>JAPPVO010000019.1:121131655-121697714 GCA_030407325.1 Camellia japonica
TATCCTTTACACCCTTTCTAATCAATTTAACGACTTTCACGAAGAAATCAATTACGGAGGAGGTACTACTCCACCCCCACTAAACACGAATTCGGGTAAACCAGGTGGACGGAAAACAACTTGTTTTGTCACACAGTCAATGGTGGCATGATATTTTTGTAACAGTCCATCCCCAATATTACATCAAAATGATCAATGTTCAATGGGCAGTAAATCAATAAACAGATGCATATCCCCAACAATGATTTCACATGCAGGGTACATATAAGCACATGTCATGGATCCTCCTACGGGTGATGATACGGCTAGCAAATAATTCATAGGTTCTAAGGGTCTATTCAATTTCCGTGAAAAAGCATGCGACACATAAGAATGTGTAGACCCCGAATCAATCAGTAAATATGCATTTTGAGCACAAATAAAGAGGATACCTGACACAACGGTTTCAGTATTTTGCACGTCTCCTGGTACTAGGGCAAACACTCGGCCCTGCCTCATCGGCTCTTTCCCGGTAGCTTTAGGGTTAGGCTTTGGTGCTACAGTTGGTGCTGCGGCGCTGCCTGCAGCTTTACTATTGTCCGGAGCAGTGGAAGGGCAATCTTTCACCATGTGGCCTACTTGCCCACACCTGTAACAAGCACCAGAGATTTTATAACAAACTCCTTTATGGTTCTTACCACCGCATTCGGAACAGGGCGGAAAGGAACGGTTTCCTTGACTAAAAGTAGTCGTTGACCTTGTATTTTGCTTTTTGTTCAATTGATTATGCTTGCCTTTCTTGAATTTGGAATTCTGTCTCTTACCACGCCATTCAGACGCCGTGGTTTCAGATTGTTTCACAGCTTCAATGTTTGACTCGGCCATCAAAGCTCGGTCAAGAACACCTACATAAGTCAGTAGCTTTAAAACATTTATCCTGTCCAGTATTGCAACATTCAGGCCGCCTTCAAACCTTCTGGCCTTCTTGTAATCAGTATCCACCATATGTGGTGCATATCTAGCAAGTCCGGTAAACTTTGTTTCGTATTCGGCAATGGACATCGTGCCCTGCCTCAGTTGTTCGAATTCAGTCACTTTCCTATCCCGGACACATTGAGGGAAGTACTTTTCAAAGAAGGTTACTTTGAATTGAGCCCAAGTCATAACAGTGTTGTCCTCACGGGTAAGCATCCACCACCTTCTTGCTTCCTCTTGCAAAGTAAAGGTAGCCAGCAGCACTTTATGTGCCTCAGAACATGGAAAAACCTCAAACAATTTTTCGGTCTCAAGAACCCAAGCTTCAGCCTTTAACGGTTCAAGGCCTCCCTGAAAGGATGGCGGTTTCAGTTTGCTGAACTTCTGGGTGAGAGCAATTATATCCCCATCATTCACATTCACATTCGGTTCCGGCTGTACCGGAGGAGGAGGTGGGGGCTGTTGATTCTGTTGTTGCTCAAGTCTAGCGGTTATCAATTCCATCATTCTTTTCATTCGTGTCATTCTTGCCTCAGTGGATGAGGACTCAGATTCATTTGCATTATCCATTTCACTATAAGCAGTTATAACAAGTATAAACATAAACAGTTGCATTCTTAAAACAGTTTAACACATTAGCACATAATCAGTTATGTCATAACCACACACTTAACATGCTCATGTAATGCCCTAATCACTTTTCTAGGACACTCTATAGCTCATTTGGACACGTGTGTGCGGTATAACTCATGGTTAAGTATCGCTCTGATACCACTCTGTCACGACCCAAACCCGCCCCTATGGGTTTAGCACCGTAACCGGCCAGTAATCCTAGATTACCGAAGGCCTGCTTAACAGTAATACAGTAAAACAGAGTACAGGGGCTTGGCGGAAGCCAATACAGTAAATAAACAATGTCCAATGAGCTGTGACAGTCTGTATGCCAAAAAGATTTTTCATACATTGATACAGTACAGTACAAAACAATATGCATATCATATACAACCAGTCAGAAACAGGGACTTAATCCTCGATAGCAGTACAGTACAAAACGTTCAGTCTATACGGTATTACAAAAACGGTACAGAAGGGGGAAACTAAAACACCCCATAGCCTAAGCTTGGCAGGCTCGGAACCTCGCAGTGAGGCACATTGGTTGGCTTGACAAAACTGGATCTAACCCCGACGCCTCTAGCATTGATCCGGTGCCTGAACACCTACATATATATATGAGCAGTGAGCTAAAGCCCAGTGAATAACATAATGCGTAAAGAGGTTTAGAATGAATGTCCTTACAGTAATGAAAACAGTTCAATTCAATCAGTATATCAGTTGTTCAGTATAGTAAACAGTCAAATGTGGTACAGACCGAACAGTAATGATGGCCATCAGTCAGTGAACAGTAGTGGTTCCACAAGGAAACCGACAGAGATCTCTGTAACAGTAACAGTAAACAGTAGGTGCTAAGGATGCCACAGTATAGTTTAGAAATAAAGGACATACATTCATTCAGTAATCAATATCAGTTCAGTAAGCAATTCAGTTCAGTATTCAAAAGATAATCATTTTGAACATATCTTTACACAATTGTTACTCACAGAGTTCTGGGCTACAGTGAACTAGAGCGTCTCCTCGGAAAGCCAACCCTACACAGTTTACAGATTGAACACACACTAAGCTACACAGTTGGGAAAGATAATTACTTAATCCCTAATTTGCCTCGGTGTGGTTCTACATCTATATCCTCTTTAAGATGCCTTAAATATGCCCTAGGAATGCCTAGGATGGAAGGAGGATGCAAAGATGCACTTTTGAACACTTTACAAAATTTGCTGAAAACAGAGGTCTCGCTCGAGCGAGGCTTTCTTCGCTCGAGCGGACATGCAGACAAAGGAGCTTCGCTCGAGCGTGGATTCCGTCGCTCGAGCGGACTGCGTGCTACAGTAAAAATGCTGGATGCTCAGATTTTACGCTTGATGCTCGCTCGAGCGTGAGACACAGCTCTTCGCTCGAGCGTAGGTCTCTTCGCTCGAGCGTACGCCTGCGCGCACCAAGATGCTGAGAGCTTGAAATTTACGCTCGAGCCACCATTCCTTCGCTCGAGCGTAGCTCAGAGTAAACGGTGGTCGCTCGAGCGTAGAAGCCAAATTCTGGAATTTCCAAATTTGCCTCCTAAGCTCAAACCAAGCATTCCTAAGCTCAAACTCGACCTCTTGGGCCCAAATTCTGGAAAACACATCCAAACTCAATATACAACAAGTTTCAAAGCTCAATTTGTGAATTTAAAGCCCAAGGGTGAATCAATTAAATCCAAGTTTCAAACCCATTTTTCATGAACATGAAGAACATGCAAACATGCATGAATTCAAACCATTTCAAAACTTCAAAACATGCTCTAAAGAGCTCATTCTTTTCAAAACAAGTTGAAAACATGGACTTAAGCTTAATTATGAACATGCATGTGACAATTTGCCATGAAATCAACTCAAAACTCATCAATACACACATGCATGCATGAAATGAGCTACAATACAACATTACAAGCCATAAATTGGCTCTAGACTTCAACTTAGCTCTAAATCATGCAAGAATCAACATAAATACACAATCAAGGAGATGGATTCCTACCTTAAGTCTTGTATTCAAGGTTTAGGAGCTCAAATATGCAATTACTCTTCCAAAACTCCAAGTCTATGAGCAATTTCCTCAAGAACAAGTTGAATTCACTCCAAATCTCTCACTCTCTCTCTAAATTCGGTGGGCTCAATGAAATGGCTGAAGAGTTTGTTTTGTTTGAGTGTATAAGGCTCAAGGATATAATAATAAAGGGGCCCACTCACAATGGCATTTCCGTAATTAAGTCGAATAATGCAATACAACTTATTTTAATCTGATTTAAACATACCAAATCAATTTTTCAATAAGTATACCATAAAATCACATAAATTCTACTGATCATGGAACATCAATCAATTTTGGATTCGGTCGCCGATAAGGCCTTCAATTAACAGTTCAAACACAGAAAACTGAACAGATAATTAAACACTCAAACAGATAAGAATGCAATATAACACATATAAACTCAGTCAATTCAGTTCCAGTTTCCAGTCAATCAATTCAGTAAGTCAATCAGTTCATTTACTTTCCATAATCGGTCTTAATTAGCAGTAATCGGTATTAATCAGTGATCAGTAACGAGGGTTATTACACCATCGGCCTGGCCCGCCTAAGTCCCGAATATCTCCTGGGCCTGGGTTGATCCACTAAAGGTTGAGGCCTGGGTGTTAGGAATCGAAAAGCTATTTGAGGTGTTTCCATGCACAAAGGCACAAAAAGTTCAATTGGCTACATTCACTCTAGAAGATGGAGCGAGGAGATGGTGGATGTTAGTCCGTGATGATAATAAGGGAATTGATTGGGTTCGATTTTTAGAAATTTTCTAGGATAGAAAGGTATCTAAGTTTGAGCAAATAAAATAGGGGAATAAAACAGTGGCAGAGTATGAAGCCCAATTCACTGAACTAGCATGTTTTGCACCACACATGGTTGATACAGACTACAAAAAAAAGCTAGAAAGTTTGAAGGAGGTCTTAGAGATTCAGTTTGGAAAGAATTAATGTACTTAAATTGCCAAAGTATGTTGATGTGCTAGACAGAGTGCTGATATCAGAAGCAAATATGGCCGCTTACAACGGAATTTTGAATAGAGAGGTAAGAGACAAAATTTTAATAAGGAAGCAATGTCTTCAATGAGCAAGAAATCAAAATCCTGTGATTCAGGTTCAAATCAAAGTGGCAACTTGGTACCTACTTGTGCTATATGTGGAAAGAAGTATCGGGTTTTTTGTTACCATACTACTAGAGCTTGCTATCAGTGTGGGAAAGTTGGCCACATGGCAAAAGATTGTACAGAACCTCGACGAGATGGTAACCGAGGCGCTACAAGTTTGACCGAGTCAATCCCAACAGTGAGATCAAATGCAACACCTACTACAACAAGAAATGATGTAAGGCAAGGAAGAGTTTTCGTACTTGTTCTAGGCGATACTCAGAACACAGAGGCTATGGTTTCAGGTACACTTTCAGTTTGTGGCCAAACTGTATATGTATTGATTCATTCGGGTTCCATACATTTTTTTGTTTCTATGGCATTTGCTAATAAATTGAATAGACCTATAGAATCCTCAAAATACATATTATGTGTTGCATCACCAACGGGAGGATCTATGTTGTGCTCATCTGTTTATTTTGCATGTGAATTATTACTTGGAAATGCCACCTTATATGCTGATTTGTTACCCTTTGATATGAGACATTTTGCTGTTATTTTGGGTATGGCCTAGCTATCTAAGTATCATGCAACTATTGATTGTGCAAACGAGTGACACTTCAACCTTAGGGTCAGATTTATTTTGACGGTAAGGGTGTAGTTCCTCCACCTTATCTAATGCAATGAAATAAGGGTTGCTTCATCTTTTTGAATTCTTTGGTGAGGGCAATGGTTCGATCATCTGTTTGGTGATCCTGTATCGGTGGTACGGGCATTGGAGGTGGGGATGGCAGTTGTTGTTGCCTTACGCTCTTAGCCATGTCATGTATTATTCTCTCCATTCTATCAAGTCTTGAGGAGGTTGACTCTTCCAATTCATCCCCTCTTGTTCTCACCATTATCTATATAAAACTTGTATTATAACACATTGTATGCACACATACACATATACACATTTACAAAAATTATCTTATTTTAATATTCAAATGCATATGGATACAATCCTTAAGTCTTTTCTAGACAACTTATTGCTCAATGGACAAGTGAGTGAGATATAACTCGTACTCTGATACCATTCTATCACAACCGGAACTTGCTCCTATAGACTTAGGTCATGACCGGCCAGTAATCTCGAATTACCTTCGGCCTCAATAACAAAACAATCATAATATAATAACGGGGCTTAACGGAAGCAATAAAGATATATAATTGAGTCCATTGAGCAGTGCATATATGCCAAAATCATAATAATTTAAAAACTTTAACTTCATTTAACTTATACACAATACATCAAAGTTGGATTTTTCATATATCGTCATTTCAAAACATCAAAAAGAAACAAAACAAAACAAAACAAAAGATGGTTGACAAAGCTTGACTCCTGTTGAGTCCAAGCACGCCCCTTCATAGAGGCACTCCAGAACGACTTCACAGGGGTAGACATTGAGGCTGCCTTAAACTTGACGTCCCGCTTGCTCACCTACATATATATATAAGGGAAATAGGTGAGCTAAAGCCTAGTGAGCAATATCAGTATAAAGGTTTTATATGAATAAAGTCTAGCATGTTACAAAATGCATTTCTCGTTTCCAAAATAATTCATGTCAATAAGCAACTATTAGAGTAACCAATCATATCAATCTTTTCTTTGCGATAACAATAATCAATCATTTAATTTATGTGGTACATCCAATAGAATATCAAAGAGACAATGTGCCGAAGCCAATAGGACCACAAAGGGTCAATCTAATAGGACCATGATGAGTCAATCAACAATTCATAATACGACGTGGACCATCAAGGTCTAACACCAGAGATCTCTGTGTTTCAATTAATCCAATGGGCCATGGTATTGTTCCTCCATCCAAGAGCCTATTAATCAATAGGCCATGGTATTGTTTTCCCTAGGCAAGGGCCTCACTAGTGGATGCCACGTTTACAATTCAAAAGGGACATTCATTCATAACTAATAAAACAATTTCAAAATACCATTCTTGAACAATTTCATAATACATTTCGAACATAGCTTTATAAAGACATTACTCATAGTGGGTTAAATCGATATTAGGCCTCGGACGTCCATCTACACAATACACATATTGAAACGCAAATCTCAATCAAACGTTTTATAATTCAATTCCCTTTTAATGTGTTTCTAGTTCATTCCATAGTAAGGATTAAACAATGCTCAAAGATGCCTAAACAATGCCTAAGGATAAAAGCTTGCACATGGGAGTGTATTTCAAAAATGCAAAAAATAGGGCAGTTCGCTCGAGCGCACCTTTGGTCGCTCAAGCAGTGTAGCATGTCTGCAAAAGTACTAGATGGTCGAAATATGCGCTCGATGGTCGCTCGAGCCATGTGGGATAAAAGAGTGGGTTCGCTCGAGCGGTGATTATATTACGCGAGCCATGTGTAATGTGTTTGCAAAAATACTGGATGCATGCAAAGTGCGCTTGAGCGATAGATAGTTCGCTCAAGTGGTAGAACAGAATTCTGGAATTTCTAGAATAGAGTGCAAGTTCAAAAGCATAATTCCAAGTTGTAAAGCTTGCATGGACGGACCCAAAAGTACCAAAACTCTTTGGAAAACATATAAACATAACCAATTGCTTAAAATCATTGTCAATTCTCAAAGTCAAACTCAAAACATATTTTAGCCATGCATGTAATGAATTGTCCTCTTTTCTTTTCAAAGCATGATCATATGAGATGTTTAGTGTGAAATCATTAAGAACCTTCAAAGATAGTTAGTAAAACTTCATGCATGCAAGGATTTTGTTAAGAATTAAGCTTGAAAATGATCAATTATGCATGCATGTACTCAATTAGCTCAAACTCATTAAATTCATGGCAATTCTAACTCTTTCCTTTCAAATTCATGCAAATGTTCTTATAAACTAAGTGAATTCAACTTCTTCATGTATAATTTACAAAAGTTATGGGTGAATTCCATACTTATAGCTTGAATTCAAGGCTTAGAAGCTTAATTTCTTCAAGCCCCCTTCAAATCTCTACAATTCTCCAAGGTCTCTCTCTCAAAGTTGAAGTCTCGCTTTCTCTCTCTCTCTCAGCCAAAATGATGAAGAATGTGAACTCATTAAGCTTATATTGCATATTTATAGGCTTAATTAAGTTAATTAAGTGAGATTAAGGCTAATCAATTAAGCTTAATTCTAATCAATTCTAATTAATTTATTATAATTATTTTGATCCGAATCAAATTTTAATTAAAATTTACCATATGATTCTAAATATTCTAATTAACCCATTGAAGTAATCAATTTCTGTTTTTGAATCCGTTCCAGCTTTCAATTTATAATCCAAAGTAAGCACTTAGAAAGATTTTCCATAAACAAATAGATAAGAACAAATTAGACACATAATTATGCAAATATGCCCAATGAAATGATATGTACGTTGGGGGTCATCACAACTCACTTAAAGGTCGATTAAACACATTTCGTTCTTACTTTTTCCAACTTTATTCTAACACCCATTTTCAAGCCTTAACCCTAAAAACACTTAGATTTGTCAAGTTTTACTAAAGATTTACCTAAAATCCTTCAAGAAAAGTGAAGAGCAAACTTGATTCAAGATTCTCACCGATTGGATCGTGGTTTGGCCAAACTTCTTGTTGGCTCTTCAACTCTTAGCAATCATTTCGAGGTAGGAGTACTTTTAACACGTTATATTCTTGATTTGAGATATATATGTGCTAATTTCTTAGGTGTAATATGGCATGATCATATGCATCTCAATTGCTTATATAACTTGTTAATTGTATCTCCTACTGCGCACTAGCTCACCCCAAAACTAATCACCTTTTAGGAAACGATGTTGAACCTAAATGATTGACTTGGGAAGAGATTTTGGATGGGGGCATGGAAGCTCTCTTTTGATGTTTGATGTTTAAGCCACGGGCTATTTTTGTATGGAAATTCAAACTCTATTTTGTGTATTCAAGGACATTGCTTGAAAATATGTTTGCATTTTTGGCTCTTTCTTTGTATCATCTCTTGTCTTTTTAACTATTTTTATTTTGTGGTAGATATAAACAAACAATGGTGTAATCACTGGAATAGTTCAATGGGAAAGAGATAGTCATGGAATTTTATTAATAATATTATGGATTTACTCTCTCTCTCTCTCTCTCTCTCTCTCTCTCTCTCTCATTTCTCAATATTGGATGACCCTTGGTGAACATGTTTGATTGGGGTAATTTTTCTATGGGTATTACATATGGTTTGGCGGCTAGGATGGTGGGGATGAAGATGAGAAGATGAGAAGGAAGAAGAAGGAGGGTTATTGGTGAGGATAAAGATTGGAGGGGCGGTAATGGCGGAGTGAAGAGTGGTCGGATTTGTTGAAGAAAAAGAAGAAGAAGAAGAAGAAGACGAGAGGGAGAGGGAGAGAGGGAGAGAGAGAGAGAGAGAGAGAGAGAGACTGTTGGCCGGAGTTGAGGTTGAGGTGGAGGTGGAGGGTTATTAGGATTAGGTTTGGGTTAGTGTTAGGGTTAGGGTTGGAAGGATAGATTTAACGCCCCTAAAATAAATGACATAAAAAAAAAAAGATTTAACGCCCCTAAAATAAATGACATAAAAAAAAAAACTCAATAATTCATTTAATCAATAAGCTTAAGTTTCCATTAATCAAATCTCAACGACCGTATTTCATTTTTGAAAAAGATTTATAAAAGGAGCTTACATGCAATACATATTCAATCTTTTCTAAGTTGAATCCATAGCATGTGCGACAATTCTTAAACAAAAAAATAATCAACAAAAGGAATGCCTCAAGGGCTACAAGTTCCGAGGCTTAAGCCTGGTTACACAAAAGTGGTTAACAAACCCATACAATTTTGGTGGGTGTATTTCAGAGAGAGAGATGAGAGAAAAGAAGGAAGTGAAATATAAAGAGAGAGTGTGAAGTGAAAAGTGAGGAAGAGATATGTAATGACTCAACTTTTAAGTGATTGAATACATTTTTTTGAGTAGACTACGGACAAACCGCTCAAACGAACAATACTACGCTCGAGCGAAGAATTCAAACTCTCCAAATCTCTCTCCTTTGTAAACAGACTGCTCGAGCGATGAAACCTTCGCTTGAGCGAAGAATAAAAACTCCCAGTAATTGAGACTATAAAACAAGATACTGGAAAGACGATGTCACTACTCGAGCGACGAAAGTATCGCTCGAGCGGTCTCAACGCAAAAGTGAGACAACAGTAACCTTAATGCATTTCCACTATTTCTAGATTCAATCCAACACCCAAAAATGCAAAACACCCTAGATCACGCTAGGATAAACATGAACAACTATGGAAAAAAAGGAATAGATAACAGCACGAAACTTATAAGGCTCAACAATAGCAAGGATGTTCAAAGAAATAGAAATTTTATATTAAAACACTCCAATTGTTTTTAAAAAGAACTTAGGACATTACTATAGAGATGGGTAAAAGTGAAAATTGGTGTTAGGGCAACATTGTAATAAATAAATAAATAAATAAGAGATAAGGGTCTAAAGAAAAAAAAAGTAAGTGCTAATAGTAGTACTCATATTTTAATTATATATATATATATTTTAAAACATATGAAAGATCCCATATCAAAGATTCGCTTTAAATCTCAAAACTGTCAAAGTCGACTTGCCGGTTAGGATTCATTATTTTCCTTCTAGGAATATATTTTGCCTAACAAGTATTACTTATTTAAAAATTTTCTTCTTAATCGAGTTGTATTTAATCTTCTCAAAATGTCTCATTCTTACCCAACTTAAAAGTCATATCTTTATTGGGATTGCACTTTTTAGGAATCGTACTCTAAAGAGGGTTTTAATCAATGACACATGGCATTTCAACCCAATGTAACTGAGATCTTAGACCCACAGTCCTAACAAAAAATAAGTACTTGTAAATTTCATACCCAAGGACAAACAATTTGCAATAATTACACAAAATTCAAAAAATATATTTCTGTTTCTAAAAATAAAAAATAGCAAAAATAATAACAATACTGAGAAAAAAAAAAAGTATTAATCTATCCATCCCAAATTATTTGCTCATTCGCTTTGACAAACATCCAAAACAATTGTCTAAATTTCTTAATTTAGGCCAAGTTTGGCATCTACTAAATAATACAAAAAGTTAAAAAGTCACTATCCTATTTAAGTCACATCATCTTATTTAAATCACATCACATTTCTAACACATCACATCAAACCCAACCCATATAAGCCAATAAGTCAAAAAGTGCACTTTTTAGAACATCCCAAACTAAATCTTTTTTCAATGATTTGACTTTATTTACAACAATTAATTGAAATGTTTAAATTTGTGAAAAAAATTTATTTATTTTTATAAAAATACATTATTTATTGACATGATTAAAGAGCATAAATGCCAAAAATGAATAAATAGTTTAGGATGAAAAGGGTATTTTAAGCTTTCATATAACAACATATCACTTTAGGCCTCGTTTGGGAATAAGTTTTTTTAGTAATTTTTTAATTTTTTGACTAAAATATGATATATAAAAATTTAATATGTTTAAGATGACTTTTTGATTTTTTACGCAAAGATGTGCAAAAAGTAGAGAAAAAATAGAATCTTTGACTTTTTGATATAAGTTGTTGGTTTTTTTTATTTTTTTAGTGACTTTTTAATTTTTAAGCTAAAAAGTGATATTGCCAAACGAGATCTTAATACTATATCGTACTCTTGTCTAAAATTTTTGTCTTTCGCACAAGGGAGATATGAAACATAAGCTACACTTGAACACCAAAATAAAAGTAAGTGTAAATTAGATCAATAATAAATGTAATTTTTTCTTGTGTTAATTTAACCTTTCTAATTTTGATTATGTCAATTTTGTCTTTAAATTTTTTATTTGGTCTCAACTTAGAATTTCTTATTATCTTAATGCTCATTATCCATTAGAATAAAAAATAAAATAAAAAATTAGAAATAACATAATAATGTCATTAAAATTAAAATTTTATTAACATGTGCCCCTGGGATAATTTAAAATGATTGTACATTTTACATAAAAATATGTACAATAAAAATTATACAAATATTTTGAACTTTTTAACATGTGCCCTTAGAGTGTACATTAACAAAAATATATTGAAGTAGAAAAAATGATTGAACTTTTTTTTTATAGCTTTTTTATATTGGCTACAATGGACTTTTTGCAAGAAATAAATTTAATGAGTTAAGCTATTTTCAACAAAATAAACTTTTGGATTAATTACTTAAAAGTCTTAATGATAGTAGGTGTGGTAGCTCAAGTCCTGTGCAATAGTTTTTGGACACACAAGTCCCAATTTGGAATGCAATTGATGTTCATGCCCTTTTGAATCTAATGGATTACAAATGCAACTTCAGAGAAAGAAGAGGACTTGGAACGTCCCTAAGAAATTTTACGAGTAGGAGGAGGAGCAGAGTTTGCATCTTCATGGATCTTTTCAAACACTTGATGATGATAATCGTTTGGATTATCTGAAGATTTTTAAGTTGGAGGTTTGTGATGCCTCAACCTTTTACACTTTCGTTTCGATCTATTCTCTTCCTTGATCACTTCAATTTGTAGCACTTTGTGTGTGTGTGTGTGTGTAACTCCAGCCCTTAAAATGTTTGATTGCTCAATTTCAGGGTTCAGAACAGAGCATATTAAATCGACTAAAGAGATAGGCCAGGAGATCTGGTTTGTAGGTAAGAACTGAGATATTCTCAGTTCCAAAATTGAGAATGTTCTCAATTTAAAATTGAGAATGATTTCAGATTGCAAAAATATCCAGTAAAATTGAAAAAAATTTCAATTTTTTTTAGTGTTAAAACTGAGAATATTATCATTTTCCAGTTTTAGACTGATAATATTCTCAATTGTAAAACTAAAAAAAAATTGAGAAATTTCTCAGTTTTATACAACCATTTTTTATGAAAATTTCTTAGTTTTTGCACACCCATTAAAAATCGCACGGTGAGAATGAACTACCTCTTTCGGGGAAGAAGCGATCTTGGAGGTGTAGTTTAATCTGATCGAGTCCCACTCATTTAAAGGACAAACCCAGTTGAACCTAGAATCATCATTTTTCACCAAGCTCTCTGAGAGGGTAATTTATATGAAAATTGGGCCGAGCTAGGTAATGGGCCGTTATGGGCCGCTGTGCGAAGTGCTGAGTAAAATGGCTATAAAGTTACTCCGATCTTACAGAGACGTGAAGTTACTCCGGTCCTAAAGGGCTTACGGTTAGTTCGGTCACCATACTAGGACTTATACCGGTCATAGCGCAGTGTAATTAGTGTAGTCTAAACCTTACTAAAAGTTTGCTCGGTTTGGGCTTACTTTGATTTATGGAAGATGAACTAAGGTAAGGGCAGTGAACCGAACTAAGGATAGTTCGGTCTATTCTGAGGCTAAGCATAACCATGCTTACCTCGGCCACATTGGAGTCCGACCATGATAAAACCATCTCACTTGGTTTAAGCAGTGAGGGGGGTGTTGAAGGATAAGCATTATCTTTCAGGAGTATGAATCCTAGGAGGACTCTACATGGAGGAGTAAGAGTCCTACTTGGATTGTGCCACACGGAACCTATAAAAGCTCACAAACATCACCTATGGAGAGGTAACACAACTTTGATTCCCGAATACACAGAGCTTTTGTTTACTTGTCTATTTTTCTGACTTAGGCATCGGAGAGGTTTCCAACATACACCCGCCGGCAAGCTCACATTTATGTTTTCAGGGAATAAAGTGACAACGCACGAAGGAGCACAGACTTGATCAACAGGATTATACGAGAAGGTTTATTTCTTTCCCGTACAATTGGCGCCGTTTGTGGGAATTTAGACAAGAACAAAACCTCTTGATCAAGCTTTTCCTCTTTAGAATCAATGGCGCACAACGAAGATTTGCCACAATCCGCCATTGACGGACAAACACCAGAGGGAGGTGCACGCGCGCGAAGGTCTACCTTCTATCCCTCCTATGGCGGATTTAGAGCCACAGCGACAGAATCCCAGGAGAGATGCGAGGGGGAGAAGGCGGACTAACAGCTCCCATCACTCTCGTTCGCGAAGTCCTGAGAGACAAAGGCAGAGGATTGATCCTCAAACTCTGGAGGACCGTGTGAAGGAGCAGGACGAACTAATACGACGGATGGTGGCGGACATGGAGTCCATGAAGCGCCAGATAAAGGGAAAATGAGTGGCGACAGGAGAGGGGCAGACGCCCCCTCGTCACTCGAAAGATCGTAGTAGACGTACCACACCATCTCAAGCAGAGAGTAGAAGCCTCAGGACAGGCGATACACAATCCAGGACTTCCAGAACTCGTCACTCCAGGTCTGAGAGGACGATCTGAGAGGTCATACACGGAAGGAAGCACCTATCGGCCCTCGCGCACGCACCAGACATCATCCAGGCAAACGGAGTTGCCTAGATCGTCCGACTTACGAACCGTGCTAGAAGAAAGGGCACGATGGAAGGAGGATGCCAGGGTGCGCGACCCGCACAGAGTTTCTACCTTGCAGCGATTGGCTCCTCGGACGCATGGAAGCGTCGAGGTTGGAATGCCAATTCCGCGCCCTGCCTACGAACCGACGGACAAAGCATTAGCAAGGCTGCAGACCTCGCTGTTCGTTCCGGCAATTGAAAACGCGCCCCTGCCCTCAGGCTTCCTTCAGCCCAAATTCACTACGTACGAGGAAAGACGGACCCCTACTCACACTTGAGCCACTTTCGCCAGGTCATGGCTGTATACCGATGAAACGAGGCTTTGATGTGCATCCTCTTCCCATCTAGCCTTGGCGACCTAGGCTTGACTTGGTTCGAAAAACTTCCAGAAGGCAGCATAGCCTCCTGGGCGCAATTGGCGGAGCGTTCGTAACAAGGTTCAGAACAAACACCAAAACCCCGGTGGAGATCGACCAGCTACTCTCCATCAACATGGGGGACAAGGAGACCCTAAGATCCTACAATAGTCGCTACTGGGAGACCTTCAACCAGATTGGGGACTGCCCCACCAATCTCGCCATTGCACAATACAAAAGAGGCCTTCCAGTCGGGAACAGACTAAGGGACTCAATCACCATGACGTCACCCCTCACCATGGAGGCCCTGATGGAAAGAGTGCATCAGCACATCAGGGTGGAAGAGGATGGTGCCCGGGCCAAAACAAAATCTGGCACGACCGCAATACCAGAGAAAAAGGCATCAGCAAAGGTCAACATGGTAGACCGTACGAGTAGAAACGAACGAGGCAGGTGGGACAACGGAGAAGACCAGGATAAAAGATGGTTGAGGGTCCGCACTGCTATGACCACGGTATTCAAAAAATCGATCTACCGAATTCTAAGTGAAATACGAGATGAGCCTTTCGTCAGATGGCCAGCCAAGCTAGGGGAAGCTCAGAAGGACTACGACGAAAGGTCGCGGTGCACCTTCCATAAAGAAATGGGGCACCGCACTGAGAATTACACGCCATTGAGGCAGCACCTGGAGGAGTTGGTGGCAGCCGGTCACCTCGATAAATACATTGAAGAAGGGACGCAACCAGCCCCCCAGGACCACAATAACCCCAACGGGATGCCAATCGACGCCCCACCTCAAGGCATAATCAATGTGATACATGGAGTCTTCGAACCTGAGCGTGTATGCGAGCTCAGAGGGTCAATCAAGAAGGCTGAGCACTTAAGAGAGGTACTAAGTGCATGCAACCTACCATAAAAAAGGGGAAGACAGAGGCCACGAACGTCATGTCTTTTTCAGATAAAGACTTGGCGAGGATATATTGCCCTCACAATGATGCCTGGTTGTCACTCTCCGAGTCAAGGATTTTGACGTCAAGCGGATTTTGATTGACCAGGGTAGTTCATGCGAAATAATGTACTACGAAACATTCAAACAATTGAAGTTACAAGATAAAGACTTGGCACCTGCCGTATCTCCCCTAATTGGATTCAACTCAATGCCAGAGTGGCCAATCGGCAAAATAATCCTTCCAGTTAGAGCAGGAAACGTAACGAAACAAGTGGAGTTCTGGGTATTGAAAGTCCCTTCCACTTACAACATCATCTTGGGCAGAACATGGCTGCATGCCATGCGATCGGTGGCGTCATCCTACCACCAAGTAATGCGGTTCCCCAACGAAACCGGGGTAATTGAAGAGGTCTATGGAGATCAGATTATGTCCAAACAATGCTTTGTCACGGTGAATGGCAGCCGCGCTGCCAAAGGATATGTTCATTCGGTGGAAGAACCTGAGAGCAATGAACTGTTCGCAGATGTCGGCAAAGCAGCTAATCAAAAAGCGGTGGAAGACTTGGTAGAGGTAAGAATAGATGAAAAAAACCTGGACAAGTTCTTTTTGCTCGGTTCGTCGTTGTCCAGCACCGAAAGTTAGAGGTCTTGGAATTCTTGACCTCTAACATCGAAGTGTTCGCTTGGACGCCATACGACATGCCAGGCATTGATCCAAACTTCATCTGTCACCAACTCAATGTCCACCCATCCGCCAGACCAATCATTCAACGCACTCGCAGATCGGCACTCCACTACGCCGAGATAGTAGCAGAAGAAGTAGGAAACCTGCTGGAGGCAGGGGCAATCAGAGAAGTGCACTACCCAAGATGGATCTCCAACACAGTAGTAGTGCCAAAGAAGAATGGCAAGTGGCGTGTCTGCGTCGACTACAAAACAGTCAACAAGGCATGTCCAAAAAACAGCTTTCCTCTACCACGGATAGATTAACTGGTAGACCTAACGGCAGGGCACAACGACTTAGCTTTCTGGATGCATACAGAGGCTACCATCAAATCGCCATGCATGAACCAGACTAGGAGGTCACGTCCTTTACAACTTCAAGAGGACTGTATTGCTACAAGGTCATGCCCTTTGGCCTAAAGAATGTAGGGGCAACATTCCAGAGAATGGTCACCAAGATGTTTGAGCCATTGTTAGGTAGAACAATGGAGGCTTACATCGACGACATGGTGGTCAAGAGCAAGGATAATAATGACCATCTCAAGGACCTAGGTGAGATGTTTGAGATCCTAAAGAAGCACAAGTTGCGCCTCAATGCGTCTAAATGTGCATTCGGAGTAGGATCTGGCAAATTCCTAGGCTTCCTGGTGACCAACCGGGGTAGAGAAGCAGACCCCTCTCAGATCAAAGCAATTCAGGACCTGGAGAGGCCAAATTCAGTAAAAAAAAGTGCAGCATCTCACTGGCATGGCAGCTGCACTCAATCGGTTCATAAGCCGATCGTCAGACAGATTACGACCATTTTTCCATGCTTTAAAAGACAAATTTGAGTGGGACGAAGAATGCGACCGCACTCTGGAAAGTTTGAAAGAATACATGTCTTCTCCACCACTGCTTGTCACCCCAATACCTAGAGAAGAACTCTTCATGTACCTGGCGGTCTCTCAGCACGCAATTAGCGCAGTGTTGGTCCGTGCGGAAGGAATCCAACATCTACCCATCTTTTATGTCAGCAAGACATTGCTGGGCGCCGAAACAAGATACCTCCCACTGGAAAAACTGGCCTTGGCCTTGATGATGGCCTCAAGGAAGTTGTCGCACTACTTTCACGCCCACACCATAGTCGTCCTCACAGCTTTCCCATTAAAAGCCCTGTTTGAGAGGGCGAACTTTTCTGGACGAATTTTGAAGTGGGCAGTAGAGTTGGGACAATATGACATCAAATTCCAACCCAGAACCGCGATAAAGGCTCAAGCTTTGGCAGACTTTGTCGCAGAATTCACCCCAGGAAGTCATCATCTCTGCCCAGTCGACCTAACTGAAACAACCGAACTAGGGATGGAATTTGACGTCGGAATAACGCAACCCCTGGTACAGGTTACCCAGTCAGGTCCCAAGGCAGACCAGAGTGAAGTAAGGGAGGAAGAAGAAAACCACACTACACCAAGTCAAGACTCACCAACAAATAAAGACTTGGTACAATCAGATAATAAGGGGCAGACAGCAAGCATGGACCCTGAAGAAGACACCAGCAGCGTTCTTGACCCCAAGGCATCATCTGATCCCTTCACTTGCTGGAAGTTGTTCGTTGGAGAGATGTGGAAGCTCTTTGTGGATGGAGCATCCAACCGGCATGGAGCAGGACTCGGCATAGTCCTCATCTCTCTAGACGGCCTAGTGGAGCAAGCAGTCAACCTTGGCTTCCCAGCATCAAACAACAAAGCGGAGTATGAAGCGCTTCTTGCAGGCCTCAAATCAGCATTCTACATGAAGGCCACCGAGCTAATGGTTTACAGCGATTCACAGCTAGTGGTAAACCAAATTTCAGGCGACTACAAAGCAAAGGACGACAAGATGGCTAAGTACCAAGAGTTGGTCAGAACAGAAATCAAGAAATTTGAAGTCGTTAGGATAGAACAAATCAGCATAGAGAAAAACAGCAGAGCAGATGAACTGGCAGGCTTTGCTTCAATGGCAGATACATCCACCCCTCATCCGTTGCTAATTGACTACTTACCAAGACCAAGCATTGAAGGCCCCGAAGCAGAAGAAGTATGTTGCACCGAACTAGGCCCCTCATGGATGGATCCCATCATACTGTTCTTAAAAGACGGCGTCTTACTTGAAGAAAAGAAAGAAGCCAATAGAATTAGAGCAAAGTCACAGCAATTTTGGCTCTCCCCTTCTATGGCATTGTACAAAAAGTCATTCTCAGGACCGTATCTAAAGTGTGTTCACCCCAGCAAAGTGGAAGCCTTCTTGTTCGAAATACACGAGGGCATGTGCGGAAGCCATCAAGGGGGAAGATCATTAGCATACAGGGCAATCTCGCAAGGATATTGGTGGCCTTACATGCAAGCAGCCTCAGAGAAATATGCGAAGAAGTGAGAGAAATGTCAGAAGTTCGCACACCAAATACACCAACCTACCAGAGAACTCCTACCATTAACAAGCCCATGGCCCTTTGCAATGTGGGGCTTGGACATAGTAGGGCCACTTCCAACAGCACCAGGCAACAGGAAGTTCTTTCTTGCAGTAACCGACTACTTCACAAAATGGGTGGAAGCAGAAGCCTTGGCATCAATCAAGGAAAAAGATGTGAAGAAGTTTGTCTGGCAGAATATCATCACTCGATTTGGCATACCAAAGGCACTAATATTAGACAACGGCACGCAGTTCGACGGCAGAATCTTTAGAGGCTTTTGTGAAGAGTACAAGATAGAGTTCTACAATTCTACACCGGCATATCTCCAAGCAAATGGTCAGGCAGAAGCATCAAACAAGGTAGTCTTGGATGGATTGAAGAAAAGATTAGAGAAAGCCAAAGGCAAGTGGGCAGAAGAGCTCCCTCATGTTTTATGGGCTTACC
Organism: Camellia japonica; assembly: GCA_030407325.1. Lineage (NCBI taxonomy): Eukaryota > Viridiplantae > Streptophyta > Magnoliopsida > Ericales > Theaceae > Camellia > Camellia japonica. The sequence goes on from JAPPVO010000019.1 coordinate 121,150,738, forward strand.
GCACCACACATCGGCGGTCAACAGGAGAAACTCCATTTTCCTTAGCCTATGGTATGGAGCCAGTAATCCCACTAGAAGTTGGCCTCCCCACAATTCGAAGCGAGAATTTTGATCCAGACTTGAATGGCGAAGCCATAACATTGGAGCTCGACCTTGCAGAAGAAAGAAGAGACAGAGCACTGGTTCACACTGCCTCATACCAACAAGAATTGTCCAGAAAGTATAACAAGACAGTACATCCAAGGCAATTCAAAATCGGAGATTGGGTACTGCGCAAGGTGATGGGAAACACCTTGGTACCGGGAGATGGCAAGTTAGGGCCTAATTGGGAAAGACCTTACAAAGTGATTGGATTAGCAGGCAAAGGGGCATACCACTTAGAAGATGAGGACGGCAAAGCAATTCCCAGGCCATGGAATACTACCAATCTCAAGTTATTTTATTTTTAGCTTTTTTCTTTTAAATATGTGTATTTTTTTTCCTTTCTCAATAAAACAAGTAGTTTTCTTTTCAGTATAGACGTTTTCTTCTGTAAAAGTTTGTTTTAGCGAGTTAGGTGAGTTAGGGGCATTAAAAACACAGTTGGCCGGAATAACCAATTGCGAACTTGTAGACACCCCATTTTTGACCGACCTTAAGACTCAGACGTCACCGATTGAGCGCTTGGTGATATTGCATATCGTGCTCGTTCAGAGGTTGCGGAGTCCCGGCTGCGAGCCTTGCCTCCGGACTTCCGGACTCTTTTGTGCTTTGCCTCGGTTTACGAACCAGGCCCTGTTTTCTCTGTTTTCTCTGTTTTCTCTTCCCAAAGGAAGGGAGAGGTCTCGTAGATCATCTCTCAGTGACCGTAGGCTACGTTTCGTGGTCGTAGGCCATTTTTCCCGTTTGGAGCCCGGTTTTCGGTTTTTCGGAGCCGACGGCCGTGTGCCTCGGTTCGAGACCGCTTAACCACCTCCGTTTGCTCCAATTTTTGGTACACACCTTATTTCCTCCCTTTTGAGGGACACTGTGGTCCGAGAGACCAATTTCGTGGTCGGACACCACTTCCGGTGCCTAACAGCCCACTTTCGGGGCCCCGAACTGCGTGTTTTGGCTCCCGAACCTTCATTCTGCATTTTTGGGCTCCGACCCGAACTTGAGATAGTCATATTTTGAGGTCCTTTTCATGTTTGATTAAGGACCTTTTGTTGTTTGAGATCTCCTACTGCCACTTGCTTCTTTACCGCTCTTTTAGGCCTTTTTTTTGCACGGTATTTTAGGCGTACTTGTGGGCTGTGTTGGACTTGGTCATAAACTACAAAGTGTCTTTTTTGAGTCCCTCTTCAACTTTGTTGAAGGGATCTCGGCCATTTGGGTCTAGCATCTACCACTTGCCTTTATATCCCACCTTTTGGCCTTTTTGGGGGGAAATTTGAATTTCAATTTCCCCCCCATTTTTCCCCCTCTTTTCCACCTCTTTTGCCTATATAAACCAGACCCTCAGCTGTGTTTTAGGGGTTAGAGATTTTTGTATAAGCCTCTCACATTAAATTTCTCTCTCTCTCTACTCTAAACCTCAAAACCCCTTAAGTTCTTAACCATTTTTACACACCATCACCTAGCACCACACCACCACTTCCATTTTCAGCAGCTTGGAGGTCTTCTCAGAGGCTAGGAGGCAGCAAATTTGGTCCAAGAAGTTGCTAAAGATTGGTCTACAAGGGTGAGTTACCATTTCCCTCTTTTTAGCTCATTTTTTGCAACATTTCTTAGCCTCTCTTTATTGTATATCTGAGCTCCGGCCATAACTGAAAGTAGTGTTTTTTTGAGCTCTATTTCATCTTTCATTAAGGGCCTCTCACTGTTTGAGGCCCCCATTTTGCACTTCCTTCTTTATCTCTTCTTTAGGCCCTAATCTTGCATAGTATTTTTGGCCTATATGTAATCTGTTTTGGGGCATGATGTAAACTGTAAATAAGCTTATTTTGAGCCTTTCTTCAACATTGAAGAAGGGATCATCACTGTTTGGGACCTCCATGTACTACTTGCTTTGATATCCATATTTTGCATAATTTATTAGCCTATCGAGCCTCTGTTTTTGGACCTTGGTCCGAACTGAAAAGGGGCTTATTTTGACCCCCTCTCCATGTTTCATTGAGGGTTTGTTGCTGTTTGGAGCATATTTTGTATACTTCATGTTATATCTCTCTTTTTAGGCCTTATTTTGCATTGCATTTTGAGCATATTTGTACACTGTTTTGGGTTCGGCCATCAACTGTAAAAAGTCATATTTTGGGCCTCTGTTCAACATTGTTGAAGGCCCCTTCCCTGTTTGGGGCCAGAATCTGTGAGTTGCTTCATTATCTCACTTGCGGAGCCATTTTTGCATGCTAATTTAGTCCCACTTGTGCTCACTGTTTGGCCATGCTTTAAACTGTAAACATGCTTGTTTTGGGGCTTCCTTGCTTCTGTCTTTACACTTCATGTTCAAATTATGCATGCTTTGTATAGCTACAAGTCATTTCATGTGCTTAATCTTGCATTTCGGGATTGATTTCGTGCATCGGGTGCATTTTTGCCATGCTTCGGGGCTGTTTTGCATCTCATTTTGCTACTGAAATTTGCATGTTTTCATATCATATCCCATGCCTTGCCATGTCTTGTTAGAGTGGCATTTCCGTGCCTTAGGGTCGGTCCTCGGTTTGCGTGCACGTGTGCACGTATCCCGAGTTGTCTCATTTTCATCATTATGGCCTCCTATGTGAGTGTGACTGAGGTCCACTTGTGTTGGTGTAAGCCCATTATGCATTGCGTATGCCATTTCATTCCATAGCATTGTGTATGCTAGGTTGCATATTAGAGCATTGTGTATGCCATGTCGCATCGAGCATTGTGTATGCCATTTCCTAGCATTGTGCATGTTAGGTTGTATCTTAGTTGCATTTCATGCATATCATGCATATTGCATCGTGTTCGGGATAGGAGTTAGCCCGGGCACGGGAAACGAGGTACGTTCCGTACTCCGAGTGACGGAACGTGTCTCAATTCCCCAGTCACCGACACTCCGGATTATTCATGATGGAGTTCGGTTTTGTTGTATTTCCATATGCATTCATTTCATATTGAGTTGTGAAATTCGACTCCTCGGCCATCATGCATCGATATGCGTGATTGGTGGCACGAGGATCGAGACATGCATACATTTGTGAAAATACATTGCCATGCCCCCTTCCTGCTCTCTGTTGCAGCAAAATGAAGAATCAGCAACTTTTCGGAGCTTGGCATGCATTTCAAGAACAGGTGCAAACAGAGGCTAATTGGGGCATCGTCATGGATTTCCGCACAAAAGCAACCCGAACATGCTTCATTCATCACCCGGAGCGGAATCAAGGCAGTCCCTGGCTTGCATGCCAGTTTTACAGCTTTCTTAGTTAATTTGTTAATTAATTAGGAATTTGTACATTATTTGGACTATATTATTTGGACTGTACTATTCTTTTATTCGGGACTGTATATTTATTCGGACCCTCTGTGCGAGGGCAAAATTGTAATAAGTGTGGGTGAGTGTGATATATGTCTTCCAATCCCACGTCTTTCTTCCCTTTTATTTACCTGCTTAGGATGGTTAGATTAGGGCATATTTCAATTAGCATACAGTATGATAGCATGTTTGCATTCATTCATCTGTTTTACATGCACCAGGCTCGGCGCATCATACTAACTGCATTTGTATTTCAATTCCAAGTTGAATACATGATAGCTGTAGCATTCCATATGCCATGTTTAGGATAGCCGAGCCTGCTATAGTTGTATTTTTGCATGTGTTGCATTAGGCAATCCTGTATATTTAGAATCATGCATGATTTCTAATGAGTTTCTGTTTTGGCTTGGAGTACTCGGTGAGTTTTTATGCTTTAGCATCCTTGCATGCGTGTGAGTGTTGCCATGAATAGCATGCTTACCATGAGGCTAACTACTTATGTGATATAACTGCCTTGAATGCCTGTGGGTGGAGGTTGTGTTACTTGAATTGGGACAATTCATCAAATGTTTATTTTAAGCCCACTAGATAGTGGCAAAATCATGTTTTCTAAGCCCATCCGAGGGTGGCAAATTCACGTCTTAGCCTACCTGCGGGTAGCACCATCAAACCATTTTTCAAACAAACAAACATGAAGTGTTTTGTTCCAATTCAGGTGATCCAGTCTATACTTGTATGCTGTGCGCATCACATAGTAAATCTAAGCTAATAACCGGAATAAGAACGCACAATGTTTTCAAAATAAGATATCATGGTTAGTAGAGGCCGGTCTTTGACCGGGCGAGCGGGGGTGCTCACGAAGTGACCTTCCCCAATCGTACCCAAGTTCCTGAGCCGAGGCAACTTTGGTGATGACGGACACGTGGCCTTCGGCACCGAGTCAGGGTTTCCTAAATTTCCCATAAAAAAAAAAAACATTTAGGTGGCGACTCTGTATCTGGCAAAGCAGTCCATGTTTGGCACTTCTTTTCAAAAAATCTGTTTTCAAAATCGATTTGCCGGATTTGGACTCTTTGGTTCAAGATTAAGAACAGTGACATTTGAGTCCTTGAACTGCAGTGACCCCAATATGAACGGAACGGGACTTAACCCTCCCGGGGCGTTCGGGGACGTCTACAGAACCATCCTAAGCCCAAGATAAGGATCCAGGCTGCAGGACGTTTGGTCGGAATAACCAAACATTTTATTCTAGGTTGGCTGGAAAAACCAACTTAGAGGTTGGCTGGATTAAACCAACACCCTTCCTAAGCCCAGGATAAGGATCCAGGCTGCAGGACGTTTGGTCGGAATAACCAAACATTTTATTCTAGATTGGCCGGAAAAACCAACTTAGAGGTTGGCTGGATTAAACCAACACCCTTCCTAAGCCCAAGATAAGGATCCAGGCTGCCGGACATTTGGTCGGAATAACCAAACATTTTATTCTAGGTTGGCTGGAAAAACCAATTTAGAAGTTGGCTGGATTAAACCAACTCTTATTACTCTTCAGCCAAAGTAAGGGTTTAGGCTGAAGAGTGGTTGGTTGGATTAAACCAACTCTTATTACTCTTCAGCCGAAGTCAGGGTTTAGGCTGAAGAGTGGTTGGCTAGATTAAACCAACTCTTATTACTCTTCAGCCGAAGTAAGGATATCGGCTAAAGAGTGGTTGGCTGGTATGGCCAGTCTGATTACAAGATTAAGACCGGGATGAATTATCTCGGCAAGAAAATGCACTACTTCATTCAAACTACAGTAAGAAAGCAAGTACAAGAAAAGCAGCAAACCGAGATAACAGTTAGAGCAAAAGAAGATTTTCATTGATAAAAGTTCAAAGCAAATTACAAACAAGGGGCCCCCAGCCCGGTTACAAGTCCAAAAAAGAAAAGAAATTACAAAATCAGTTGAACAGATCATCAAGATCAGCATCTATATCAACCCGAAGACCAGTTTCAGACGGTAGTGCGGTCTCGGTTGGGAGCTCGGTGTCTACTGGAAGCACAGTATCAGTTGGCAGCTCGTTAGTCAGGTCTTCAACCGTTGGCTCCAACCAAGCTGATTGATCGGCAGGTTCATTGACAACCGGGGTATTATTAGGCTCAGAGTCTTCATCATCATCTGAACCCTGAAGAAACTGTTACTGAACGGATGCAGCGGACTCCGCCAGTGAGCTCGGTATGAAGTACTGAGGAGGATTATAGACCTCGGTCTCAGGCTTACAACTGAGCTGCACCACGGCTGCCCTCCAACCGCATTTGAAGAATAAATCTTTAGCTGCCTCACATTGTTGTATGTAGAGGGCCTCTCCCTCCTTGAAACCTTCAGCATTGGCTTCATCCACCTTCTTTTTTAGTTCGGCGATCTCTGCATCTTTCTTGCCTTCGAGCTTGACTAGCTCACGCAGGTACTTGTCCTTCATCACGGTTAATGCCCTCTGTTTGTCAGCATTAGCCGAGGTAACCAGTCTGGTCAGACGGGCTACCTTGGCCTCTAGCTCGGCGGTCTTCTGTTGGGAGTCTTTCAGTTCGGTGGTTTTTTCTTCGACTTCAGCCATGGCTTGCCTTACTGTTTTACGAAGCTCCAACACACGCTTGTGTGCAATTTGACTCTTTTGCATGGCCTGAAAAAGAAGTGAAGGAAACTAATGACAAAACCGAACAGAAAGTTGGAAAAAATTAGAGAGACAAGAGGAGCAACTTACCAGGATCATTGATTTCGTCGCCGACCGGATGGCCTTGAGCTCGGTCAGGTGCTTGTGATGCTCCATGTCAAGGGGCAGACATACACTCTTAGCCAGATTGAAGGCTAGCATGTGGTCTTTGTCTGCCACCACTGAGTCAGTATCATAGATAGCACGGTTTTGGAAAGTCATTTTTGGACTCCATTTAGAGGAGCTAGCTCGGTCGGCAAGCTCCGGTTGTGGACTCGGTGGGAGGCTTGGTGGTAGGGTTATTTCGTCTTCATCAACAAGGCGTTGCTCGGTATGAGTAGTCCGGGCACGCTTGCTGAGGCGCGATAAGGAGGGTTGTTGAGATGGTAGGGCCACCACGGTTTCCTGAGTCTGGTTCGGTGGTTGTATCTCGGCTCTGTTTGTTTCGGTTAGGAGGGCCCTGACTCTGTTCCTCTTTGCCATCTCTTCTTCGGCAGTCAGAGGGACTAGGTTTATTTGAGGTAAGTTGGGGTCCGGTTTAGGGGAGACTTCTAGTAAAAAATCTGTTACTCTGGCTTTACGTCGACTACTGTATCTGTACGTCGGTTCGAAGTTCAGCAACTTGGCCCAACTTCTCTCAGGGTATCGTAGTGTGGCGCGGAGAGTGTTCAGATTGAGATAACTGTATAGTGATTGAAGATGGGCTGAATCTGCATAAAGAAGACAACTGTTAGCTTGGTTCAGGAATAGGAAACCAAAATAAAACAGAAGCATGCAATGAAACCGAGGTAGTTATACCGGGGGTTCCTTTATTCCAGTTTATAGTGCGGCCTGGGATCTGGGCTTGGTGGTCTTCAAAATTGCAAGAAACCCAGAAAAAATCATCGTCATTTAAGTCTTTGTCCGGTGTGTCCTTTATTATTTTCTCACGGCGGCGTCATATTCTTAAATAATAAACCCACTCGTCTTCTTTTGAGCCTATAGAATATTGGTAGAAGAGTTCGGCTAAGCCGAGGTTAATACCAGCACGGCGGTTTAGCTTGGCTATACCATTTATTATGCGGTATGAGTTTGTGGAAAGTTGGGTTGGGCATATCCTAGTTTGCCTAAGGAATTCACAGAGTAAGAGCTGTACAGGGAATCTTAGGCCGGTTTCTACAATGGAAAGGAGGGTGAAGGGAACAAAACCAGGGTTTCCCCAAGGTATGATATCTTGTTCGGCTAAGGTGAGATGGACGTCGTTAGGAATGTTATACTCCCTTCAGAATTTGGCCAGGCCACCAGGTGTTTCTACTAAAAACCTATATTTACCCATTTTTGTCTTAAGTTATGAATAAATTATACTTGTGATTAGCTCGGTCGCTGAAGTGGGCTGAGTAGCTCGGTTGAGCGCTCAAAGGAGTGCCTGGGCAACCTAAAGTCTGCAAAGTAAAAAAACACGTGTTAAGCACAGACCGTTGGACTGTGCTAAAGAGAAATAAAGGCAAGATAAATCAAGTCCTAGCTCGGCTAGGAGGAGAAGCTATAGGTCTTAGCTCGGTTTGAGCATGAGGCTTGTTAGTTCGGTTTAAGCAAGAGACCTATTAGCTCGGTTTGTGCAAAGGTTATGTTGGCCCGGTTGAGCCTCTAGGGGCAGCGCTCTTAGTTCGGTTTAAACTAAGAAGGCTGGTTTAGCCCCAAGTTATAGCCTGGTCGTGGTTTAGACTTTCAAGCACACAATTGCAGACCTAGTACGGTTCAAAAGCTTGGCTAAATTGAAACAAAGACTGGTTTGACTCATTAAAACTACAAGTATAGCAAAGAAGAGTTAGTTCGGTTGTGTAGTCCGGTTAGACTGACATCAACTACAAACAACTTCCTAGTTCGGTTATATTATGATTTTGGATTGAAACCAGTGTTTCTCAGATTATTACATGAATTCAAGTGTTCTATTGCTAAGTTTTTCCAGAAAACACTAGCCCAGGCAGCAAAATGGCAATGAAGTGTTTTGCCAAAAAAAACACAAAACAGTATGCTATGGATTAAACAAGGGCAAAAACAAGAAAAATAGAACAGATTTGAGTAGCTTACCAGGTCAAGAGGAGGAAACTGAAGATGAGAAAAACGGCAGCAAAACCACGCAGCTTCTTCAAGTGCAAATCGAAGAACAATAAGGGCTCAGAAGGGAGAGAGAAAGGAGAAATGAATAGTAAGGCAATGGATTCATAGATGAAGGGTTTTTTGTTTTGAAGAAGGTTTATCCAAAGGCGGGAACTGTTCAAATTACGCGAGGTACGAGAGCGGCGTGACAGCTGCCTTCAGCCAATGAGGGCATGCCACGTGTCATTGGAATGAGAAGCGATTCAGTTGCTGTGATTGAAGGGACGTTTTGATCAAACAAGCTGAGCCCGGTATGGAATTTAGCTCGGCTGGAAAGGCTGAAGGGTTTTAGCTCGGCTGGATATGCTTAAAAACTCTAGCTCAGCTAGATATGCTTAAAACCTCTAGCTCGACTGATAGACAGGTAATCCCTATCATGTTGTGCAGATGGAATTAAGGAGCAATTGAGAAGGTAATTTATATGAAAATTAGGCCGAGCTAGGTACTGGGCCGTTATGGGCCGCTGTGCGAAGTGCTGAGTAAAATGGCTATAAAGTTACTCTGGTCTTGCAGAGGCGTGAAGTTACTCTAGTCCTAAAGGGCTTACGGTTAGTTCGGTCACCATACTAGGACTTATACCGGTCATAACGCAGTGTAATTAACGTAGTCTAAACCTTACTAAAAGTTAGCTCGATTTGGGCTTACTTTGGTTTATGGAAGAGGAACTAAGGTAAGGGCAGTGAACCGAACTAAGGATAGTTCAGTCTATTCTGCGGCTAAGCATAGCCATGCTTACCTCGGCCACATTGGAATCCGACCATGATAAAATCATCTCACTTGGTTTAAGCAATGAGGGGGGTGTTGAAGGATAAGCATTATCTTTCAGGAGTATAAATCCTAGGAGGACTCTACATGGAGGAGTAAGAGTCCTACTTGGATTGTGCCACACGGAACCTATAAAAGCTCACAAACATCACCTATGGAGAGGTAACACAACTTTGATTCCCGAATACACAGAGCTTTTGTCTACTTGTCTATTTTTCTGACTTAGGCATCGGAGAGGTTTCCGGCATACACCCGCTGACAAGCTCACATTTATGTTTTCAGGGAATAAAGTGACAACGCACGAAGGAGTGCAGACTTGATCAACAGGATTATACGAGAATGTTTATTTCTTTCCCGTACACTCTCGTAGTCACCAATGGCGGATGATGAGGGATTGGGTCTGAAACCACATTATCCATGATGAGGATGAACTTAGGATGTTGTATATTTGGTGGGTACAAAGAGAGAGCTTCGAGGACTAGTGATCGAATATGGAAATCGAGAAGATGAGCTTTGATTTGGCATGGTAGAGGAGAACGAAGATGGTGTGGGAGTCGAGGCATGTGTTGACGATGTGATAGATAAGGAGAGAACCAAAGTCAAAAAGCTTGGGCTCCATTTTTTTATATGTGAGAGAGAGAGTCTGAAACTAAAAAAATAGAGTGCAAACAAATGAGAGAGAAGGGGATGTTTGGTTGTTATTATTGGGGAGTGGCTGTAAAAGTAATAGAGAGAGAATAAACACAACAACTTACTTTCACACCAAGCATGCAATAAGACATTGGGCAGTGATGGAGTATGCCTGGGTGAATTAAGAGTAAATTGGTCTATTAAAAATTAATGAGACTTGAAGGAGCAAATAATCTTATTTAGGATTTAATGGATTATAAGTTCACAATATGGGACTTGTATGTAAATGCCTCTAAAATATTTTACTCAAATAAATATTTTTCTTATAAATTAATTTTAAATAAAAAAATATATATTTTTTTTGTTTTTCAGTATTTGGTTAACACTTGAACAAAAATATTTTATTACTTAAACGAAAAATTTTAATTCAATAAAAGTGTCACTTATGACTTTTTAGTAAGTTAAGATACTTGTTTGAAAACACTAAATGTATTGAAAAGGTAGTGAGTGAAAGTTAACTATGTAAAAATTAATTTACGAAATTTTTAAAAACAAGTCATTTTTAAAAAAATGATATAAAAATATTTTTCTTAAAAAATATTTTATTTATTTTTTGTTCAACCAAATAACAAAAAATAGATAAAATATTTTTAACAAAAATATTTCACGTCAAAACAAACTGAGCCTAACAACCTAATGCATTATAGTCTAGACATAGAAAAAAATTTGAAGAAATTACTTGACAGTTGGATAAAGAAAAAAAAATTACACAAACACGGAAGGTTGCACCCTACCACAAATTTACTGGCACCTTATATATTTTTATAATTTTTTTTTCCATCCCACTATCAAATAATTTCCCAAAAAAATTTCAACATTACCGCGTGGGTTGTCTCGCCCACTTGTTGCTTTAAAAAATCCCAACGTAGAATGAGTCAAATAGGGCTTCTTTTTGGGGCTTCCATGAGGTTACCTTAATAGATGTTCATTGGTGATTTTGAATTGAGTAATATTATAAATTTAAAGAATTTATTTTTAAATTATTCAGAAACGTTAATGTGAGGTTGAGACTTATTTTATACTGTAATCCCATAATACACGTTTTCAATCTTCATCACACACTCCGTTCTTGACCAAAATTTAAGATGGCCCAGACTTACTATTTTGAATTTGTAAACCATCATTCTATCTTTCTTTTATGTTAAAAAAAAGAAAATAAAATAAAGTGAAACAAAATGAAGGTGAATCACTTTCAATAACCCTTGTTGGAGTGTTTGGAGTTAATTTTTTTAGTAATTATTTATTGATTTTTTCAGTGTTTCTAGTGATTTTTTTTTTTTTTAATTTTCAAAAATTTTACACGTTTAGATTTTACTTGACTATAAAAATAAAAACAAAAAAAAGTTGAAAAAAATTTCAAAGTATAGAAATGACAAGAAAGAAAAAGAAAAAAAAAAGGGTTGAAAGCATTTTTTTGGGGTTTTTTTTTTCTTTTTGTATTTAGTGATTTTGTTATTTATTTTTTAAATTTGTTTACACAATACAAACTTAAAAATTAAAAATAATGACATAATTTTTATATAAAAAAAAAAGATCATTAATGACAAAAAAAAATTCTAAAAAAATGTCACTTTTTAATTGGATGGCAAACACCTAATATACCAAAAATCTTAGGGACTTGGTAGAAAGTTCCAAAGTATGATTTTGTCAAGAATGTGTTTGTATGTTAAAAATTAAATTTTTTTAACATAAAATCCATATGTAAGAGAGAGAGAGAGAGAGAGAGAGAGAGAGAGAGGCAACCCAGATCAGGGGAGGTGGTGGTGGTGGGTCTGGTCGTCTTCTTCTTCTTCTTCCCAAACTGATTCAATGAATAGAGAGTTGTCGCCTTTATTTCCTCTACAGATCTTAAAAAATTTAAAAAAATTTAAAAAAATTAAAAGAGAAGAGGAAGGGGGTCATTGTGGTCAAAGGTTATGGAAGGATGAAGGATGGTCATTGGTGGAAGAGATGCTGGGAGGTCGCCGGAGGAATGGGACTACCAACCGGAATTGGTGGCGATGGGATTAGGGTTAGGGGCTAGGGTTTGTGTTTGGCTTGGACTTACAGATATAGTTGGTATTAAGGTAGGTGTTCAAAGAGAAAATGGGAGGAACTCATTTTTTTGGGTGGGGTTTCAAAGAAATTGGGCAGAGGGTAAAGTAAAAAGGTAGAGACAAATAGCAGCCTTCTAAAATATGTATCTATTTTTTTTTAGATAGTATTTACAAAAAGGCTACTTCTATATATAATTATTTAAATTTATTTAAATATATAACAAAGTTTATAATAAGAAAAATGACTAAAATATAAACTAGCAAATAAAAAAGTGAACAAACTATAACAAAATGTACTTAAATGTCACAATTTTAACATTTTTAATTGCAAAATTACCAATAAAAAATGTATAATCTAATTTATCAACTAAAAGATATGTTTTTTGAGATAATTTAAATAAGTATACTTTTTTACTTTTTACGAAAAGATGTGCAAAAAAATAGAGAGGTGATGTGATTCAAATAAATGTATTTATCTAAATAAGTGCACATTTTTAGTTTATGCCAAATAGTAATTACTTTTCAATGAATAAAATTGATAATTCATTTAAATTTTCTCGTGACAAAGTTGACTAGAAGTAAAATTTAATCAACTTTAAATTTAAAAAAAATTTCCCCATAAATAACTGTAACTAATATAATTAATCATTTCTACATACAATTCATGCATACGAGAAACTATCATCTTTAATTTCAAATAATTCATTATATCAATCGGCTTTTTAATTTTTTTTCAATAAAAACAATTATTTATTAATTTTAAATAATTTACTATATCAACTATTTATTAGTTTTAAATTTTTATCAAACTTTGTTGGGACCTTTTTAATTCAAATGATTTTTTTTTTTTAAAAAACAGAATAGCTATAAATAAAAATTAATTAATTAATTAATTAAAAATTGGACCCTTTTTTTTCATTAATTTTTGGGTCCCAAAGCTGCCACTTTGGGCCAAAGCCAGCTCTGCTGACGGGTGGCAAGACACTTCTATATATAGAACACACTTCAGTTGAGGTATGCATAAGTTAATTTTAGTACTCTCTTCGTTCTAAAATATTAGTTATTTTTAAGAAATTTAACTTTTTTTAATGGTATAATTATTATATTTCAAAAATATTAATTTTTCAAAATTATCATTTGATGGTATATTTTTTTGAAACTATCAATTATCATAATTATATATTTTATGTTATTAATAAATTTAAAAGAATGACAAAATAATAAATTTATATTTTTTTTATTCTTTAATTTTTGAAAAAATTCTAATATTTTGAGATAATAAAAAATAAAATAAAAAATTAATATTATAAAACCAAAGAACTATTTTAATTGTTATTTGTTCTAAAAGTTGTTGGCTGATTTTAACATCGAACTATTCTCTCCGTTAACCACCAACCGGAACAAGTATTAACTTCAATCTTATAAATGTAGATCTGGATGAATTCATCATGACTTACCAATTTCTCATTTCCAAATATTTTAGAAAAATTAATCTTTTCAAATCGTATTGATTGTATAGTCAAATTTTAACAGAACAACCATGATACAGACTCCCACTATCCCCCATCTCCACTACCCCACATATACGTGGGGATTAGTGATTGGAGGGAAAAAAAAAAAAAAAATATTCTGGCCAATGACCGCCCACTGGGGGTCCTGAGCAAGCCCGGCCCTGAAGGCAGGCCAAAGAGGCCTGCGCCTTGGGCCCCAGATTTGGACTGAAAATAGGGCCCCAAAATATGATTTTATATTTTAGATATAAAAAAAAATCCAAATACTATAAGCCCAATTGTATATAGGGCCTAAAAAAACAAAATATATCATGACAGATTAGAGGCCCAACTGACATGGGCCCAAAATTACTTTGTTTTTTGTTGCCCGAAATTAATTATCCACAGAACTACTTTGTATATATAAAAGAACTACTTTGTTTTTTGTTGCCCGAAATTAATTATCCATAGAGCAAAGCTCAAGAGGCAATTAGTTAGGGGAATTATGTTGATTGTACTATAATATAATCACTACTATCAAAGATTATTAACAAAAACTGTCTCAAGAAGCAATTTGTTATCCATTTTGGATAACATTTTTCACTCCTCAAATTTTAGTTTGTCTGACACTTAAATCTGATAAATTTATCAGACATGTGATAATCACATAATTAATTCTTTCCAGTTTCTAAATGGAAGCTAAAAGAAAGGTGACATTTATATTTTCTTTGATCAAAGCCCTATTGTTTTGATTGTTGGAATTACAATCCTCATGATCAAAGTAAATGAAAATATTGAAGGTCACGATCTCATTACGCTTGGAAAATCGCCAAGGTTGTTTTTTCAAAGTATATTTTCTCTAGTCTATTTTGTGGTGTATTAGACACTGTTGTTTGGGTTTATGAGGTTCATCATATAGATCATAATTTATAATACCCACCGAGGCTAAGAATGTGGGTCACTGAAAGAAAATAAACATTAGAAAATTAGAAAATTTCTGAAAATTTCTGGAAGTATATTAGAAAATTTATGGAAGTATAAACATTAGAAAATTTCTGAAAATTAGAAAATTAGAAAATTTGTGGATTTGTGATTATATAGAGTAGTCATGCCTCGTAGGAAGTATATTTTTGGATGAGAAAAAAGGAAAAATAAGCAAAAATTAGAAAATTTTATTCAATCCCAATCGGGAGTGCTTGATAAATTTTTTGGTAGCAAGAAACAAATAGAAAGTTCATGTTTGGTTGATGAAGAAGTTGTTGTAAGTAAATTTTTTCGTGACTACAAACAAATAAAAAAGTTGTTGTAACTTATCGTTTTATTAATCAACTTTTTTTTTTTTTTAATGTAAGAAAGGCCTCATTTCCGAAGGTCGCCTTGGGCCCCCTAAATCTCAAGGCCGACCCTGGTCCTGAGGGTCTCCCCCAATGAGGGTCCCAAGCATTATACTTAACAGAATTGATGTTACTAAGGTTTCGTTTTTTTCGAAACAAAATATTTTACATAAATAATATTTTTTTTTTATAAATTGATTTTAGGGGAAAGCACCAATAAATCCTAAATTTGGGAATGTTAACCCATTTAGTCCCGAAGGTTTTTTGTCGGACTAATAGGTCCTATTTCCCAAGAAGCTTACTATAGGCCTTTTATGATTTCCCTTTTTTTCAAACATCAAACATTATTCATCCAACATCAAACATTAGCAACGTCAGGATTATTCATCAAGCATCAACCACTAAACATTAGGATTATTCATCAAACATCAAACACAGATTCTGAACCATTAAACATTAGTATTATTCATCAAACATCAAACATTATCTATCAAACATCAAACATTAGATTTGTAACGCCCTCAAAATAATAACATTAAAACCCATCAATTTAGACATGCATTGATATAAAAGATAAATATTCTTCTATTCATCAGAGTAGTTCATTACAATGAGTATTACATGTTAACAACAAAAGCAAATGCCCTACGGGCTTACAGCTTTCCAAGTTAACACTTGGTTACAAAAAGGAGAGTACTAACTCAAATACACATTAAGCCCTAGGCTTGAATTTACATGTAATACATCCAAAAGATAACAAAACGACAAAAGTCTGTCTGCCTCTAGCCTCCCAAGCTATGTCCTTGGAGGTGGCATGCTACCTGTACCTGAAAATGATGTCCCATAAAAGGTGAGCCACAGCCCAGTAGAAATACACTAAACCAGCTATGAACAATGACTAAAAGATTAGCAGTTGATAGATGGTCAACACAGATACATCCACATATATCACATTCCGATTTCATGACATTAAGTCCATGTTACATTTCATTTCCCATTTCTTTTTCAACTTTGAGTTTGAAAACAAGGCTCAACACCTAGCCAAATAACTTAATGAGATTAAGACTCATCTTTAAAACACTTTCGAAATTCATGATGGATACACATTTTAATGCTGTATCGATAACACATAAACCATTTCCACACTTTATGAAAGATACACATTTCGGTGCTGTATCAACATAACATAGAATCACTTCTATACTTCATAATTGATAACGATATACATTTTAGTGCTATATCAAATCAATTCGAACACTTTCCATAATCAACACTTGATACACATTGTAGTGTTGTATCAATGTCACACAAAATCCGATTTAGAGGTCCATCCCCTATCTTCCCCTAAACCGTGAAGTACATCCCATATCTCCTCCCACACAACACATGTATATAAACATAGATCATATACAATCAATCAATACATAAAGTTAATGTATTATTCCAGTCGTTATATTCGATAGCATACTCAATTGATTAGTTTCAGTTTGCCTAATCATCATGCATTGTCTATAACAATCAAGACTATCCTCTACCGATAGCCCAAAGCAGTTATTTCTATACCGAAAATAAATGCACCAAATGGATATATAATCAACATTTCAACTAGGTGAGCGATGAATGAATCTAACTACACCCTTTAATCCCATACACATCCAATTCCAACATTCTCAATTCAATTCCTCTTTTCTTCAAATTAATTATACCAATTAATTTATCAATGTAATTAGGGCATTCCCATAATTAACATCACAACCCTAAGGTTCCAATTTCACTAATAATCCAATATTGATCTCATTTCTCTATGCTAAACATGCATATAGGTTTATATAAACAAAACCCCAACTTTTGTAAAATTACACAAAAGACCCAAACTTTCTCATAATTACACAACAACCCCCAACATATCAAAAGGCTAAAATTTAAAGACAAAGCTCATAAAGAGGAGTAGGGTATCCCTACCTCGAAATTTGAGCTCAAACGGAGAAGAGACCAAAACCAAAATGCTTCAAATTCCAAACTTTTCGGATCAAAACGACGCCCTCGACGATCAACACAACTTTTACAAAGGCCGAAGGAAAGGGAAGCACCCTAATTAGATCAAACCCTAGAGAGAAGGGAGTTTCTAGAGAGAGAGGCTCTCAAAATATCTTTTTAGAAAGAAAGAGAGAGAGAGTGAATGCAAAAAGTGATTCGAAAATGCCTAACTGTCTTCTGATATACGGTAGGTCCGCTCGAACGGAAAACACAACGCTCGAGCGTCAAGAACAAGAAACATGGTCCGCTCGAGCGCAAGAAGGCCCGCTCGAGCGCCAAGACACAAAGATAAAGCACATCCACTCGAGCGCGAAAACTAGTCCGCTCGAGCGTAGATTCCCCCCTCCAGAACTTTCACAAACAAAACACCACCCGCTCGAGCGCCAAAAGGTACGCTCGAGCGCAACCCGCTCGAGCGTAAGAAAACCTGCTCGAGCGTAAAAAACACACCTGCAGAAGTTTTGCAGAGGCACGAAATACTGGGGGTGTGTAAACTCCGCTCGAGCGCAAGAATACCCGCTCGAACGGACAGCCAAAAAGCAAACTCCGCTCGAGCGCAGAATGACCCGCTCGAGCGTAACACCAAAACTCTGGGCAACAACACTTGAGACCAAAACTCAACCTACCCGTTCGAAACACGCCCAACACATCCAAGAATTTAAACATAGGGAATTAAAGGATGACAACAAGATATACAACTACTAACTCCACGGAACCAAAGTCCGGAGTACAACAAATACAGAAAAAGAAAACCGGGATCGCTATAAGATTTATGAGTAACATCATCGAAACAACATCAAACATCATCATCAAAACAACATCAGACATCACACCATCATCATCAAAACAACATCAAAATAACGATTAAATATCAAAATAAAACATTATTCTTCAACATTAAACATTATTCATCAAACATTATTCTTCAACATCAAACATTATTCAACAACCATTATTATTCATCAAACATTATTCTTCAACATTATTCTCCAACATGATTCATCAAACATTCGGCTCTGTGATCGGACTCATCTTCCGATCGGTTCCGTAAGAAAACCAGAGATCTACCCAATTTGTCCGATTGCCATTGCTGTGGACTCCGAATCAACACCACAAACCCCAAAGACAAGCTCCAAACCCTAGATAGTTTTTGGCGGATTTGGATAAGAAGAATTTTCCCGTCCGAGAAAAGCTCGTCGGCGGAAGAAGATTGTTGATCGTAACCATCGCGAATGCAGAAATTGAAATCAATGCCGGACGATGAATTCAATCGGAGGACGCGTTGTTCGATCGGTACGATATCGAATTGGGAGAGATCGTGAGAGAATGAGATTCTAGGACTGGTAATCAGACCAGGGCTAGAATTTTCAGAGCACAACTCAACAGCCATTTTCTAGAGCTTTCCGGGAAAATTATGGAGTCATTGAAAACAGAGAGTTGGGTTTTTAATGTTGCAAGAGTGGAATCAAAATCCCAAGAGTCGAAAAGGAAATTAATTGCACAAAGTTCGAATATTGGGAAAAAGGGGAATCTTTTGATGATAAATGTTGTGATGTTTGATGTTGTTTTGATGATGATGTTTGATGTTGTTTTGATGATGATGTTCTGATGTAAAAAAAGGACTAAATGGTTTATAAAAAAACACTCAGGACTAGATGGAGTAACATTTTCTAATATGGGACCTATGAGTAATTTTTCCTTGATTTTATCCCAAAAAAAAAATATTTTTATTTTTATTTTTTGGCATTTGGTTAACACCTGAACAAAAATATTTTATTACTTAAAAGAGAAATTTTAATTCAATAAAAGTATCACTTATGACTTTTTAGTGAGCTAAGATATTTATTTGAAAATACTAAATATATTGAAAAGATAGTTAGTGAGAGTCAATTTTGCAATAATTTACTTATGCAATTTTTAAAAGTAAGTCATTTTTTGAAAAATAATGCAAAAATATTTTTCTTAAAAAATATTTTACTTACTTTTTGTTCAGCCAAATAACAAAAAATAGATAAAATATTTTTAACAAAAACATTTTACGTCAAAACAAACAGAACCTAACAACCTAATGCATTATAGTCTTGGCATAGAAAAAAATTTGGAGTATCATATACTTAATTTTGAAGTATCGGATGCTCCAAGTCACATATTACATATTTTACGAAATTAAAATTGTAGCATTTCTTGCATAGTATTATAATATAATATAATTGTGAGGACAAATATAAGAATATTTTTCTAATACTTTGTTTAGTTCTTTGATAAGAAGAACATACTGAATTAAATAATAAAATTTGTCAAACTGATGTATCTTAATTGTTTCATTCATGTCCCTTATACTACATAGAAAGTAAAGATTAATAAGAGAATATAATAATATTAAATAAATAAGCAAGTAAACTTGAATACAAGTTTTTTTACTAGTGCCACAGGGAAAAGCAGAGGGATAAGTTGTGAATTGTTCTATTGTTGTAATATAAACATATTAGACTTGATATTAAAATGAAATATTTGTTAGACCTATTGAAAATTTAAAAAGTAAACAAGCTTACTAGTTTAAATTAATAGCTAATTCTTAAAAGTTAGTATTTTGCATTATAAAATTACATTGTGGTTTCTTAACATTCTTTAGCTTATATGTAACTCACTTTTAATAATTTCAAAATGTATATTTTTCACGAACGTATCTTAACCATACCCATATTCTATTTTAGTTTTGTCCCACATTTGGGCTATTGGCCCGCATCTTGAAAGAAAGTGAGCCACATGTTGTCTCGAATCTTCTATCCTATCAAACATTTTGAAATTTAGTTGGGAAAAACCAGAAGGAAATAGAACATCATCTATCCATGTTGGATAAGGTTTTATAATTACTCAAAAGTTCTCATCATCTTTCTCCTTAACTTTCTTTACTTGTTGCCTTACCATATCATCAATCATGGCCAGGAGCATTGGATTCATACCACCACTGGTTAGATCAGAGTAACAAGGACCATTGCCCCCCTAGCGCTAGTGTGCTTTGTACGCCTCAGCATGTCCCCACTGCAAGTTATGTCATTTATTTGGGTGCACTTCCTGTTCCTGTCATTTGGGCCTACAACTGTTGCATTTGCTCTAACATAGCAGCCATTTCCTATTCTCTTCTCTCAAGTTGTTCTTGTAGGGCCACCACTTTTTCGTTGAGACCCTATTGGTCCTTTTGGACCTGTGAATTTTTGTCTTCCTTTTTAATATCAGTCATCATAACTGCAACAACTTTGTTGGCATCTCTCAAATCACCGTTTTCAATATTCGTTGAAACAGATGAGTTAGATGAGACAGAATCATCTTGTTCGTATAAAGGATTATCAATCCCCACAACAGTACTTACATTTGAAGCATCTAACTGCAATGCTTTGTCCTGAGCCTCACAGGTCATAGACCTTGTCACAGGCCCTTTTCTTATTCCCTCCATAGATAGTTAGATCAAGGTAGAAATATTTTCCAAGGGTGGTTTACCCTCCGCCTTTGAGAGGCTTGACTTTCCAGTCGAGTCCGATTCCATAGTTCTTCCTAGTGTGAAGATAAAACTTTCAATTTGTTTTTGGTATTCATTTCTCAAGAGAGCCTTTTCAACAACTCCTATACCATTTGTCACTACTATTCTTCGTTCCAGTTTCTTTAAGGCCTTATTCTTCCTTCGCCTTTGTCTTTTAGAAACTGGACCATCTGAAGACATATCAGGTCGAGCCCCTAGGGGCATAAAAAGAATCGTTTGCGTTTTTACAAATTCCTCCAATTGATGTTGATTCGAACGCCGTTGGGCCAACGGGTGCTCCTTTTTTTGATTTGGCCCCCTCAGAAATGATTGGGTTTTGAATAGGCAAACTTTGCACTTCGAACAAAACTATTGGTTCGTAGGCCGCAGTTGTTTTTTACCAACAAAGGTGGTTGTTTTTTCATCAACAGGAGTTTAGGTCAGTACCCTCCTCCCAATGGCCCTGATGATGGCCATGTTTTCAGCAGAGGCCCTCCTCTAGGTAGACTCTATCATTTTGACGCAGTCTTCTACTCTTGTGAGTAGTTGGGCAACAACATTTTGTGTTGCGCCCCGTTGAAGCTGCAACAAAGGCCGTAGTTGCAACTCGATTAGCCTCTCTTACTTGGATTAGAAAGCTCTTCGTTCGAGCTATGGCCCTCACCGTTGCGTATTGCTTCGACGCCTTCACATAATCTTCAGCAATCTTTTTCAAATTTTTAGCTTTCTAGAGAAGTGTGACCTTATTCATAACACCAATTACCTTTAGGACAGCCAAGAGCATTCGCTTCGGAGCCCCTTAGGTGACAAGTGTTGGGGAAAGAAGTGCATCTTTCCAGGATTTCGCTGGTTCTACCTTTGGGATAGTTAAGAGAATTCGTTTTGGAGCCCCTCGGGTGACGAGCGCTATCTCCATCATTCGTGATCTTAGAACCACCGGAGTGTAAGTTAGCCTCTTGACAGTTACTTCAGCATTCCTATAACAAAAGAATATATCAGTAAGTTTCAAATATATATAGATATATGTTTGTTCTTCAAAAGATGGGAGGAGAAATAGATTCCACTGGGCATGCCATAATTTGTAGACACAAATTTTGAAACGTAAAGTGTTTTAACACATTTCAAACTTCATGTTACAAATGTCCACTATTTTGTTTTTGGACTAAATAATGTTGATTATTTGAATATCAAGTTCCTATTTCCGATCTGCATTTCAGATCATTAATTACACATTTTATTTAAATAAAACCTCCTATTAATGAAGAACCAAAAAAAAAAAAAATTTAACATAAGACAAATTAAGGAATAAAAATATTTTATTCAAACTGTAGGGATTTAGAACCCTTAGGTACAAAATACAATAGTTGGGTTTGGAACCCTTTACCTAACGCTCGCCATCGTATTAGATGCTTGCAGTGAAGTGTAAGCTCTTGAATTTTTCTTTCTTGTAACGACTTCTTTAGCTCTTAGTTTCTTTATTTCTCTCTGATCTTGTAATTTCTGATTTTTCTCCCTTTTTGTGTGGTGATCCCTCATATTTATAGAGGGCCCATCCAGGTGATAAAATGGCCTCATCCTCAATTTGAATTTTGAATGATAGCGCCATTTGAATTTGGGCATAATCATATCTGATTAATCGTATTGCTCTTTTGGATTTCATCATGTGTGGTGTCTTTATTGTAGGCTTTACAAATATCATCTTTTGTAAGCTCCACGTGTTATTTGAATATCTTAAATAAGACATTGTTTTATCTAAAAACAAAAGTTGGGAAGGAAGCATGGATATGGATACAAGATACGGATACGATATGCATACAGTGATAAGACAAAACTAAAATAGGATATGGGTACAGTTAATATATGTTCGTGAAAAATATACATTTCGAAATTATTAAAAGTGAGTTACACATAAGCTAAAGAATATTAAAAAATCACAATGTAATTTTATAATGCAAAATAATAACATTTAAGAATTAGCTATTAATTTAAGCTAGTAAGCTTGTTTACTTTTTAAATTTTCAATAGATCTTACAAATATTTCATTTTAATATTAAGTTTAATATGTTTATATTACAATAATAGAACAATTCACAACTTATCCCTCTGCTTTTCCCTTTAGCACTAGTAAAAAATCTTGTATTCAAGTTTACTTGCTTATTTATTTAATATTATTATATTCTCTTATTAATCCTTACTTTCTATGTAGTTATAAGGGACATGCATGAAACAATTAAGATACATTAATTTGACAAATTTTATTATTTAATTCACTAATCAAAAAACTAAATAAAGTATTAGAAAAATATTCTTATATTTATCCTCACAATTATTATATTATAATACTATACAAGAAATGCTACAATTTTAATTTAGTAAAATAAGTAATATGTGACTTGAAGCATCCGATTCTTCAAAATTAAGTATTTGATACTCCAAAATTAATGAAAAATTGATTAAGTATCCGATATTTTTAATAAATATCTGATATGTATCCGCAAGTATCCAAGGAGGATACAATACAAATATGTAACCCTATTGAAGTATCCATGCTTATAGACAATAATATTTGCAATTTTTTTCACCACTTTTTTATAAATACTCTCCAAAATATATATTCTAATATGCATTGAGATTCGTGTCATGTATAAATTTAAACACTAAAGCCAAATTTTAGATTGTATTTATAATAAAGTGGGAATAGAAATAACACTCTTTTTTCCCCTCTAATTTCATGGCGTTCAATATGTAAAACCCCAAACACTTTGAATAAATTTCTACATTTATTCAAATAAAAATTGGATAGTGTCGAGGGTAGCAAGTGGTCGCATGTATCATGAGTTTGCAAATCCAAAGGGCCCTAACTAGGATTGGGTCTTGGTTATCAAACAATAATAATAATAATGACACCACTCAGATTAGGCAACAAATTGCCATACTTATCCATCCCTTCTTCCTAAAATACGCTTTACATAATTATGAAATAATAATAAAAAATATGTAATAAAAATGCATCCACTTGCCCATTCTACACTACACCTAGTAGAATACCCACATAGATACAAGAAAATAAACTCTTAATAGAATTCTTGACTCAGAATTAATAAGTACAAGGCAAAAAGATTTTATAGCCAATAATCAAAGAATAGTTTTGAACGCATATTTACTGTGAAACAAGGCTATTGGTGTGTTTCTGTAGCCAATCAAAGCCGATATCAATGAAAGGTCTAGCCTCTCCTATTTTCACATTGTAAACAACAACCAACTTTTTACTTTGAAGACCGGTCTTCTCAATAATGAAGACCAAGGATTGGCCATGATCCAACCAACCAACAGGTGCGGAACTATCATACAAAAATTTTTGTCCATCTATTACTTCTTTGAACTTGTAAAGTTTAACCCATTCATTGCGACATAAGTCCTTCAATATGCTTACATAAACCTCTTCCAGATGGTTCATAACACAAGATAAACTATTCCTCAGCTCAAGGAGCTAATAAAAACTCCCAACAAATCCAGTTGGAACTTGAATGGAGTGAGAAGGTTCATCGTAAAGGTCAATAGCAAAAATATTTAAGCTCCTTTGGGACCAATAAATAACCCCTCCAACAGAGACTGAAGTTGCAATCCCAGGATCAAGATCATTTCTTTTTAGCGAAGTCTCAAGTTTTCTCCATGACATGTTATTACCCACGGACAATACAAGCCATCTATGTTCTCCACTCAAGTTTACACAATGGCATAACACCTTGTACTCCCCAGTGCAAGAAATGAAAGCAATATGACGTGGGGAAAAGCTCCTTCTCCACAATAGCAAAAGGTAAGCTTTTATGCTGCATTGTCACATGATTCCCAACATAAGAAATCTTTTAGGATGTGAGCTACAAAACAGTGACAAACCCCCACAACTAGAGACCATTTGTCCAGAACAATCTAGGTGTTTCATTTTGAAGTCTCCCTCATTAAGCTCAAGGTAACCAGAATTATATGGCATACCAAACTTCTGGATGAACAAACCACCCTTTGATTGAAGGAGGTGTGCTTTGATTAAAGAAGAGTTAGGTATAACTTTTGCCCAAGCCTTGCACACATATCTCCCACAGTTATGCAAAAACTCTGCAGGAAGGAAAATAAGAATCTGAAAAAAGATTTCCCGGGATGAAATGGAATGTCATTCTTCAGTTTCTTCAGTTTTTTCATTTTAGAAGAAGCAATCCTACAAAAATGTAGAGAATACTGTAAAAATTTGAAAAATGATGAGCAAAAATAAGACAAACAACGTTGTTCATGCATCTATGGAATAAAAAACTAGAAGTCTGGACATGAAGATATCTTTGGCACAAAAATGAAATACAGAAGGAAAAGAAATACATACAAATAAAAAATCTTAAACCAACTAACCAAAATAGTAAACTTATAGTGTCTACTTATTATTGTTATTTTTTCTTTTATGTTTCATTTGTTTGGATAAACTTTACTACAAACTAATCAAAATCGAACCTCCCAAATGCAATGAAATTCAGGAAGTCATTTATAAGGAACTACTCAAATCAATAAAACTCAAGCTAGTCATTTAAAGATAAAATTAGCGAAGGGAAAACAAATTAATGACAAGAATAATCATAATCAGAAGCCAGTGCATCTGTTTGCATCTTGGAATAAAAGAAAATACATGTTTGTTAGAAGAAACAACACGAATCCCTCGTCTTATTCTAGATCTAGGGATCAGTGATTTCGAACTCTAATTGTCAGTGCTTTGCTACCCAACCAAACCTTCTTCCTCCTTGTTTCTCTACTTGTCAAATTGTCCTCAAATCCCTTGGATCTTCATGAGGATTGAGAATTGAGGGAGAAGCAAATGAGAAGGGAAAGTGAGGTCTGATCGGCTGGTATGACTAGCGAAGTACGATTTATTTTTGTTAGATAGTTCAGTGCGCTATGTTGGCTTCAGCCGTGTGAAACCGGGGATGGGTTTCATCGTCTCACCATTTTTTTTCTGTTTCCCAAAATAGCCTTTTTCATGAATTTTCATTAATAACGTTACTCATGATTTTAATTACAAAAAAAAAAAAGAGAGAGTTCCTTCTAAGCATGGAAATATAAGCAAATAACACTACCTCAAATAACAAAGAACCCCAAACAACGAAACACAAAATAGCAGAAAAGGTAATAAGATATAATTTCGTGGTTACAATGGTATATGCCTGACAAAAGTAGAAAAAAAATTAATTATTTTGTTTTGGAGTGGTCTTGATATGGAAACAACTAAAAAATTTGTTATATGTCATATTTTTAAATATTTAATATGTATTTTATGTTAAATATTTAATTTTTTCAAATTTATCAACCTTAGGTAAGTTATTTTAGTAAAAAAAAAATAAAATTTAAAAATGAATAAAAAATAGTCCTCAACGTGTCCCAGCATGTCCATAGTGTGTCCCAACGCATTCGACTCTTTCCAGCATGTCGGACACTTGTAGGCTGTACGTGACCTCCGGAGAGGTGTCTGTGTTTCATAGAATGTCAATTTAAGGCAACAAAACCAACCTGGCCAATAAACCCCTTATGTTGATAATTTATGTTCTGAATAACAAAAACTTTATATAGAAAATCAAATGAATATTGAAATATAAAATGGTATAGATGATTAAAAGTGCACTAATATCTAGTGAGGCTTTTAATATGAAGAATAAAGGATATTACTAACATAAAATTTTGATTTTGACCAGCAGACTGTTTTTGTCATCTCAAAACTATAGCATATATTAATAAGGATGTTTTTGTCATCTCAAAATTGCAAACATGTTTTCAGAAGTTACAGTGAATTGTGTTAAGTATCTTGTATTGTTGTATTACTTTGTATTACTTTGATATTGTGTATTGAAAGATACATTAACAAACACGAATACAGATTTTAAAAAAAGTAAGCATTTTTGCATATTATATATAAATATATTACAACAATAAATAACTACATTATACCATTATTATATAACCAATGCGGTGAAAATTTATCTCTAACAAACTTACAAATTGGTCAAAGAGACAAATATACATTTATAAAAACCCAACTCATTAAATATAGGAATAAAAATGAAAATGGTTTATAGCAACAGATAAATGACATTTCACTGCAAATATAAAAAATAAGAAAACAATTCCAATTAGGCCCTGCTACATTGATCTTTGGTCACATTGTTGTTGACTTGAATTATGTTAAATGTTTATATATCGTACGACTTGGTCTTGTATCTCAATTCAATGCATATCACACTAGTAATTAGACTTTACCTTTTTATTCACCTTTGGCTCTGTTAAATTTTTTTTATTTATTTTTAATATAAATCACAATGACCAATTGATGTAGAACGGAGAGGGAGAAAAGGGAGAGACGAAAAATTAAAGGGCCATGACCCAAATCACACAAATCTATTAATCAACTTCGTCCAATACAATTACCAAAGCTTCTTAGTTGTATGCTAAAAAACCCAATATTAAAAAGGAAATAAGAATTGCTAATAAAATGGGAAACCAAATATACTAGTAAGACTCCTAATAAACTATAATTTAAAAATAAAATAAAATAAAATAGTAAAGACATAAAATTATAAAATTTCCATATCAAATTGGTCTGCCAATACTTGATGAATAGTTATGAACCATATTCTTAGAAAACCCTATACAAAGAATACCAAAATCTAAATAAACTCCCAAGCAAAAATGACTCCCCCATTCCCTTTCCTACATGAAATTGAATCTCTCTCACGCATCTAATTCGGGTAAAAGAAACAGAGAGTTTACACACAAATTGTAGGATTTGAGTTTAGATTTAGACTGGAGCTTTTAGCCAAAAGGCCTAATTGGACCATGACAATAAACCATATAACAAGTATGTTTGCTACTAATATCCAAACAAGTATTAAAGAATATCTTTGGTTGCAAATCATGACCCAAAGAAACACACACAAAAGACAATAACTTCTGTCAAAGGACTGCAACTCACTGTCAATAAAATTCAAAGAAATGAAATTTTAATTAGTACTGAAGCTAAAAACAAGATATAAATTCAAGTAAGAAGTTTGTACCAATAAAAATGGACCAAAAGGTCATGCTTTATTCCTAAGGTATGTTTCCATAATTTAAAATATTCAGCCACAGAGAATAAATATAAGTTGCATTCAATCTCATAATCTACATGATTATTGAACTCAGAAACAGGTCTCATGTTTTCATACAACTACTGGTTACTGAATATCAGTGTCTAGATCAAATTCTACCTGAAGTGTATTGATAGGTTTGACCTATAGCTAAAAGAAAATTAAATCATTTGACCTAATTGATTTGGACCATCAAATAAAAAAAGCATGCATACATGTCATCATGGTGCAAATGTCTTCACTAAAGAGTATGTGCCTGAGTTTAAAAACATAACTGCATGTTCTAAATTTTAGTCAAATAAACCTTGACCTCCATGTATGAAATACATAGATTCTACCGCATAAATTAAACAGTGCTTAGAACTCATAAAACAATTGTGTGTGTGTGTGTGTGTGTGTGTGTGTGCGCACGCGCGCGCGCGCGCGAATATATATAGACTAGTTTAAATGAGTTTGACACAAGCTACCAGCATTTTAGTGCCATATAGAATAGTTCAATAACATAATACTTGAATACAGACTTATTAAATTAATTACAGTGTGAAAAGGAGAACTAGATGGTATTATTAATCATGCTCCAGGTGCAATTGGGAAGTGAAGAAAGTAAAGATACTGTCAGTCTGTAATGATGTAACCAACGAAGGCAGGACCAAATGTCAATTTAAGGTACACACAAGACAGAGCTCCCTGACAAACACATTTCATTTTTTTATCAGCTAAACTCAGGCCTCCTATGTACAATGACTGTTGAATCTTTTAAATCAAGAGTGACATACATTATGTCAAGTTGAATGAGCAAGCATCCCGGGAATGCCGTCACATGGTCATATACATCATTTACCTTTGAAAACTGATTCAAACAAAAGTGGTTAAATAATGATGGTTGGTAAAAACATAGCAAGTGGAATGATGGAGAGAAAATTGATCGTGCTAAAAAATGCAGAGGAACCATCCATGGAGAGAAATTTGATTGTGCTATAATATAACATTTAGACACTGTTCATTGCTAAAATATAACAGTAACTATCCAAATAGCTAGACAACCATTGGCGATGCTCTTGCATTTCAATTTTAAGGATTATACATTGTTTTATGCTTTGTGCTCACAACATATTTGTTTGTTCCATCATTATATTTATTTTTGTAGCTACTGTTAAAGATGTTAAAAATATTACGGTACATAATTCAAAAAAATACAAAGACGATACACGATTCATATCCTAATTTGACAACTATGCATGTACACTATTATTTTAAGATTTTATCTATGCTTCATAGCTTATATGTTTAATTCAAGCCCCAACAATTCAACAGAAACATTGTTAATATTGGAAAATAGACCACTGAATTGCTAAAGATCCTTTATACAGCTTTTAGAGCATTGACATTTTAATAAGAGAACTTCTAACTCTTCTATGCAGTATTTAATTTTTGCCTAACTATATATTTCTTACTTCTAAGACTGCATACATTATTTGTCTTTCTGGGATCAAGTGTCAATTGCTATAGGTTGATATTTTTTTTAATGTGATTGCAGTGATGCATCTTTTAATTATGGTTACTTTTTGTTTAAGGATTTGAATTTGGAGATTGATCTAGATAAGCTGCACTGCATGTAAGGAGTATTTTCTAAAGTGGTAACAATTCTGGCTTTGAATAATATTAGAAAATGTTGAGTGCATATTCTTGTCATGATTCTGTTTGTTCTACTTGCCTGCACCAACATATTCATGATGCCATGGTGAACTGCTGCTGCACAGGTGCCCCGCACAAGCCAAATGAATTACATAGAGCTTATATAATGTAATCTTAAAATATATTTGTGCAAATAAAAGCAAGCAATGGTTAAAACTCAAAAATACTGAGCCAGTGATTCAGTGACACAGCTGAGACCTATCATAAGTATATATATAGGTCAATTTTTGGCACTATAGTCAGTAAGGCCACATAATGAGAACTGCAGCATATGTACTGAATCTGCATCTTAATGGTACTAATTATAGTGATGAAGATCGTGTAAAGAAGAAAAAGAGCAAATTTGGAATTTCACACGAAGCACATTTAAGGCATCAAAAATTAAAGATTTGGAATAATTTTGAGTCTTCATGTCATTATAGTACGTTTTAGTAATTAAGGGTATAATGGTAATTCCAATAATTCTTGGACACGGGTTGTAGGGTTTGCCCATGGGTTTTATTGTTGTGGGTCAAGTTATCATTATATATGGGTTTTATTATATCTAAAATAATCTTAGTGGTCAAAAGTCTAAGTTTCCTATTTTGATATTGAAGTAGAATTAGAAGTCATTAAAGTATCCTATTATGATTGAAGTAGAATTGGAAATCATAGTTGGTCTAGAATATTAGTAGTTGCTAAATATTTTTAGTTTCTAAATATGAGTTATAGTCTTTATAGAATTAGGAGTCTTTAACCTATAAATATGTGTAATCTCAATGATTGAGGAGAAGAGTTAATATTATGAAAATTTGATATTGTATTCGTGTGATTGGACTATCCCTTGTGAGGGTGAAGCACCTCTTTCTCTCGCTCTCGCTCTCGCTCTCGCTCTCGCTCTCCCTTCTTCAATCCAGCAAGGTTTACTGTTTACATCACTACTCATAGTGCTTAGAACAGCCACCCAACAACACCTAAACACTTGTGTTTTCATTCCCAAAACCCTACCATTTTACAACCATTAAACTCTTATTTTTTAAATACTTATGCAGAAAAACTCCCACCAAATCCAACCCTATAAGTTTGTTGCTACTGCCATTATACTTAACCCAGGCACACTACTTGTAGGAAAGTAATCCCTACTCATCCTACATCACAAAGTTAATATGGATTGCTATGGAAACTATGAAAGCACTTGCAAGAGTACCATAGCTTACTGGGTTGAGCTCCTCTCATGTTGGCCATCTCAACTTGAGAGAGCGTTTGGATTTGGTAGGTCTACTAAGCCCAAATGCTCTCTCAAGTTGAGATGAAAACTTGAGAGAAGCCAAATCCAGCTTAAAACGTACCACACTTCCATTAAACAAACCACAAAAAGAAGGGAAAAAATTCCTCATATTACTAGCATCTTTGTAACATCAATGAGAACAATATTCAAAACTGAAGTAGCATAACTTTGGTTGTTTCCCCACACATATCCGTTCATGAAGTCCAAGGGTTAAACAACTAATTCTGAATTACAAGTCTAGTAGTCAATTTTTATGAAAATTTTTTATTTTATTACACATTGTTTCTATATACATGTTTTTGGGACTCAAATGTCAAAAACCTAATAATGTATAATCCTCAATAATCAAGGTAATAAAATTTTTGGATGTTGCACATCTCATTGTTTTACTTACTAGCATCTTCGTAACATCAACAAGAACGATAATCAAAACCGAAGTAGCATAACTTTGGTTGTTTCCCCACACATATCCGTTCATGAAGTCCAAGGGTTAAACAACCAATTCTGAATGACTAGTCTAGTAGTCAATTTTTATGAAAAAATCTTTATTGTATTACACATTGTTTCTATATACATGAAAAAACTTAATAATGTTTAATCCTCAATAATCAAGGAAATAAATTTTTTGGGTGTTGCATATCCCATTGTTTTATTTATTTATTTTAAACGTGTAGTTAGTTTAATTTGAGTTAGAATTGTAATTTTATGAATTTGCTTTTAGATGTTGGGGAAGTACTTGCATTGCAGGTGGTTCTTCTATACAAATTTTGGTGTTACACCTTTTACACAACTAAGATAGAATTATAACTTTGCAGATATGTTTTCTCAAGGCTTAAATATTGATTTGCCGTTAATTATTGTATGTGTCAATTTATTTTGTTCTAACATTTCAAAAAAGAGTTATTCATGTTGTTATCTACATGTCTATGCTAACTTAGTAACTTATTTATTATTTTTGTGTTTTTTTATTAATGTAATTTATTTTCTCTAGTAGGGATGAGCATGGTTTGATTTGGTTGGGTTTAGGAGTAAACCAGTTTAGACTAAACCAAACCATTACTTGTGGTTCCATGAAACTTGTGTTTCCATGAAATTTGGAACCAAATTGAACCATGAAAATCTTGGAACCAATCCAGACCAAACCACTAAAACGCAATTCAGAACGACTCTACTGCTATACAGTAACACAGTTGTAAAAAGGGACACTTACCAATCAGTCCTATTAACTAAATTTATTTACCTACAGATCATGATTGATAAATTTATCAATAGGATTTAATGAGTAATAAGTTTCAAAAGTAGGACCTATTGGTAATTTATCAACGTAAAAGTAGAAAGATATAACTTAGGTATATATATTTAATACTAATAAGTTATTTGAGTGTTTACGATAGTTAACAAATTATATATTATATATATATTTAAACGGTCCAGTTCGATTCCAAACGGATTTGTAACTATAAAACCACGAACTGAATGATGAAGTACGATTTGCCTATTTTAAGAACCAAGTCAAACTGTGCAGTGAGAAAACCAAACCAAACCGAGCAGTTTGGTTTGGATCGGAGTGGTTTTTGGTTTTTTTACACAACTCTAGTCTCTAGCCCAGTAGGACATTTGATTTAGAGTTTTCTGAAGGAGTGTATATTTCCAATAGCATAAATTTATGCAAAGGGACACTGGAGGAGGGTAATATTCCTATTGTTCATCATCTTCATCCAAACAATAAGGATGTTCGTTATTGGTATCAATTTGGAATGGGGT
The DNA here is from genome assembly GCA_030407325.1 of Camellia japonica. Classification (NCBI taxonomy): domain Eukaryota; kingdom Viridiplantae; phylum Streptophyta; class Magnoliopsida; order Ericales; family Theaceae; genus Camellia; species Camellia japonica. The sequence goes on from JAPPVO010000019.1 coordinate 121,182,773, forward strand.
ACACTAACCCCTGTTTGCTTAGAATGCTGGGAGGTCAACCTGCTTACTAGATAGAAAACTATTACTATTTACTAAAGTAGTGGATCAAACACTAGAGGATTGAACACAATACAATCCTCTCAATCGTTTATCCCCTTCTTTTGGGACATTCTATGCTGAGTGCATCTCTCCCCACTTATTTTTGTTATTAATTTCACAAAATGTTCATCAATTTACCTTTTATTTTCTATCTTAGGGATATTAATTACTTTTTGTTTTCTATTATAGGGATATATTGCACGAGATGATATATTTTTGTCAAACACTAAAATGTGCACATGGTGACATAACCATTTATGTCATTGATGGAAATTGACTAACGTAGTCGATTTGACATTCAAACCATCTTTTGCTCATGATATCAACAGTTTTTGCAACATGGTAAGAGTCTTAAACTTTTACTTCCATTTGAGTTGCATTATCTTATTTCAAACTTGAACAAAACAAATGAGTAAGTTTTGTGTTGTCGTATATTTACCTATTATTATTCTTGTTCGATTTTAATATGTGATAAGACTTTCTTCTTTGTGTTTTTGGTGTACAAATTGCTCAATTCTATTAATCATATTGTTTTATTGAGTGCACATGAAAGAGGCAACTATAGGCATTGGACATGGGCGACACTATCTTATGTGATTGAATTATGAGATGAAGGTAATATTCAATACAATGAAAAAGAGAGTTGAATGATCAAGATTTGCTTGGATTGCAAAAGTCACAAAGAAATCTTATTTCTCAATGTTGTATTTTGAGTAATATTCAATACAATGAAAAAGGGAGTTGAATGATCAAGATTTGCTTGGATTGCAAAAGTCACAAAGAAATCTTATTTCTCAATGTTGTATTTTGAGTCTCCATACATCTAGTTAGAGGGACAGGGCCAGTCCCCTCAATTGTTGCCCTCTGCATGTGGCTATATGCCATAGCCTACATCGACTCAGAAACAACTTCTACAGAGCCAGATGGGCCAGGTGCAACCTCAATTTGTCCATATGCAACCTGCTTCACATGGCAGCCACAACTTGCAAAGGACCCGTCACTAGTTCCGGTGGCCTAACCAAAAATTAAATACCGTAAATCCCAATGGATTTTCTACGGTTCGTATGTGCTCCCCACGTTTCTACTAAATTGTAGAAAATCCACTACGGATTCATGGTATTTAAATTTTGGATGGACCACCGGAAGCATTGACAAGTCCTTTGCAAGTTGTAGCTGAGTCGATAGAGGTGGCATCATCCAGCCCTGTGAAACAAGCTGCATATGGACAAATTGAGGTTGCACCTGACCCATCTGGCTCTGTAGAAGCTGTTTCTGAGTCCATGTAGGTTGTGGCACCTAGCCATGTGCACGCAACAAATGAGGAGACTGGCCCTATCCCTCTAACTAGATGGATGGATACTCAAAATACAACATTGAGAGATAAGATTCCTCTATGACTTTTACAATCCAAACAAATCTTGATCTTCCAACTCCCTTTTTCATTATATTGAATATTACATTCATCTCATAATTCAATCACATCTTATCTTTCAAATAAGATAGTGCTGCCCATGTCCAACGCCTATAGTTGCCTCTTTCATGTGCACTCAATAAAACAATATAATTAATAGAGTCGAGCAATTTGTACACCAAAAAGCAAAGAAAAAAGTCCATCACATACTAAAATCAAACAAGAATAATATAAATAGGTAAATATGTGACAAACACAAAACTTACTCATTTGTTTTGTTCAAGTTTGAAATAAGATAATGCAACTCAAATGGAAACAAAAGTTAAGGACTCTACCATGTTGCAAAAATTGTTGATATCATGAGCAAAAGATGGTTTCAATGTTAAATTGACTGCGTTAGCCAATTTCATTTTCCCATCAATGACATAAATAGTTATGTCACCATGTGCACATTTTAGTGCTTGACAAAAATATATCATCCCGTGCAATATATCCCTATAATAGAAAACAAAAAGTAATTAATATCCCTAAGATAGAAAATAAAAAGTAAATTAATGAACATTTTGTCAAATTAATAACAAAAATAATGCACTCACCATAAAATGTCCCTAAAAGAAGGGGATAAACGATTGAGATGATCAATACAATCCTCTAGTATTTGATCCACTACTTCAGTAAATAGTAATAATTTTCTATCTACTAAGTAGGTTGACTTCCCCAACATTCTAAGCAAACGGGGTTTAGTGTGCCCCATTCCAAATTGATACCAATAACGAACATCCTTATTGTTTGGATGAAGATGATGAACAACTGGAATATTACCCTCCTCCAGTGTCCCTTTGTATAAATTTATGCTATTGGAAATATGCACTCCTTTAGAAAACTCCAAATCAAATGTCCCATTGGGCTAGAGACTAGAGTTGAGTAAAAAAATCGAAAAAAATTGAAAACCAGTCCGATCCAGACCAAACTGCTCGGTTTGGTTTGGCTTTCTCACTGCACAGTTTGGTTTGGTTTTTAAAATAGGCAAATCGTACTTCATCGATTAGTTCGTAGTTTTATAGTTACAAATCCGTTTGGAACCGAACCAGACCATTTAAATATATATATATATATATATAATTTGTTAAGATTCATCTTATTAGTATTAAATATATATACCTAAGTTATATCTCACTACTTTTACAAGGGTAAATTACCAATAGGTCCTACTTTTGAAACTTATTACCCACTAAATTCTATTGGATAAATTTATCAGTCTCTCTTATTTTTATCAATAAATTTACAATGATAAATTTATCAATCAGGATTTGTAGGTAAAAATTAGTTAATGACTGATTGGTAAGTGCCATTTTTTACAACTGTGTTATTGTATATGGCAGTAGAACTAATTCTAAATATTCATCTAAACAATTCTTAGGTTGTGAACAATATTTTGTGATCATATTATAAATTATAACAATATTTCTAAAAACCATCGTTCCGAACCGAACCGAACTGCGTTTTAGTGGTTCGGTCTGGATAGGTTACAAGATTTTCATGGTTCAATTTGGTTCCAAATTTCATGGACCAGTAAGTAATGGTTTGGTTCCGTCTAAAATGGTTCTCCTAAACCCAACCAATTCGAACAATGCTCACCCCACTAGAGACAATAAATTAAATTAATAAAAAAACACAAAAATAATAAATAAGCATAGACATCTAGAATAACAACATGAATAACTCTTTTTTGAAATGTTAAAACAAAATAAATTGACACATACAATAATTGATAGCAAATCAATATTTAAGCCTTGAGAAAACATATCTGCAAAGTTTTAGGGTATGTTTGGTTTGGTTTTGGGAGAGCAGTTTTTAAAAATTATTTTGGGAAAAGAGTTTAGAAATTTTTTTGGTTTGTTTGGTTGTGTATTTTGAAAGTGGTTTTGGCGTTTGAGAGTTTGGAATGATTTGATATTTTGTTATAATTGAATAGATGTGTGAGAGAAAAAGTGATTGAGAAGGAGAGAGGAGAGAGAAAAAGTGATTGATTGATAGGTAAGAGAGAGAAAGTGATTTTGGAAATTGTTTTGGAAAATTTACAAACCAAACAAATTTTTTAAAAAAAATTTCCCAAAATCACTCTACAAATCCAAACCAAACATACCCTTAATCTTATATTAGTTATATAAAAGGCATAACACCAAAATTTGTACAAAAGAAACCAACTATAAGTACTTTCCCAACATCAAAAAGTAAATTCATAAAATTACAATTCAAACTCAAATTAAACTAAAGTACACGTTTAAAATAAATAAGTAAAACAACGAGATATGCACCCAAAAAATTTATTATGAGTCCCAAAAATATGAATATAGAAACAATGTGTAATAAAATAAAGATTTTTTTCATAAAAACTGACTACTAGATTTGTCATTTAGAATTAGTTATTTAACCCTTGGACTTCATGCACAGTAGGGGAAAGTATGGTTCGAATTCATTCGGTTTAGGAGTAACCAAGACCAAACCATTACTTACGGTTCCATGAAATTTGGAACCAAACCGAACCATAAAAATCCTATGGAAAAGAGAGGGCTGGTTTTATTGCTAAATAGAAGGATTTTCTATGTAATTCTGTATTGTACTTACAGTCTCCCTTGTTCCCATTTTCTAAATAACTCAATTTTTGTGTAAACTACACAATTTATATACACTTTCTGTACTACAATCTCACGAAATTTGTCAAGTCAACTAAAATAAATAAAATACACATAAATAACACAAAATTAATAATTATCAGGCTTAAGAATCTATCTCTTGAATTTCATGTCAGTTCTGGCCTAGACGCATGCAAATCGAGACACTTGTTGCACTGCCTTTCTCAACACTCAATTAAATTCTATTTGAATAGGATTGTGCCTTGTAGTGTTCCAAGCCAAATAGGATTGTGTCTTATCAGTCATTTGGCTTAGAACACTAATAAGTTGGCATAGACAGACCTTGTGCCTAGGCCCAAGGTTTGTGCCGTGTAGTGTTCCAAGCCAAATTACTATGGTAAGACGATTGGGCCAAGGCTCGTCTTAAGGGCTTTTTTATTGTTACTTTAATTAGTTTTGTTTAAAATCTGACAATTGATTTAATATGGTGCAGCTATAGAAGATTTCTACTCTTATTACAAATGCCAATACATTAGGCATTCAACCCCAAACAAATGATAGAAGAAAAATTAGCCCTAATTCCTAATCTTCAAAAAATACTAAATGTATAACATTTCATTTTGTTTATGTTGAACCTTAAATTATTTACTTATATTAAATTATATATTTTTTCCTGTACAAGGTGCGCCTCACTTCGGGGAAGCCTGCGCCTCACCTTGCGCCTTGAGCCTAGGCCCCAAGAGACCTTGATGCCTTGGTACACCTATCGCCTTTAATAACACTGGTTAGAAGACCGAGAGTGAACCTCAACTCTCATTCTCATGAGGGCTACCCACTAATCGGTGATGCTGAATAAGCTTAATCCTAATTATGACAAATGTTTCGAGAATGAGGCCAATTCTAATCATTCTACTTACTAACTCAGCATAAATGCAAGCAGTACACTATGGATGATATGAAAAGCATAGATATAATACTCTAATAACGCAAGAAGTACAGAAGATGTACCTCGGACCATAGAAGGTCCAGCTGCAGCATTAGGCTAGGGTGGAGGAACGACGGTGGTCACAGCATACACAAAACCATGTTGGCCTCCCTGCTGGTAATCCTGATGGACAACTGCCCCTTCCAGGAAAGGTTGCTGAACAATTTGCTCTAAGACAACAAGAACAACTCTATGACTTTGGGCCAATACTACCTAGCCCGATGGCCCATAGCCCTGATGGCTCTGGCCAAACTACAATGGAGGTGCTTGAGAGCTAGATGCAAATCCGACTTCTGGACACATACCCAAATCCGACTCTCTTACCGAGTCCATGTAACATAGCTCCTAGCACAAAACATAGATAGAGTATATTGCTACATCCAACTTAGTATGCACCTAGAGAACAAGGAGTTGAGACAATAAATCTCCATGAGATGAAACACATTTAAGTGGAAAAGCTACAATATAGATTAGTGCATTCCAAACTGGGCAATCCAAGGAGAGTTTCATCTCCAATGAAGATTCTCAAAGGGGTTGAAGGGTATATATGTATATGTATGCATGAACAATACTTCCTAATTTGACAACCGGGATGGATTTCACATCACAATTGTGTGAAAGCCATGTAGGCGGTCCAAATAATTGCTAAGAACAACAGGACAATGCATTCGACTCCCATTGCAATCTGATATTCTTTGTTGCGACAATCAAGTCTCAACTTAACTAGAATAAGAACCCACCACTTGTTTGAATTCATCTTCAAAGAAGAAGAGAATTTTGAACTGAGTTTGAGAATACATTTGAATGGTGTGGATCGAACAGTATCTCACTACTCCTGAGCATTTATGTCAACACTAGGGATAATGTTTTTGCCTTTCAAATTTTCCAATTTAATTAAAGTGAAAAGTTGAATGAATAGTCACAATAATGTTAGGTATTGACATTTGCAGTAGGTAACTACTGAGCCCATCATGAGCAATTTCTGGTTAATATGTTTCTTTTATGGCACCAAGAGGCTATTGCTAAATGAATAGTGCTGTTTCTTGCAAGTAATTAACATACATGTTAAGTTTTGGATTGGTTAGGCTAAGTTTAGGCTGTTTTGATAGAGGTGATTGGGATGACATTGGGCAGTGGGCACAACAGTTATGGTCAAAGGCTAGTGTATGAGCTATATATGCCCATAGGGCGTAGTGGCCATGGTCAAATTTTCTTCCGAACCAAATCAACTAATTGTCATTAGTGAAATCACGAGGGCCACACACAGATAATAACTATAAAAGAGACATAATAATTAATTGTAGTAATTACATCATAGAAAGCAGGTACAAGACAATTTGTGTATAGGTTAAGTCGGTAAAGAAAAGATCAAGATTCGTAAGGGGACAACTCCAAAGATCAGTGCTCTAACAAAATTACCCAGCAATTCACTCTAGATGTTCGGGTTTTAACACCAAAAATAAATGTTAGCATTTCAAGTTTCGAAATGAATGTGAGAGAGAGAGAGAGTACCTGATATTGCAACAACGATGATGGCTGACGGCAGTGCGGTAGCGAAGGGGTGAGGACCTGAGATGAAAATAGGTTTTAGGGTTTTAAAATTAAAAAGGAGATACAGAAATCGAGAGTCAAATAGAAAATTTCACAAAATTACCTCATCAATGGCGGAGCAACAGGGGATGGTTGATATGGTTGAGTGACGGTGGACAGTCAATAAGGCAGTGGCACTGGACAGTGCTCTACTGGGTTTTGAATTGGTGGTGATCATGTGTGCTGTAATCAATGGAGAGAGAGAGAGAGAGGGGTTGCGCATAGGTTAAGCCTTCTGTGACAAACACTTTGTCGCCTGAATTAATTTGGAAAGTTAACGACATCATTCTATAGGAACAACCTTCTGCAACAATTAAGCATTGGTCGCCAAAATGTTCTCAAAATGCACCAAAAATTTTCATAACTGATAAAATAAAAATAGTCATTTGGCGGCAAATATAACTGGTCATTGTTCGTAGGGTGTCACTATGAGACAAACTATTAGTTGCCATAGGTTACTGTTTCATCGAGGACACAATTCCCTCATTATGGCAGCAGAACTTGGGGAACTTAGCACCAAACCTTTGCTGACTAAAGCTATAATTTGGTTGCCACATATTGGACTTTCTGTGATGAGATGTATTTCAGTCGCCAAAAGCTGACCTTCTCAGTGATGGAATTTTCTGAATCACCAATAATGGTCACTGAGAGTGCTTTTCTTATAATGTTATATGCTAGCTCCCAATCATTTTCGAGGCTTGGAAGAAAGGCCATTTTGATGTAACAAGGATATGAAAAGCATCAAACAGAACAAGAGGAATGTAGCAAAAACTGGGCATTAACAAACTATACAAAGATTGATGTTACAACAAAGTCATTAAAAATATAAATGGTACTCAAAAGCCAACTTTAGGTACATAGAATTTGAATTCAGCCTTTGAATTCTGCCATGTTAGCCAACAGAAGGGCCAATATTGATAGAGGACCCTGCATCTAACCACTAGCAGTGGAAAATGAATGGTCAACCATCAAACTCATCTATTAGAAAATCCACATCTGTAGGCAGACCGATACGAAGTTTTTCCTGGAGTTCCAACTGTTTGGGTAGAACAAGTTCAATTTCATGGCCGGACAAGGAAAAATATCTCTCCAGCACCATCTGTAACCAGAAAAATGCGAGAAAAGAAAAGAGAAGCTGTTGTAATTCAACAATGATACTAGGCATCACTTTACTTTTCATACTTGTACTTCACAAGATCAATAAGCAGCGCTATGGATAGAACTTATAACAAGCATAAATAATTAGGACTGCATTTAGAATTATCCTTTTATACAGATTAAGGATGATACGTTAGAAGCCAAAAATAAAAGCTAAAAAACAACAAAAATAAAAATACAAACATAAAGATGTATGTATATATGATAACATAACACATACCATGGCAGCATAGGCATCGATTCTCCCTTGGCAAGCAGACTTGCTGATGCCCCTAAAAAAATTTTGAGGGTCTATCAGAGGGTACACATTCCTTCACATATGTAGTTTCACACTTTATTTGTGTTCTATTATAGTAAATACTAGACATCATAAATTAGCATACTTCATGTGTCGTATAATAAAGACTTGAATTAAAGCATAATGATTTTTCCGAATGACATTTTTTTTTAATCAGCAAAAAGTAAATTTTCATTAAAAAGAAAAAAAGATAAAGTACAAAAGGAAGCGGGGCAGAAGTCCATCAAGAAAAAAACAATAAAAGAAAGGAAAATACGTACTCACATTCTACAAATGGCTCTCCAACCCCTATAAGAGAGAGAGAGAGAGAGGAGCTACTGGCACCCAAAAGAAACCAAAAAACATATTCTCCCACATTCTTTCAATATCATCTTCTCTTCCCTCAAAAATTCTAGCATTCCTTTCAAGCCATAAGACCCACAGAACCACACATTTCCAAAGTGCTTGTGCCTTGTCATTTGATCCAAAACCTCTAAAGTCAATGCAAGTTCAGATTCAACTAAGCACAACAAACCTGAATGTAGATGCTTACTGTTAATTTTATGTGTTTAATGAAAGCCATTTCACTGATGCCACCATGCTCAATTTAATGGTCTACAAATAGTGGGAAAGGAAAACTTATATCCTGCACTAAATAACGCATAAAACTCAAATTATGAATTCTTTTCCATGTTTTCCTGTAAAAGTAAATGACATGGTTTTATTAGCTCTTTTAATCAAAGCTAAATTCTCAGCTCTTCAAAACTAGAGAGAGAGAGAGAGAGAGAGAGAGAGAGAGAGAGGGAGAGATTACATATTTGAGTATCCACTATAAAAGTTGGAAACCAATTTACTCCATAGTTTTTAACATGGGATTTGGGAGTGTATCATGTTTTTTACATCATTTTTAACAAGTCTCATTCTTTTATGTGAGCATGGAGATGTACCTATCCAACCCAACAAATTGTGTGATAAAACTAAATGAGAAACAAATTGGAAAAATTCAACCACCAAATTCATAAAAAAAGACCCCCTAATAATGAACCTTTCAGTACATGACAGCCTAGCAAAGTGAGGTTAATTCATTCACAAAAGGACAAAGATATGAAACATAACCTGCTGCTTTTGAAATCCACTCAAGGAGTGACAAATATCAGAATAATTAAGATGCGTTAGAGAAAAATTACCTATCAATCATAAGATTCATGGCTTCAGCTGACGTCCCGTGTTCGTCCTGAAGACATACTCTCCAACCCCTGCATTTTTAGAACTGAGATCAGTAAAGCTGAAAAGGCAATACATCCATGAAGAGTACTGTGGTCAAGCATATGTCAAGTGGTATTAACATACATGAATGATCCTTCAAAAGGCAATAATTGATGGAGTTTAAACACAAAATACTTCATCAACAACAACTGCATAGTGCATGAATTAATTGAAATCCTATACAAAACTCGTCAGTCTTACTAGCATAGTTAGCCACAAGAATACTTGCAGAAACAGTTTGACAAACATAGAGCTATGGGTAAGCTTACAATAAATAATCGAAGCAGTATTTGTTTAGTAAATTTGAAGATGTTTTTGCACACTCAGAAAGGGTTCATAAGCAAAACGAAGTGATCAAAATAAGAAATCCATTTTGAAGGTGGTTTTGCAGACATTGCATGACTTATGGCAAAATATTAAATGCAATTACTCATTTGCATTGCAATAGTTTTATGGAAAGGATGCATATAAAATGTAGAGCCAGAAGCAATGAGGCCATTGCAGAATCCCGACCAGGAGACTAAAATAGAAGTTCATATGATAAGCAACTCAGGCAGATGCCACAAACATTTGGTAAAAAACACCATTCTGCCAAGGCTACCATTTTGCCAAGGCAAGAATCGAAGACTATAGCTTACAAGTCAATGACGACATCTTCTTAGACCACTCCACAAATTTAATTGGAGGAAAACAACTTACAAGACAATGACTACATTTTCTTATCTCCAATGTATAGAATCGTCATCTCTAGTTCAGACTACTATAGTTGGGGAATGTATTCATATCCACTTTATAATTTATACTAACTAAAGGTTCAATGTCCTAGGACTCACATGTCCAGAAAGGGCATCAACATCCCCTTCATAAAAGGCGAGTCCTTCAAAGATACAAGATGACTAAAAAACACCAAAGTAACTAGAAATCACATTATAACACTAGATATACTAACAACTGAAAGTTTATTTATTTATATTTTAATCAAAAAATACTATAGGTATAAGTGGTCCTACTACAATGTCACATTCACCAAATGCATTTGTGTTTGAGGTGCCCTACAGGCTACAGATACTGCAAGGGAATCAAGTGAAAACTTATAAGTGGCTTCCTTATGAAATATGAACAGTTGTTATATGATTAAGAAGAATGGCTGTGATGTTTTAAGTATATACTTTGCTAACAAGCAGCATGAATTAGCCTATGTCGAACCAAAACACTTCATGACTGAAACTTCAAACCAACATGAACAGCTGGTGTCTATCCCAAGTATCTAATTCCCAGGATATTAAAAGTTTGTAGACCGTAGAGAATATAAGTAGATTTAGCTTTCAAATTCTAGTCTTAATGAAACACCAAATTTCAAAGGATGTTCATCTTAAGGTCTCCAATACAGCATATGCATGTGATTACCCAATTTTAAAAAAATTAAGACCAATCCGTTATCTATGCTTCTTAAAAAATTAAAACTAATCCAATCTGTTTAAATTGTGGAACCAATCCGAACCAATCTATCGGTTTAGGACCAATTAAAACTAATCCAATCCGTTTAAATCGTGGAACCAATCCGAACCAATCTGTTGGTTTAGGACCACGGATTCACATAATTAAATAACAAAAAAAAATATAAAACATTAAAAAATAATAAACAAAAGCAACAAACAAAAGTAAAACTGTATACACATTACACAAAGTAGAGTTCTCCTCTGTGTTAAAACAAAAAATAGCATCAAACCAAAGCAATAAGGAAACTGGTTTTAGACAAACAAAAGCAACAAAACTCCATAAACAGAAGCAACAAATAATTGGAATTGATTAAACAATATTATCTATCTCAAGACCATGAATATGATATACGACATATCAATCAGTGGCCAACAACAAACAAAAAGATAGAGATAATAATAAAGGTATGATTCAATTATAAAACATGCACCTTCTTTTTTAGTGGTCTAATTTTTTTTTATCAATATCTGGAACAGGATCTGAAGGAGTTGAACATTGTGTTGAGTTTGAGGGAGGTGCAAGCACAGCAGAATTTGCAGAGATAGCAAGGTCATTCAACTGAGATACCACTGGCTCAACAGATTCCAATCCCTGACTTGCATCTTCATCCGACGTTTTGAGATGAGATGAGATGGAAACCAACAGTGTCACCGAGAGAGAAAGAGAGAGCTCACCGAGAGAGAGATAGAGCAAGAGACCAAGCCGCTAGCGATCTGATCTGAGAAGGAAATCCACCTATCTGATCTGAGACGAAATCACAAGAATAGAGAGAGAGAACTCAGTCTGAGAAAGAGAAGTAGGTTAGGGTTTACCTTTTATACGTATCTAGTGGTAACCCCGCAGGGGAATTTATAAATTTTAAAAAAAAAAATTATTATGATTATTTTGAAATAATTTAATAATTTATTTTGTAATATATATAAAATTTATAAGTTAACTTTTACATTTACAATTTTTAAATTATTAGTTTAAAAAAATTAAAATATAAATTAAATGAGAAGATATGAAAATATGTAAATTTAAAAATTATAATTAAAATAAATATATAATTTTATTATTAAATATGAAGTGAAATGATATTTAACAATAATTAATATAATATTTTTTTTTTTTTTTTTTTTGATAAATAACCAAACTTTATTAAGCAGCATCAAGAAGATGCAAAGAATACAATAAACGGCCTGAAGAGCCCGTCGACACTAACAAATCAAATTCTCCACAAAATCTGTAAAAGCCAAAACATCTGGGTCCACTAATCCTGTCACCTAACTATACAGAACAGAAAGTAGGCGCCTCTCTAGCCAAAGGATGGAATAAGCGACCCCATGAAACACCCTCATGTTTCGCTCCAGCCAAATCAACCAAAGTAAACAGTGCAAGGCAAGAATCCAAGCATTTCGACAACGCTTTCCCACCCTCCCCCCAACCCAACTCTGCAGAACTGCAAACAAAGAATTCGGTTAATTCAATAATTTAAGTTACATTTTTTTGATTTCAATTTTATAACTAAAAATACAATATGAATATAATATACACATAAATTTCTAATCTTTATGAATAAGAAGGTTTCAAAATATTTTTAAACTTTCATCATTTTCTTTTAATTTTTTTTTATCTAATTTGATTTTAAATTTGAATAAAAATTTTGATTTGATATAAATTATTTTAACTTTTTCATTAAATTTTTATCAATTTTCAAAAGAACTTTCATTCTTATCCCAATTTTTTTTCTTTTCACCAATTTTGATGGAAAAAACATAATTTTCAATGTTTCATCTTTTTAAAGTTTTATTAAATTATAATTTGATAAAAAAATATATTAAGGGTTGAAGATTCTCTTAATTAGAATTATAGTGAAATAACATCTTGAAATAGTCAAAGTTTGAATATGTGATTGGTTGAAATGTATAATTTAATTAATTTTTTTCTCATATTTGTATAAAAATTGATACTTATGACTATATCATTATAAGTTAGATTATGGAAAAAAAAAATTGGGGTGTAAAACATTTTACATTTGTAAATATCCTACATATTAAAAAATGAAAAAAAGGAAAAAAGAAATATGCAGCTTTTTAATATGTGTTTATCAGTTTTTTTTTTTTTTTTTTGGGCATTAACAATTAATGTTTCAATTTAAAAAATTAAAAAGTAAAAAAAAAAAATAGATTGAGTTTTTTAGAGATAAAAAAAACCATCTAACTCTTCTATATACTATTAAGATGGAATATTTTAATCACATAAAAAAAAATTATATTTAGAGATTATCCCTATACATTATGCTATTATATACAACTATAGCTGTATTAAATTAACTATAATATATATGAAAAGTTATATTAAGCTTTCATTTTCAATTAATTGAATTATAATTAACAAATTAACAAATAGCGGTACTGGTTTAATGGGATAGAAAGAGGATAAAAATAAAGAACACAATGATATTTAAAAGTTTAAAATTTACCTACTTATACAAAAATCTAATATTATAGTAAAAGCTTGAATTCTCAATAAATTTTCACATTTTTTTTAAAATAAAATGACAATAAAAAATAAAAAAATTGATACCCATTTTTTTTACTTCAATTTTATAGTCCTCATTGAAGAAAACAAAATCTGATCAAAATTCTTGGCATGGAACGAACATAGATATTTCGATTGCAACCATAATCACCAATAATTCTTTTTTACCATGCAAACCTGTAAACAAATACAAAAACCTCACTAAAACCGAAACCAAAAACAAACCAACAATAGAGAAAGAGAATCACACAGAGAAAAAATAAAATTAAAAAATAAATAAATTTACAGAGTGGGAGAATGTTACCTCCAACAACTTAAAACCTTACCTAACCCAATCCGTTAGCTTCTCTGCCAGTGCCCGCGAAATTTAGGAGTTGGGATGACTAATCAGATTATTCTTTAAATAAGACTTGAAAATTGATTAATTTTTCTTATTAACTGATTTAAAATTTGGATATATATACATCAGAAAAATAAATAATTATATTACTAAACCATAATTCAAATTTAGATATTGTCATATTTTTTTTAGATTTATATTTAAATTCTTATCTTTTTTATTGTTGTGGGTTTCTATTTTTTTAAAAAAATTGATTTATCTGTGATTTCTATTTGTTTTTAATTATTATTATTTAGGTAAGTTATGATGTGAGTTAGATATGTGATAAACATGTGAGTTTTATTGATTTAAAGTATAATGGTGGGAGATAATTTCAAATTAGATTTGTTTAGATAAACTTTAAAGATTTTTAAAACTTAAAATTGGATATTGAGATGCAAAAGAAAGATTTTAACTGAATAAATTAAAATTAAATTTATTAATTTTATCTATTTATATATCTGATTTTTTTATTTTTTTTTATTTTTTGTTATGTTATAATATAATATATAAGATATAAATAGATATCTACAATTTTTGTGAAAAATATTATCTGATTTTTTGGGGAAGAGAGAAGGTAGGCAAGTTTTAATAATTTTTTTTTAGAATCGGCGAGAGAGATTAGGATGGAGAGATTATGAAATATTTTTGTTATTAAATAAATAAATTAGTCAATAATTTTTTTAATCTATTTTACAAATTAAAAAATGGATTAATTACAAAAAAATCTTGTCTACATATTTTGTGATAGCTTAGGTCCTGTCAAAAAGTTTTTGAACCAATAAGTCTCATTTATAGGTAAAAAGACGTTTTGCCCTTTAATCTAAAAACTGAGAATGTTCTCAATTTTCAAAACAGAGAATGATTTCAGTATATAATTATCAAAACTAAGAAATTTCTCAATTTTTTTCCTAGTATGAATTGAGAATATTATCAGTTTTGAGAAATCTCTCAATTTTTTTGGTGCTTTTGGTGCAGTGCTTCTAGTATTAATTGAGAATATTATCAGTTTTGAGAAATTTCTCAATTTCTTTCATGATTAATTGGAAGCCAACAAATCAGAATTAAAATGAAGAAGTTTACATATATTTATAATATTATCAAGTATCAATGGACTAGATCATCCTCCAAATTTAAAAAAATAAATCAAAGTTCATGAGCGTGTTTCATTCGGTAAACAATAACGAAACGCAGTGAAATGAATGAAGATTTGTACAGTCCGATTCGTCGGAGGAAGCAACGGAGAGACTCCGACGGTTCCGAGAAAAGAGATCCAAGTTCTCGTCACCGGTGAGGCTGAAACCACGTCGATGCTGCATTCTCGTCAGAATATTCCTTTTGGCGGCCTGAGATTCTTTCAAAGTCTGATTCATTTCTAGGAATGAAGGACCAAAACCATCTCCAGAGCAAAATATGTAAAGAAGAGTATGAGAAAGAATCAATTATTAGAGCGAGAGAGAGATGCAGTAGATGCAAAGGCACACACGGAGCTTGTTGGTGTGGGCGTTCGGGTACGGGCATTGAATGGCATCGGGTCAGTTAGTGTAACACAATCTTTCCAGATCTGGAAATCTCCTAATCTAGTTCTAGATCTAGTTCGAGATCTAAGAGAGAGAGAGAGAGAGAGAGAGAGTAAGAGTAAGAGAGAGAGAGAGAGAATAAGAGTAAGAGAGAGGGAATGAAGTACAACAATGGATGTTTGGCAGCTATGGAGGATAGGGGTGAGCAGCAGATTTACCGATCCGCCAAAACCGACCGAACCGAACCGATCCGCCGCATTTTGGACGGATGCGTGATAACGAGCGGACGGTTGCGGATTGATTTTCTCCAATCTGCCAATTTGGCGGACGGATGGCGGATTTGAGATTTCATTGGCCGTAACCGAACCGCCAAACCGCCAAACCACGAGCACAACTAGTAATTTATAAGACTTTGTGTTTTCAATTTGTTTAAATATTATGTTTGTGTTTTCAATTGAAAAAGAGTTTAAATATTCTGTTGAAAAAAAGTTTTCAGCTTGAATATATTTTTTGAATTGAAAAAAATAAACGTATTATTTATCTATATTTTTTGATTTTTAAATCTAACTCTAAAAATAATAAATAGAAAATATAGTATATGCTGGTTGGTTTTTGTTTTCAAAAACATATATAGATGTAACAATACAGAGACATACAATCTCTACTACTGCTCTGTTCATAGTTTTGGTGGTTTGAATTCTTATTATATTTTAAGAACCACAGATTGTAATACTTTATGTGGATGAATCATGCTGTGATTGTAATATGTGGATGAGGCATACAGTGATCGTGATATTCTAAAAATTTAAATTTTCTTTCTTTAGATAAGGCATACAGTGATTATAATACTTTTTTAAGTCATTGACTGTAATACTTTCTTTCTTTCTTTCTTTTTTTTTTTTTTTTTTTTTTTGAGAAAGTGCACAAGTTGAATTATGTTGAAAATTTATAAAATTTTAAACCGCCAAACCGATTCGCATCCATCCGCCAAACCACCAATCCGCTCAATTCACATCCGCCGGATTGACGGACAGATGCGGATTGATTTTCTCCAATCCGCCAATCTGGCGGACGGATGGCGGATTGGAAGTTCTGTGGCCGCAACCGACCCGGGCCCACCCCTAATGGAGGAGGTCTTGGAAGGGTAAATTAGTCTATTAAAAATTAATGGGACTTGAAGGAGCAAATAATTTTATCTAGGACTTAATGGATTATAAGTTCACAAAATGGGACTTATATGTAAATGCCCCTTAAAAAATCAATAATTTTAGAAAATTGATTAATTTGTCCTATTAAGTGATTTAAAATTTTGATAGATATATATATAAAAAATAGATAATTATATTACTAATTCATAATTCAAATTTAGATGTTATATCTTTTTGAGTTTCATAGCTAAATTCTTATATTCTTTATTTTTGTATGTAACTATAGTGTACGGGAGAAATTGAAAAATGTGCTGCAGTAATTATGAGAGAAATCAAAAAGGTTTGTGGGTTGGAAGAAGTCAATAAATAAATAATTATATTACTAAATCATAATTCAAATTTCGATGTTATATCTTTTTGAGTTCCATAGTTAAATTCTTATCTTCTTTATTTTTGTGTGTAACCATAGTGTATAATAGAAATTGAAAAGGATACTGCAGTAATTATGAAAGAAGTTAAAAAGGTTTGTGGGTTGGGAGAAGTCAATAAATGTTGAGGTTTTTTTTTTTAATCAAAAAATTAGAAAATTAGGATTAGGATATTAGAGCTCTCACAAAGCTTGTAGATTATTAGAAACCCCTTTTTCCTTATATAATATACTAGCTTATCACCCGTGCTATGCACGAAATAATTATAGATATTTATATTTGTTTTAGAATTTTTTTAATATATAAATTATGTTTTTTTAAGATTTTTTATAAAAATAATTTAACAATCTTATCACTAACTATAGTGTATGAGAGAAGTTGAAAAATGTACTGCAGTAACTATGCATTGATTGTATCTATAATTATTTGTATGAGGGGATTTTAAATGTTGATCAGGGGATTTTGACCAAATCAATAAATGCAGGCATGTGGAAAAACATGTGGATTGGAAAAAGTTAATAAATGTTGATTAGAAGATTTTGACCAAATCAATAAATGCTGAGATTTTTTTTTTTAAATCAAAAAATCAGAAAATTTAGATTGGGATATTGGAGCTCCCACAAGGCTTGGGGTTAGAAACCCTATTTTCCTTAATATATACTAGCATATCACCCGTGCTATGCACGGATTGTGTTTACAATTATCTATATATGTGAATTGTGATTTTTAAACGTTTTTTTTTTTAAATGTCTTCTTTTTTCTTTTTTTGTATTATATTAAAATTTAATATTTTGATAATAATCATATGTGTTGGACTTTTCAAGAAATTTTTTTTATGCTTGTTCTTAATGGATTAAAGTGTTATTATGAAGGATAATAATCATATGTGTAGGGACTTTTTAAGGAATTCATGTATTGGATTTCAAAGAATTTTTTTTGTACTTGTTCTTAATGCATTAAAGTGTTATTATGATGATAAGACTTGGGAGTTGGAAGAAGTTAATAAATGCTAAGATTTTTTTTTTTTTTAAATCAAAAAATTTAGATTGGAAGATTGGAGCTCCCACAAGGCTTGGGGTTAAAAACCCCCCTTTTCCTTAATATATAGTATAGATATTAGCATATCACCTGTGCTATGCACGGATTGTGTTTACAATTATCTATATATGTGAATTGTGATTTTTAAATGTTTTTTTTTTAAATGTCTTTTTTTTTTCCTTTTTTATATTATATTAAAGTTTAATATTTTGATAATAATCATATGTGTTGGACTTTTCAATGAATTAAATGTCTTTTTTTTATTATCATATTATATTAAAGTTTAATATTTTGATAATAATCATATGTGTTGGACTTTTCAAGAAATTTTTTTTATGCTTGTTCTTAATGCATTAAAATGTTATTATGAAGGATAATAATCATATGTGTTGGACTTTTCAAGAAATTTTTTTTATGCTTGTTCTTAATGCATTAAAGTGTTATTATGAGGGATAATAATCATATGTGTTGGGACTTTTCAAAGAATTCATATGTGTTGGATTTCAAAGAATTTTTTTTATGCTTGTTCTTAATGCATTAAAGTGTTATTATGAAGGTAAGACTTGGGAGTTGGGAGAAGTTAATAAATGCTAAGATTTTTTTGTTTAAAATTAAAAAATCAGGAAATTTAGATTGGGATATTGAAGCTCCCACAAGACTTGGGGTTAAAAACACCCTTTTGCTTAATATATAATATAGATATAGATATAGATAGATAGATAGATGTTTTTTTAAGATTTTTTATAAAAATAATTTAACAATCTTATCACTAACCATAGTGTATAGGAGAAGTTGTAAATGGTACTACAGTAACTATGCACGGGTTGTATCTATAATTATTTGTATGAGGGAATTTTAAATACTGATAAGGGGATGTTGACCAAATCAATAATGGTAAGCATGTGGAAAGATATGTAGATTGGAAAAAATTAATAAATGTTGATTAGGAAATTTTGACCAAATCAATAAATGCTGAGATTTTTTTTTTAAAATCAAAAAATTAAGAAATTAGGATTGAGAGATTGGAGCTCTCACAAAGCTTGAGGGTTAAAAATCTCCTTTTGCTTAATATATAACTAGCCTATCACCCGTGCTATGCACGGGATAATTATAGATATTTATATTTGTTTTAGATTTTTTTTAATATATAAATTATGTTTTTTAAGATTTTTTTCTTATCACTAACCATAGTGTATGGGGGAAGTTGAAAAGGGTACTGCAGTAACTATACATGAATTGTATCTATAATTATTTATATAAGGGGATTTTAAATGCTGATCAGGAGATTTTGACCAAATCAATAATTGCAGGCATGTGAAAAGATATTTGAATTGAAAAAAGTTAATAAATGCTAATCAGGAGATTTTGACCAAATCAATAAACGCTGAGTTTTTATTTTTTTTTAAATAAAAAATTTTAAAAAGTCAGATTGGAATATTGAAGTTTCCATAGGCCTTGGGGGTTAAAAACCCCCTTTTACTTAATATATAGTATAGATATAGATAGATAGATATATCTTTTTATTTTTATTTTTATTTTTATTTTTATTTTTGTGTGGTTTCTATTTAGGTATTTTTTTTTTCAATTTATTTAAGATGGAGTTGTGGGTATCTTTTTTTTTTTTAAATTTAATTTATCTGTGGTTTCCATTTGTTTTTAATTATTATTATTGAGGTAAGTTATGATGTGAGTTAGATATGTGATAGACATGTGAGTTTTATTGATTTAAAGTTTATTTAGATAAACTTTAAATTTTTTTTTTAGTTTTTTAGTTTTTTTTGTTATGTTATAATGTAATATATAAAATATAGGTAGATATCTACAATTTTAATAGAAAATATTATCTGATTTTTTGAGAAAGAGAAAATGAATGCAAGTTTTAATTTTTTTTTTTGAAAATTTGTGAGAGAGATTAGGAGAGAGAGATTATGAAATATTTTTGTTATTAAATAAATAAATCAGTCAATAGTTTTTTTTAATCTATTTTGTAAATTAAAAATCAATAATTTTGAAAAACTGATTAATTTGTCCATTAAGTGATTTAAAATTCTGATAGATATACATAAAAAAAATACATAATTATATTATTAAATCATAATTCAAATTTAGATGTTATATCTTTTTGAGATCTATAGCTAAATTCTTATCTTTTTTATTTTTTATTTTTGTGTGTAACCATAGTTTATGGGATAAATTGAAAAGGATGTTGCAATAATTATGGGAGAAGTCAAAAGGGATTGTGGGTTGGGAAAAGTCAATAAATGCTGAGGTTGAGTTGGGAGAAGTCAATAAATGCTGAGGTTTTTTTTTTTTAAATCAAAAAATTAGAAAATTAGGATTAGGAGATTGGAGCTCCCACAGGCCTTGGGGTTAAAAACCCCCTTTTGCTTAATATATATGCACGGGATAATTACAGATATTTATATTTGTTTTAATTTTTTTTAATATATAAATTAAATACATGGGGTTTGACCGAGGAGTTTGAAAGAATTTAATAAGTGTTTATTTATTTGTTTTTTTCAAAAAACAAAACAAAAAAATTAAGAGGGAAAAAAATTAAGAGCCATTTACACAATAATTACATGGGTCTCTTGGGGATGTAAAAAGTAAGCAAATTAGGATTTCATTTATTGCGTTATTCAATAGTGTAATTATTATAATTTTTGAACCAATCACCAAGTCAATTTATTTTTTTTAATATATAAATTAAATACATGGGGTTTGACCGAGGAGTTTGAAAGAATTTAATAATTAAGAGCCATTTACACAATAATTACATGGGTCTCTTGGGATGTAAAAAGTAAGGAAATTAGGATTTCATTTATTGCGTTATTCAATAGTGTAATTATTATAATCTTTGAACCAATCTTTGAACCAATCACCAAGTCAATTTTTTTTTAAAAAAAATAAAAAATTAGGAAATTAGGATTAGCATGTTGGAGCTTCCACAAGCCTTGGGTTTTAAAAGACCCTACAGGCCTTGGGGTTAAAAACCCCCTTTTGCTTAATATATATGCACGGGATAATTACAGATATTTATATTTGTTTTAATTTTTTTTAATATATAAATTAAATACATGAGGTTTGACCGAGGAGTTTGAAAGAATTTAATAAGTGTTTATTTATTTGTTTTTTTCAAAAAACAAAACAAAAAAATTAAGAGGGAAAAAAATTAAGAGCCATTTACACAATAATTACATGGGTCTCTTGGGGATGTAAAAAGTAAGGAAATTAGGATTTCATTTATTGCGTTATTCAATAGTGTAATTATTATAATTTTTGAACCAATCACCAAGTCAATTTATTTTTTTTAATATGTAAATTAAATACATGGGGTTTGACCGAGGAGTTTGAAAGAATTTAATAATTAAGAGCCATTTACACAATAATTACATGGGTCTCTTGGGATGTAAAAAGTAAGGAAATTAGGATTTCATTTATTGCGTTATTCAATAGTGTAATTATTATAATCTTTGAACCAATCTTTGAACCAATCACCAAGTCAATTTTTTTTTAAAAAAAATAAAAAATTAGGAAATTAGGATTAGCATGTTGGAGCTTCCACAAGCCTTGGGTTTTAAAAGACCCTTTTGCTTAATATATAGATATAGATATAGATTACAATTATTTATATATGTGAATTGTGATTTTTAAATGTCTTTTTTTTTCCCCTTTTTTATATTATATTAAATTTTAATATTTTAATAATAATCATATGTGTTGGACTTTTCAAGAAATTAAATGTCTTCTTTTTTTTATTATATTATATTAAAGTTTAATATTTTGATAATAATAATATGTGTTGGACTTTTCAAGAAATTTTTTTTATGCTTGTTCTTAATGCATAAAAGTGTTATTATGAGGGATAATAATAATATGTGTTGGGACTTTTCAAGGAATTCATATGTGTTGGATTTCAAAGAATTTTTTTTTATGTTTGTTCTTAATGCATTAAAATGTTATTATGAGGGTAAAACTTGGAGGTTGGAAAAAGTTAATAAATGTTAAGGTTTTTTTTTTTTTAATCAAAAAATCAAGAAATTTAGATTGGGAGATTGGAGCTCCCACAAGGCTTGGGGTTAACAACCCCCTTTTGCTTAATATATAGTATAGATTTACAATTATCTATATATGTGAATTGTGATTTTTAAATGTTTTTTTTAAATGTCTTTTTGTTTTTCCTTTTTTATATTATATTAAAGTTTAATATTTTGATAATAATCATATATGTTGGACTTTTCAAAGAATTAAATGTCTTTTTTTTATTATCATATTATATTAAAGTTTAATATTTTGATAATAATCATATGTGTTGGACTTTTCAAGAAATTTTTTTTATGCTTGTTCTTAATGCATTAAAGTGTTATTATGAGGGATAATAATCATATGTGTTGGACTTTTCAAAAAAATTTTTTTATGCTTGTTCTTAATGCATTAAAGTGTTATTATGAGAGATAATAATCATATGTGTTGGGACTTTTCAAGGAATTCATATGTGTTGGATTTCAAAGAATTTTTTTTATGCTTGTTCTTAATGCATTAAAGTGTTATTATGAAGGTAAGACTTGGGAGTTGGGAGAAGTTAATAAATGCTAAGATTTTTTTTTTTTAATTAAAAAATCAGGAAATTTAGATTGGGAGATTGAAGCTCCCACAAGACTTAGGGTTAAAAACACCCTTTTACTTAATATATAGTATAGATATAGATAGATAGATAGATGTTTTTTTAAGATTTTTTATAAAAATAATTTAACAATCTTATCACTAACCATAGTGTATATGAGAAGTTGTAAATGGTACTACAGTAACTATGCACGGGTTGTATCTATAATTATTTGTATGAGGGAATTTTAAATACTGATAAGGGGATGTTGACCAAATCAATAATGGTAAGCATATGAAAAGATATGTAGATTGGAAAAAATTAATAAATGTTGATTAGGAAATTTTGACCAAATCAATAAATGCTGAGATTTTTTTTTTTAAAATCAAAAAATTAAGAAATTAGGATTGAGAGATTGGAGCTCTCACAAAGCTTGAGGGTTAAAAATCTCCTTTTGCTTAATATATAGTATAGATTACAATTATCTATATATGTGAATTGTGATTTTTAAATGTCTTTTTTTTTCCCTTTTTTATATTATATTAAATTTTAATATTTTAATAATAATCATATGTGTTGGACTTTTCAAGGCATTAAATGTCTTTTTTTTTTATTATATTATATTAAAGTTTAATATTTTGATAATAATAATATGTGTTGGAATTTTCAAGAAATTTTTTTTATGCTTGTTCTTAATGCATAAAAGTGTTATTATGAGGGATAATAATAATATGTGTTGGGACTTTTCAAGGAATTCATATGTGTTGGATTTCAAAGAATTTTTTTTTTATGTTTGTTCTTAATGCATTAAAGTGTTATTATGAGGGTAAAACTTGGAGGTTGGAAGAAGTTAATAAATGTTAAGGTTTGTTTTTTTTTTTAAATCAGGAAATTTAGATTGGGAGATTGGAGCTCCCACAAGGTTTGGGGTTAAAAACCCCCTTTTTCTTAATATATATTATAGATAGATACTAGCCTATCACCCGTGCTATGCACGGGATAATTATAGATATTTATATTTGTTTTAGATTTTTTTTAATATATAAATTATGTTTTTTAAGATTTTTTATAAAAATAATTTAACAATATTATCACTAACCATAGTGTATGAGAGAAGTTGAAAAGGATACTGCAGTAACTATACATAGATTGTATCTATAATTATTTGTATGACGGGATTTTAAATGCTGATCAAGGGATTTTGACCAAATCAATGAATGCAGGCATGTGGAAAGACATGTGGAATGAAAAAAGTTAATAAATGTTGATTAGGGGATTTTGACCAAATCAATAAATGCAGGCATGTGAAAAGACATGTGGATTGAAAAAGTTAATAAATGTTGATCAGGGAATTTTGACCAAATCAATAAATGCTGAGTTTTTTTTTTTTAATAAAAAATTTAGAAAATTCAGATTGGGATATTGAAGCTCCTACAGGCCTTGGGGTTAAAAACTCCCTTTTGCTTAATATATAGTATAGATAGATAGATAGATATAGATAAATATAAATATAGATAGATAGATAGATAGATAGATAGATAGATATAGATAGATAGATAGATAAGGAATAAGAAATGATATTATATGGAAGGGTGTACAATATAAATATAGACCATTTATATATGGTTTGGATCGATTTCAATTCGGAACTATGGGGTTCAATTCGAAACCGATTCATGAACTACGGATTTTTAAATTTCCAATCTAGAACCGAACCATGAATTCAAAAAATTAATCCAAACCTACCAGATTGGACTAAACCATATCGGATCGCAGATTACAGATTATACGAATTCTTTACTCAGCCCTACAATTATATTAACTTATTAAATCGTCTCTATCAAATTAATTATTTTTATTTTTTAATTAAAATAGTGAATAAATTGCTAAATTTTAATTCTATCAAATTAAGTTTGTTATCTTAGTTTTTGTGAGTTTAGCTTAACAAATGTTGTTAGTAGTTTAGACTAGTTAAAGATTAAAATATAATATATTACTTTGATATTTTGAAATTAATTGTGTAAAGTTTATAAAAAATATTTTAAATTAAGATTAATAAAAATGATGTTTAAATGACATGGCAAAAGAATAGAAAGTTTTGTTGCAGAGTGTATTTGAAATGTAAATAGCCAAAATATAAAATTTAATTTTTAAACCAAAATTTAACAAAAATTTACTAATTTGATGAGGAGGACACACCATATGCATGTAATTTGAATAATTAAAAATAAAACAAAAAATACTACATATTATGTGACACTCAAATGGCAAAGAAAAATGGCTAAGACCCCCAGTGGGGGTCACTGGGGGTCATGAATGGAGAGGGATGATTGGCCCAAAATAAAAACTGTTTTTTTTTTTTTTTGATTTCGGCGAATATGGAGCTGCCACCTCACTGGGGGTCGACCCCCAGTGGGGGTCTGTAGCACGGCTGAATGGCAAATGTATTATTTAGGTAGCGTTTGGTAACGTTTATGTTTTTTGTTTATGTTTACAAAAATTTTATAAATTGGTTTTTATTTATTTATAGAAAAACAAAAATTATAAACGCGTTTGGTTTGAACAAAATGTTTGAAAATTTTTAAAAACATAAACTAAAAAATATGTTTGTTCAAACCTAAAATATTTATATTTATTTTTTATTATTTATGACAATGGGATCATACACATTATAATTAAAAAAATTAATTGAAAAAAAATTATTTAAAAAAAATTATTTTATAAAAAATTTATTTGAAAAAAAAAATTTTGTTAGTCAAAATTTTAAATTTCTGTTTAAAAACCAACGTAAACTTATTTTTTGAGTTTACGTTTTTTCCTCAAATTTACAAACTGAGACAACCATTTACAAACCAAAAAAAATTATCAAACAAGTTTTTATGACAATTTTTAAAATTTTTGTAAATATAAACTAGGGGTGGGCAACGGTTTATCCGAACCACTCAAACCGCCCAACCTGCCCAACCCGCATATAAATGAGCGGTTTCACAAACATAATGCAGGTGGACACGGTTTGAAATATGACAAATTTGCGAGTTGCGGACGGGTCGCGGGTTAAACCCGCAACCTGCAAAAACCGCCCGTACTTTATTATTATTATTATTATTATTATTTTTTTTATATACCAACTTTGTAACTTTAACAGAAGCACCATTATGTTCTCTATGACACCAGGATCCTTAGTTTTAAGTATTTCTCTACTTTCTTAATGCCGTAGAATTATCAAGTCCTAAACTTGATTTCTTATATGATTTTCATTGGTGACTCATCCACTTTTTCCTAATAAAATTTTTCTTCTGGTGGTCGATGGAGCTTCTCGTTTGATTATTGATTACTGAACTGACAATTTTAATTGAGTACAACCTTTAATCATTGATATACATTTTTGAATGCATTGATATACATTTTTTTCATGGCAAAAATGCTAGTGTAGGGTCTCTTTGTTTTGGGTACTTTCATTTAATGCATTGATATTCAATTTTTATTTGTAAACTCATCAGAAAATTGTTGTCAAATGATCACAAATATATAAAATGAATCTGATGCTTAAATTCAATGGAAAAAAAAAAACTCAAAAACTAATTTTTAAAGAAAAAAGTGTAAACCGCAAACCGCCTGCACATTTGTAAACCCTATCCGCACAAACCGCAAACCGCACTGCAGGCGGTTGCGGGGTAACTTTTTCCGAAACCGCATAGATGCAGGTGGGTCAAAATCGAACCGCAAACCGTACAAAACCGATCCGCGAGCACCCCTAATATAAACTGAAAACTGAAAACGAAATGATTACCAAACAGGTCCTTATTAAATTTAAGGTGTTGTTAGGTTTGAATTTTACCCTCCTCTCTATTTATTTTTTTTAATGAGAAATCCTCTTAGCCTGTAAAGAGGCCAAGGCTTCTAGACACCAATATATATATTTATTTTATATATAGTATAGATAGATAAATTTTAATACAAAAATGACGAGTCGTACAATTGAAAGCGAGAGGATTGTCCCCACGTGGATTCACTACAGGTTTGTTTTAATGGTTTGAACTATTTTATCTGTAAATCGTTTATACAAAAAAATTTAAATTGATTCAATAATCATAACTATATAATTTTATTATATATATATATATATATATTAAATATAACTATTATTTTGAAAGTCCATCCTTCATTTTTTTAAGAAAAATATAATAAAATTATATAGTTATTGTGGAAGGGTGAATTTTGTTCTCCACAGGGAAAGCGAAATGAGCTGCTCCTTCTTTCACTCTATAGAAAAGACAAATACCAAAACGTCAGTGATCTCTCCCGACCGTGGTTGGTCGGAAGGATCCTCCGACGATCAAATTAGAATCTTGTATGAACATATCATTTTTTTGAAGGAAAATATCTTTCTTGTGCTTGCCTTAAACGATTTTCTTTCTTCCTTTTATAGTGTGATACCTGGTATCGTGACCGTTGGATGGCTATACTGATCCAATGGTATTTTATTCGTGCAAGCACTGGTCGGGCAAGTGGACAAGTGATCTTGATATGCCATTGTCAGAGTTACTGTATTATAGGTGGCCTAGATTTAGTTCGGGTTTGGGCTCTTATTTTTGATTGTTGGATTTATCTTATCGGATGCTCAAGTTGTCAGAGTTGGTCAATTCTGTATCCTTTCTTCTGTTGGTTTTGATCTCTATCGTCGATTTCTATCTAATCCAAGGGTTTTCCATTATGTTTTAGGATCTCTTTTTCTAGAAGTGATCCTGTTTTAATCTCCTATCACATGACCTTGTTTTCTTTACAACTGTATTTTCTAAGGACTTGGGCCTGGGCTTTGCCTCGCCCGGATAAAAATGCTTTGGGCCGCGTCTTATCTTGCTTGGGCCTTGGGCTTGAATTTTTATCCTCCACAATTGGCCCCCTTTCGGCATTTTGTTTTAACGAATTGCCGAAGGTGCCCTAGTCGACTGTCGCAGGTCCCTAGGGAAACAGGGCCATCTGTGACACGCGTCCGTTGAGTATCCTTATTTAAATAATGACACCCGTCATTTCCTTTTTCAATGCCCCATTTCGCCTCTAACATATTTAATCGAAGGTTTGGCCCTCTTTTTTGTTTCATTGCCCATCACATCACATCCTCAGCTCTTATATTCGTGTCCTCATCCTTTAGTGGAAGTTATTTGTAAGTTTATCCCTTTTTCTTTTGTGATTTCTCAATTTTGTTAGCTTTTATTTGACTAAAATGAATCGATTGAGGTCATTATTCAAATTCGAAGAGAGCATTGCTGAGTTCAGGGCTTTGTATAATATCTCTGAGGATGTCGTCGTTCATCTTCCTACCTCCGATGATAGTTTGTCAGAGGGTTTTAAAGAACGAATTCTTCTTCCCTTAATAGATATAGTAGAGGGAGGAGTTAGATTTCCTCTACATGCCCTCCTTCGAGAGGTGCTTCACTTTTATGGGTACCTCTTTCCCAACTGTCCCTTATTTCTATAGGATAGTAATAGAAGTAGTGGCCCTGAATGATATCCTTCGAATTAATTTAGTTCTGTCTAAGATTAGGTACTACTATAATTTTGTTCCCACTACCAAAAAAAGAACAAAGTTTTACTTCAAACCCAGGTCGGTGAAGTGCCAACTCGTTCAAATGCTTCCTGATTCTGGTAAAAGTGTGAATGATGTGTTTGTTATAATAGAGGGGAATTGGGAATTTCCTTCTAGAGCTGATCGGATCCGACCTATCCCTAAGGTCATTGGCCGTCTAGGTTATAAGTCACTTTTGTTTGCTTTGTTGTTGTATCTGTCTTGTCATCTAATTTTACTAATAATTGCATTTATTTGCCAAAGCTCCCGAAGTCTTTACTTATCCTAGCGAGTAGGAAGATCAAGTAAACCTCCCTCTTTTATGCCGAGCTTGGTCGTACAGGGGACCGCCAGAGCAACAAGGGCAAGGTCGGACGGCTCATGTCTTGCTCGCATACGTTCCTCATTACGGAACCGTAATAGCCACTGATGGCATAGATCTTGGTGCTGACGGTGGTTTTGACTTTTACATCCTTCCTCATCTGCGAGAGGACGTTGAAAAAGTTGTTTCGGAAGAAGAATCCCAAGATGCATCGTCTAGTTCGGAGGCCACCATATTCGATACCATGCCGCCGAAGAATTTCTTAGAGATCGCTGCGGCTCGAAAGCGTGAAAGAGCTGTGACGGCAACGTCGACTTCGCAGATCTCTTTTGACCTTGCAATTGTTGATCGGCCCCAGCAATTGTCAGTTGCCATAGTAGGTGATTCTCTCCCTAATCCTGTTGTGGTTTTTGATGGGCCAACTCCTTCTGCCTATAAATTGAGCAAACGACTGTTCGACCAATCGACCGAGGTTCGGAAGAAAAGCCGTATTGATCCTTCTGTTGCTGCCATGACATCATCTCCAGTCTTTGCTTCGGAACCAGTGGCTGTTGTTTCTCCGATCACTGTAGTGCCTTTTCTAAAGGATCGGCAGTTGACAAATGCAGATTTGGGCATGGGCAGCGCTGAAGTTACTTCCGCAATTGTTCGTAGTTCGATTTTGCCGGTTGATGCCGGATGCTTAGCCGAACAGTTAGACATTTTTGTTTTTGCTCAAGCGCTGCATTCTTCTTTGATAGTAAGTGGCTGTACTACCTCTTTATTGCTTGATTTATGCGCCAATATTTGGTTGGTTGGCTGATTCTGCTTTGTTTAAATTGTATGGTGTGTTTTCCACTTATAAGGCCATGGTGCATCATAACAGACTAGTCAAGGAGGTAGACAAGTTGAAGTCATGAAATGATCAATTGGTTGAGATGACCAAAGAGCTTAAGTTGCGAGCAGCAACTGTAGAGGGCAAAGCTACAGTGCTTAATTCAAAGTTTCAAGCCATGGACTCAAAGTTGACGTTCATGGAACAAAAGATTAATGCATTGAAGATGGAGAATGAACGGTTTTTTGAAGCACTTACTGTTCGAAGGATGATCTGGCTAATGCGGTAAAGGTAGCGAAAGACGAGGGTTGTAGTGAGGCTACCGCCGTACATGAGGTGCAGTTTGCCAAGCTCGAGAATATGTTATTTGAGGATGGTTGGACATTGACATTAGAGCCGCAAATGTTCCAATTGACTCCGAGTTGAGGAAAAATGTACCTTACCCACTCCCCGAAGCTACCAATTAGAACGCTGCTAAGGGAGTAGAGACTGGTAGTACCTGGGATGGGGCGAGAAGAAACATTTTTTTTTTTTGGTAAGTGAATTTGACTATTTTGACTTAAAAGATCTGTATGAAATGGTCGTGTTATTTGGGATGTGTTAATTTCAAAGTTGTGCGGAAATATTTTTGACTTATACGCCGAAACATTATTCTATGGGTAGGCTCCATGATCTTGACATAACTGATAGCTGATGTACTATCTCTGGGATAGGTTCAAGATAGGACCCTTGTGTTGAGCAACACAAGAAATCGACAGATATTAGAGCCGATGTACTATCCCTCAGATAGGTTTTAAGATAGGACCCTCACAGACCCTTTCCTTGCGCAATGCAAGAGATCGGCAGATATTAGAGCCGATGTACTATCCCTCGGATAGGTTTTAAGATAGGACCCTTATGGACCCTTTCCTTGAGCAACGCAAGAGATCGATAGATATTAGAGTCGATATACTATCCCTCGGATAGGTTTTAAGATAGGACCTTCATGGACCCTTTCCTTGCACAATGCAAGAGATCGGTAGATATTAGAGCCGATGTACTATCCCTCGGATAGGTTTTACGATAGGACCCTCACGGACCCTTTCCTTGTGCAATGCAAGAGATCAGCAGATATTTAGAGCCAATGTACTATCCCTTGGATAGGTTTTAAGATAGGACCCTTATGGACCCTTTCCTTGAGCAACGCAAGTGATCGATAGATATTAGAGCCGATGTACTATCCCTCGGATAGGTTTTAAGATAGGGCCTTCATGGACCCTTTCCTTGCGCAATGCAAGAGATCGGTAGATATTAGAGCCGATGTACTATCCCTCTGATAGGTTTTACGATAGGACCCTTACGGACCCTTTCCTTGCGCAATGTAAGAGATCAGCAGATATTTAGAGCCGATGTACTATCCCTTGAATAGGTTTTAAAATAGGACCCTCATGGACCCTTTTATTGCACAATACAAGAGATTGGCAAATATTAGAGCCAATGTACTATCCCTTGGATAGGTTTTAAGATAGGACCCTCATGGACCCTTTTCATGAGCAACGCAAGAGATCAGCAGATATTAGAGCCGATGTACTATCCTCGGATAGGTTTTAAGATAGGACCCTCATGGGCTCTTTCCTTGCGCGATGCAAGAGATTGGCAGATATTTAGAGCCGATGTACTATCCATTGGATAGGTTTTAAGATAGGACCCTCACAAACCCTTTGCTTGCGCAATGCAAGAGATTGATAGATATTTAAAGCCGATATACTATCTCTCGGATAGGTTTTAAGATAGGACCCTCATGGATCCTTTCCTTGTACAATGCAAGAGATTAGCAGATATTTAGAGCCGGATACGACTAGGGTTAGGGTTTTTAAGGTTTTTATGTTTAGGTTCCCAATGTGCTAATGTCACACGGACATGTATCGACAGTTCGACATGTCCATCAGTATTCCACATTAAATGCGAATGCACGTTTATCTAAAGGAGGCGATATTTGCGTCGGAGGGGAGCTCATTTTACTCTCTTTTTCTTAAATCATTAGCATTGATAGTCGGGATTTTGGCGCCTCCTCAGTTATATCCATCAAAGATTTTTCTGGTGGTCACACCTGACCCCCTTTCCTGCTACTCGAATCATCATTCAAATTGTAAGTGCTCGTGTATTCTCCCTTTTTATATTGTTTTAGTTTCATCAAGGTTTCTATCGAGATGGGGAAGTATACGTATTTATTTAGTAGCTCTGATGGTATATCTCATTTTCGATCTACTTGCGATATTCCCGTTAGTGTGAATATAGAACCGCCTCATCTGGACAATAATTACTTATATCCTAATGATGAGAGGGTTCCATGGTTGGTGTCCTCGACAGTTGATGGTGGAGTTAGGTTTCCTCTTCACCCCCGACTTCGCGAGATCCTTTCCCATTACGGAGTCCCACCCTTTTTGTTGACGACAAACGCTTTTAAGATTATAAATGCAATGCTTGCGCTGAACAATATGTTGGGTTTGGATTTGGGTTTGGGGAAGTTACAGTATTGCTATAGTCTGTATCAAGCTCCGTCGGGGGCATTCTATTTTGCATCAAAGCACCGTGATCAAGATAGATCACTTGTTCAAGTGCTCCTAGAGACCTTTGATGTATAATCAGAAGATATGGTCAAAGTTTCTGGGAGTTGGAAATTTGTCTCCCATCTCTTTGCTGAGGGTGCTGCAACTGTACCCCAAAGGTTGGGTGCTGGTGAGTTGCGATAACTTTCATAACTATATAGCTGTCATTCGTATGGTTGTGTCGATAACATTTGTTTTTGGTGTTTTCTGTAGATCATCGTGTGATTAACACAAATCGGCAAAATGAGTCTTGGGGTGTAAATTTTCAAGCGCTGCAAGTAGTTTGGAGGTGTTCCGCTATTGCCTCATGATCGGTTGAGGTGTTGATTGATCAATTTTTGCCACGAGTAGCCGTGCCCCCTTGTCCGATCTTGCTCTCGAGGCCCCTGCTGAAGCTCAAGAGGCGGGATTGTTGCTTGCTTTGTTGTTAGGAGAAGCAGATCAATTCAATCGTTTATCGGAGCTGATTTTGTTATCGACGTGTTGTCAGAGTCTTCGGCCCCCGATATGTCTACTCGGCGACGGATGACCAGGTAATCCGAGGCTACGTGGAGGGCTAGTCAAGATGCTGGTCTGATCAACCATCGGAAGGGGCATGACCATCATCAAGTCGCCAACGTGTTCTAGTAGGCGAAGAGCATATGGAGAACGTTGTGGAGGATCCGATAGAATATATTTTCCAACCCATGATCGAGGGTCGATCTTTAAATACGCTTGACTCGGTATTTTCAGATGCTGGGGTTGCCCATTCCATAATGCGAGGCATGCGTATTCCGGAGAACATCTGACGTCTAGAAGGACAGTCGAACCAGCAAATTCTAGGTTAAGAAATCCAGAATCTAGTAATGGTAAGCTTTTCATGGTATATTTCGGGTGTTGGTTGCCTGTTATAATTCTAACGAGTATGATGATACAAGCTGTCAACCAATTTATGAAGGCATGGGTTCGGCTAACCCGGGAGAGGGATCGACATGATAAAGAGAAAAACAAGATCGAGGAAGAAAGAAGACTCATTACTGATGAGATGAAACGATTGTTGGTAGAGGGGGAACATTTTAAGGAGGAATTGACACAAGCTGAGAATAGAATCACAACAGCTGAACTAGGCCAGATATCGGCCGAAGAGAATGTTGAACTGGCCACATGCCAGCTTGATAAATTAAGGTCAGAGTTTGAGGCTTTGAGGGTTGCCATGGAGACAATGAAGGGTCAACATGAGGTCGAGCTGAAGGCGAGTGTTGAGGCCACCTGGAGCGAAGCAAATGCTGTGTATGTCGACCAGATGAACAAACTGGAGAATTTTTTTAAGAAGGCTGGAGATTGGCAATGAAACAAATGGGTGTTGCGGAGTCATTTAAGTTATTTTCCCAAGTTCCTTTGTCGAATCCCGAGATTCCTATCCCCCTCAAACTGGATGATTTATGAACATGTTGCTCAGGGCCATTTTGTTTATATCTTGTTTTGCCCCTTTTGTTGTTCTTTTACTTCCTGTTGTTTTGTTTTGCCTTTTTTTTTTTTTTTGCAACCTATGTATTTGTACTGTTGATACATAAGGGGCATGTATAATATCGTTCTTGCTTTTACGTTTGTTGAATTGTTGGTTATTCTACCTGAGCAGACGAGGGGTTAATTGTCTTGCCTTTTTGACCCTCTGTTTCCTTTGTGCATAAGAAGGGACGAGGGAAATGGATAGCCAGTCTTGAAATTCCCCCGCATTAATTAGCCGTTTTTGCTTTCCTCCATTTATACAATTTGTGGAACAAGTTATGGAAGTCATTTCAACGTTTAAACCTTACGTAGCCACAATCTACTCGTATGGACCTAGGACAACAACTCGCTTGCATGGATCTTGGAAGTGTTTCTTCTTCTGGGACGTCGATGATGGGATAAAGTAGTTCTTGCTTCTGTTGCCACTGGGTGGGATGCTTGGCCAGAACCATTCCATCCTCAATCAGAGAAGCAAATTCATCACAGATTTGTGGAGTTTGATGATTCGATCTTGGTTCATCCATCTCGTCGCAGCTCGGGGGTGTATCCTTACGTACCATTTGATTGGATTTGTTGTTTGGAAGACAATCTCCTTTCGGCGTGGTATACCTCAACTCTTCTGACTAAAATAGTGTGGATGGTCCCTAACCCAGTTGAGGGTGTGGGACTTAATCCTTCATGTTTGGCAAAAAAGGCAAAGCTTTCCTCATCGGACTTTCGTAAATTTATAAATGAATCACACTTCCCTCTTTCATTTGGTTTGGACCCCACTGCACCTACTCTTCCACCAAATCTGAACAGGATTGAGGAATTGAAGCTCACACTTTTTGAAAGACAACACTTTCCCACCTACCAAACACTTGTTCCCCTTCACATTAGCAAAGGTATAGGGCCCAATCCGTTCTTGTGGCTTTTTTCCATTTATGCTTTGAAGTTCTTCATGATGATATTCCTTTGAAGAATCTTCAATGGGCTTGCAATATTGTTTAGCGAAGCCATATTCTTGGTCTGATTTCTTTATACCTTCCTGGACCAGCTCTTACTTTTGCTTTATTAGTATAAGAGCAAAATGATAACCTGCCAAGCCTTGGACGAGATTTCTGCTACTCATATCCGTACTTAATACAAAGTAGAAAATCTTCTTAAGGATTATGCGGACTTCAAGAATAAGGACTCAGCTTATTAGGACGATGTTTAAATGGATGAAATGGAGATGGCTCTGAAACAAACAAAGTTTGAAATGAAAGCTGAACGACTCTTTCTTCAAATAAGGGCCCAACAGCTGGAAAAGCCTTAGTTAGATAGGATAGAGGATATGTTGGAAAAAGAATATGTATTCATTGAGTATTGTTAGAATAAGTTCCATGATCTCGTGATTTTGTTTGTTCCATATTTTTACGAAATTGAGAATGTAATACAATGAGTTCGGCTTTATTCATTATGCTTCATAATTGAGCGTTATTACATCATAGTTACAAGGTTTTAATGATAATACTTCCTTAGGTGCATTGCATTCTAAGGCGTTGGGAAAACATTTCTACGTTGATCGACCACTTCGTATACGCCTTCCTCGGCTAGATTAGTGATCTGATATGGTCATTTCCAATTTGGCCCATGTTTGCCATTGGCAGATTTTCACTCGTTTGGAAGGACTTTTTTCAGAACTAGTTCACCCACTATGTATCGCCGATGCTTTACTGGCTTATTATAGGCCGGGGCTATATCTTGTCGGTATGTTGCCAGTCACAGCATTGCCTTCTTGCGTCTTTCTTCGGTGAGATCAAGTTCACTTCGAAGTAGTTTGTCATTCGCTTCACTTTCCACTAAGTAAGATTTCCTTGTTGGGAAGTCGATTTCTAATGGAATGACGGCTTCCACCTCGAAGGCCAGGGAGAAAGGTGTCTCGCCTGTGGCACATCGGGGTGTTGTTCGGTATGACCAGAGTACTGCTGGGAGCTCTTCGGCCCATCTCCCTTTGGATGCCTCCAACCGCTTTTTGATACCATTAAGAATGGTTTTGTTCGAAGCTTCGGCTTGCCCATTACTCTGGAGATAAGCTGGGGTGAAATAATAGACCTTAATTCTGTATCGGGCGCATAGTTCTTTGTATATTCGGCAATCGAACTGTGTGTCGTTATCAGATATAAGTGCTTTTGGTATCCCAAACCTGCTGATGAGGTTTCGCCATAAAAATCGCCGGATATCAACATCACGGATAGTGGCCAATGGTTCAGCCTTAATCCACTTTGTAAAATAATTTGTTGCTACGATCAAACACTTCAGATTTCTTGGAGTGCGAGGCAATGGTCCGACGAGGTCTAATCTCCACTGTGCGAATGGCTAGGGACTTGATATGGGATTGAGCTCTTTAGAGGGTTGTCGGATGATTGGTGAAAACTTTTGGCATGCCAAGCATTTCTGTACGCGCTATTATGCGTCACGTTGCATTCAAGGCCATCAATACCCATGCGTGAGCGCTCGATGAGCCAATGATCTACCTTCTATATGTGCCCCGCATGATTCGGTGTGCATCTCATCCAACACACTTCCGACTTCATCAGGATGTAGGCATTTGAGATAGGGTCCCAAATAAGATTTCCTGAACAGTTGCTTCGAGTCGCTCAACCAAAAATGTGTAGCTCACAATCTGATCCGATGTGCCTCCTTGCTATTAGGGGGCACGGTACTATTAAACAAATATTGGATGAGAGGGGGCATCCAATTATCGTTAGAATGGATAGGGTACACAATTTCTCTGGTGATGCTAGAAGTGGAAATAGCCCCTACCTCGATCGTGCATCGTTCTGTCTGTGCAATTGCTATGGCCAAAATGGCTAGTGCATCGACATGGCTATTCTGGTCTCGCCCGACCTGGTGAATTTTGAAAGAAAGAAATTGCTCGATCGCAGCTTTTGCTATTGTCAGATATTTTATCATTCGTTCATCCCTAGCCGTGTACTTGTCATTCATCTATTTAACGACCAGTTGTGAATCGGACTGAACTCTTATGGATTTAGCGCCTAGTATTTTTGCAGTCGTGAGGCCATTGATGAGAGCTTCATATTCGCATTCATTATTAGTAGCTGAAAAGCCTAGGCAAGCGGATATTTCGATTGTCTCTTGGTGAGGTGTGATCAGCACAAATCCAATTCGTGTACCCTTAGCATTGCTAGCCCCATCGTAACGCATTGTCCATGTGGTGTTGGTGGAGGAGGTGATTCCTGTTTCTCCCTCCACAATGCTTATCTTTGGTGAAAATTCGGCTAGGAAATCAGCTACACCTGCGCTTTGATTGAAGTCCTTGGTTAGAATTGAATATCATACTGTCTGAGCTCGACAGCCCACTTGGAAATAAGACCTGAAGAGTCGGATTGGTGTAGGACTCTTTTAAGTGGAAAAGCCAAATAAACGGTGATAGGATAGGCCAATAAGTAATGGCGTAATTTGCGGGATGAAACGACCAATGCCAAGAGTAATTTTTCTAGGGGCAAGTACCTAGAAGACTGGTATTTGCCCATTTGAAGATTCTTTTATGAGTGCCAAGCTTACGGCATGATCGGAAACTACTAGGTACAAGTACAACCTTTCCCCATTGATGGGGCTGGTGAGCAGAGGTGGTTTGGCTAGGTAACCCAGTTTTTATAGAGCATGATCGTATTCTGGGGTCCATTCGAATCAATTCTTTTTCTTGGTCAGTTGGAAGAATTATCGACATCGATCGGAGGATCGGCTGATAAACCTATTGAGTGTTGCTGCCATCCCAGTAAGCATTTGGATCCCTTTAACAATTAAGGGCAGGGTTAGGTTGATCAATGCCTGGATTTGATCGGGATTGGCCCAATTGGTGACAATATACCCTAGGAATTTTCCCGATCCAACCCTGAACGCACATTTTGCCGCATTGAGCTTCATCTTGTATCTACGGAGTACCTTAAAGTTTTCTCAAAGGTCATCGGGATGATGTTTAGCTTCCTTTGACTTGATCACCATGTTGTTGATGTATACTTCAAGGTTCCATCCGATTTGACTGTGGAATATTTTCGTAACCAGTTATTGGTACGTCGCTCCAGTATTTTTAAGGCCAAAGGGCATCATTTTGTAATAGAATAACCCAATAGATGTAATGAATGAGGCATTTTCCTGATCGTCCAGATGCATCGCAATCTAATGATATCCACGATATGCATCCAGAAAACTCATTCTTTCGTGTCCGGAGGTTCCACCCACGTATTGGTCAATTTTTGGTAGAGGAAAACTATCCTTGGGGCATGCTTTGTTCAGATCGGTGAAATCTACGCACACCTTTGTAACAACCCTCGTTACCGATTACTGATTTATCTCTGACCACTGAATTATATACTGATTGCTGCTAGATTGAATTGATAATGACTGATAATGGAATTAACTGAAGTACTGAATAAACCGATTGAAATTGAAACTGAAATTGAATAAGTTTAGTTATTGAATTGTATATTGCACCTGTTTGATTGATTGAGTATCTGTTTGAGTTTATGTGTTTAAACTGCTAATTGAAGGCCTTATCGGCGGCCGAATTAGAAACCGTTTAGTGTTCCATGATCAGTAGAATATTTCTGATTTAATGGTATATTTATCTGAAAATTGATTAGAAATGATTAAATTAGAATTAAATGAATTAATTGTCAAGTTTGACTTAATTACAATTATGCCATTGAGTGGCCTTGTTTAATCTTGTCATTTGAGGCCTTGTTTGCACTTAATCAAAACATTTCCCTCAGCCATTTTGAGTGTATAGCCGACCATAGAAGAGAGCTAGTGTGAGAGAGTGATTTCATTTGATGTATTGGCTCACTCTTGAAGAATTGCTAGAAGAATTGAAGGATTGGTAACATAGATTACTAGATTGAGCTTTCAAGACTTGTAATCAACACTCTAGGTAAGAAATATTCATCTTCTTTTGTTGCCTTGAACTCCATCTTGCAAGTTCTAGGTTCCATTGTAGAATCAAGCCATGATTTAGTGCATAGAGGTTGAATATTGCTTGGATTGTTGCATGCATGGCCATTTTGGTGCATTTTGGAGTGGAATTCATGATGGATTGTACATGCATGCTCATGTTCTATCAAAGTTCATGTTTTCAGTTTGTTTTCCAACTATTGAGCTCCTTTGAGCAAGAATGAAAGCTTGATTTTGGTTAAAAGCCCATACATTGCATGTTTTGAAAGTGTTCTTGAAAATGTGTTTGATAAATGGTTTTAATTGACCAACTCTTGGCCCTTGCATGTGTAAAATGGCTTTTGAAACTTGTTGTATATTGTATTGGGATGTATTTTCCAGAATTTGGGGCCAAGAGGTTGAGTTTTGGGTGTTTGAATGCTTAGTTCGAACTTGGGAGACAAATCTGGAAATTCCAGATTTGGCTTCCTCGCTCGAGCGAGCCCTTTGGTTTTGCAAGCTCGCTCGAGCGAGCATCGAGCGTGCATCGCGCGTAAAAATCGAGCATCCAGTACTTTTACTGTTCATCAGATCGCTCGAGCGAAGGATTGTTAGCTCGAGCGAAGCCTTTGATTTTGGAAGCTCGCTTGAGCGAAGGAAGGCTCGCTCGAGCGAAGCGCCTATTTTCAGCAACTTTTGAAAAATGCCTTCTAACTGTATTTTTGCATCCTCATCCCATTCTAGGCATTCTTAGGCCTAGTTTAAGACATCTTAATGAGGATTTAGACGTAGAACCACACCGAGGAAATTTAAGGATTCAATTATCATCCTTCCCGACTGTTAAACTTAGTGTGCGTTCTATTTGTTAACTGTGTAGGGTTGGCATCCCGAGGAGACGCTCTAGCTACTGATAAGCCCAAACTCTGTGAGTAACAATTGTATAAAGATATGTTCAAAATGGCTATCTTTTGAATACCGAACTGAACTGTTTACTGAACTGTTTACTGAACTGGAATTATTTACTGAATGAATGTATGTCCTTTATTTTGAACTGTATTGTGGCATCCTTAGCACTACTGTTACTGTTACAGAGATCTCTGTCGGTTTCCTCGTGGAACCATACTGTTTACTGAATGACTGGCCATCATTACTGTTCGGTCTTTATGACCTACTGTTACTGCTATGCTAATGGATGTACCACATATGACTGAATAACTGTTCTGACTGAAAGACTGAAATACTGTTAAATGAACTGTTTTCATTACTGTAAGGACATTTCATTCTTAACCTCTTTATACATTATGTTAATCACTGGGCTTTAGCTCACTGCTCATATATATATGTAGGTGTTCAAGCACCAGACCGCAGCTAGGAGCGTCAGGCAAGCTTTAGTTTTGTCAAGCCAACCATTGTGCCTCACTGCGAGGTCCCGAGTGTAATCAAGCTTAGACTGCTTTTGGGGTGTCTTAGCTTCACCCAACTGTCATTGTACTGTATAGACTGTTTACTGTTTTACCGTACTGTTATTGGGGGATTAAGTCCCTGTACTGAATGTTGTATCTGACTGTATATAGACCGTACTGTTGAACTGTATGAATGCATGAAAATGTTTTTGGCATACAGATTTTCACAGCTCAATGGACACTAGTTATTTACTGTATTGGCTTCCGCCAGGCCCTGAACTCTGTTATACTGTATTACTGTTGAGCAGGCCTTCGGTAATCACGGATTACTGGCCGGTTACGGTGCTAAACCCATAGGGCCGGGTTTGGGTCGTGACAGAGTGGTATCAGAGCGATACTTAACCACGAGTTATACCGCACACACGTGTCCAAATGAGCTATAGGATGTCCTAGAAAAGAAATTAGGGCATTGCATAAACATGGAAAAAGTGTGTGACTGTGACATGACTGAATATGTGATAATGTGTTAATCTGTTTAAACACATGACTACTCACATGATTGCTTACACGATAAACTGTTTAAGTATGCAACTGTTTATATTTATAATACTGTCCTGCCTAGGCTGAAATGAAACGAAACGAAACGTATATGCATACTTAAAGAAGTTAAATGGAATAACATGTAATGTTAATGTTACTACCGACTGTGGCAATTTATAAGAAAATGAACGTGTGGAAGTGAAGGGTCATGCGACCGTACCTGAATTGAAATGAGAATATACACACAACTGATATGAGATGAAACGTGTAATAAATAAGAACCTTTCCTATATTGATAATCACCCCGTTGTGTGTAACGAGGGAAAGGGCGAGGAATGTGGATGAAACTGAATTTTCCGACCGAGGATTAATAGGCTAGAATGAATGATTGAGGCCTTAATCGAAAATCCGAGGGAATAAAGGCAGACATGCGTGCCTGAATTAACTGAATATGATCTGATGATACTGATACTGAAACCCAATGAACTGAAACCACCGGAATTTCTGGAAGGTACCGAATTACTGAAAATTGAGACTTGGGTTTAGAAACTGAGAAAATGTGTGAAGTATCCTTCGAGAAATACTTTCCCTAATGCATCCGAGATAGGAAAGTGCTAGAGTCTGAACAACTTGAGTAAGGTGATAAGACTGTGATCGAATATGAGGTAAAATTTACCCAGTTAATCCGATAGGCAACCCACATGATAGATACTGACTACACTGACTGGAAAAGAATTTGGAGGTGGGCGTGACCTAGTCGTGTTTGACTGAATTGGCATGTCAAAATCGTCAAAGTGTCTAGATGTCTTGGATAGAGTATAGTGTCCGAGGCAACGTAGCGACATTGAAATATCCAAATCAACATCGTCAAGTGAATCAGAAAGAATGAAACAGGAGAAATAGAAAGTGAAAATGACCGGTAATTGAATGACCTCCGTAAATGGAAAATCCGGGAATAGTTCCGACCAATGAAGGTCAAAGAAGTAATGTGAACAACGATATACCTATCTGTACCGTATGTGGGAAATACCAATGGGGCGTTGCCATCGCCTATCTGAAACTTATTCTAGGCATGGACGTGAGGGACAATGAGCCTAAATCTAGACCCTAGTTCCAGAAAATGTTTGGAATACTGAATTGACTGACACGGGTATTACCTTAAAGAGATGAAATTGCTTATACGAACGTTTGTGTGGTGAATCGTATATTCCGTAATTGGGTATAGACTGCGAACATATTGACTGCGCTAATTGAACTACTGGAATTATGAACCATATACTATAAGAACTGTTAGGACTTGTGAACGGCAAGAACTTGCTGAGTTAGGTCCTTGTATCGTATTGCAACGACTGAATGTGAACTGTTAGGTATGACCTTTTGAACTGTACTAGAACCGTTGAACATGGGAGTACCTTATGATTGACTGTAATTCGAGAAATTTATATGACCAGGATTTGTACTGAACTGTTATGTATTAATGAACATCATTGAATGAACGGACCCTTGAACTCGAATTATACACGTGAACTGTTTGTGTGTGGGACTGCTGAAATTGAGAACCCAGATTGGTTTGTAAAGATGAACTTCTGCTTATAAATTTGTGAACGAATGCT
This sequence comes from Camellia japonica, assembly GCA_030407325.1. NCBI lineage: Eukaryota > Viridiplantae > Streptophyta > Magnoliopsida > Ericales > Theaceae > Camellia > Camellia japonica. Next base: position 121,224,561 of record JAPPVO010000019.1, read on the forward strand.
TACATGAAAACTGAATGTGACTCACACCTGTATATATGTTCCCATGCTTGTAATACTGTCAAGACTGAAAGGAATGGACGGTGATTAATGAGTCTCTTGAAATCTGCTGTTGATGTGAGCTATATGTACAACATTGTAAACCTCATGTTAACGATTACCCGTGCTATGGAAACCGTTTAAACTTATGTACATATCTGTTTACCTTTGCTTAAGGATGTTATTAGACTAAACAGACGTATGACTGATTGCCTTAACTACCGTACCCGGAGAAACTATTTGGTATTGTACACTGAACTTATGAAATCCGTATTGGGAATGTTAGTAGACTCCAAAGATACACGCATATGATGATATCTTTGCTCGGAATGATTGCTAAGTCATTTATCGATAATTAAACTGTTGGGATTATAACTCCGGGATGGTGTGATTGAATAAAGACCCCAACCGATAAACCCTTGACTGGGAATCGTGATTGTGGAAAAAAAAAAAAAAAAAAAAAAAAAAAATTTGACGTGACTGTTGGAGTTGATCTGCGAGCATATGCTTTAGTGACTATATGACTGATTTGGAACCCTTGTATGACAACTCACCATTATGTGTCACCAAGAACTTTGTGTGATGTATTATTGTATACCATATGCTTATATGAAGGATTTATTTGGAAATTGCTATGTTGACTGTGATGCTTACCTCTCGATGTGACTAAATGCGTGTCTGTGCATTGTCTGTAAACTTATTGGGAGGAACACACTGTATGTGACCTGTACTGCTTTGATATGTTTGGACAGAACTTGCATCTGAAATGACCTAGTCGAACTTTCATCGATCTGATCTGAGAGAACTCCTATTAAGAACTATTACCGGATTTGTTTACAATGTGAGAGAAACTGGGTATATGGCATGTGATTAATCACCCGGTATTACCGTTATAACCATGAACTTGTTTGACTAGGGAATGATTGTTTTGGTGATTACTGTACTTCAGAACTGGTGAGATCTGTTGACCACAGACTGGTTTTGATCACAAACTCTGACTGTCTGAAAGTATATGTAATCTATATGACTGCTTTCGTATTGACATGTGCTATAACCGAATCGGTAAGGACTGGCACTGATGAATAGTGAATGAATGCTTAAGAACTCTGCCTACAGCTATGGGAGTAATGTACAAATTCGCCTTATGTTCCCGATAACTCCCGAATGAACTGGACTGACTGTAATGGATTACTGAACCGAGAATTGGATTGAACAAAGACTGAATGAAAGACTCGAAATTGAATGGATCGAATCTCTGTAACTTAACGGGGGAAATTACTTATGAAACTAAGACCCGTGTAGATCTATAACACCGATAAGTACTCGATGTAAGTAGTGTGAATACTACTATATTGCTACCGTTACTGTTACTGTATTGTATCGTACTGTTACTGTATTGTATCGTTACTGCTACTGTATTATATCGTTACTGTTACTGTATTATACCGTTACTGTTACTGTATTATACCGTTACTGTTACTGTATTGTACCATTACTGTCACTGTATTGTCACTGTACCGATATTACTACTACCGTTTTATATACTACCGATTAATTATCGATTACTGTTAAATGGAGACCGAATGTGATTGGTAATTAAACCAACTGAATTACTGTACCGACACTGCTACTGCTACTGTACCTGTTGTGTACTACTGTGCCACTTTATTCATATTTCGTGTCACGAAATAAGTTTTGTCTCGAAAATGCTATATGCTGTTTACTGAATGATTGTTCGATCCCTGTTATATATTCGTGACGCTTAGTATTATGTAATATATGATTAGCTGCCCGGTATCGGAGGTTCCTTTAAGGAACTTATATCTGTCTACACTCTGTTACCCGTACCGGAGGCCTCGTCATGAGGGCCTAGCTTCTGTACTGTTCTGTTCTGTTACCCGGATTCGGGATTCCCTTATGGAACTGGTTATTCATAACCATTATGTAACTGTATCTGCTCTGTACTGTATCTGTTCTGCACTGTATCCGTTCTGTACCTGCCATGTCTGCATCTGTTCTGTACCTGCTCTAGTAATGCACCATGTATACATAAGCCAGGATTGTGCATCTACGTATGCTCTAGACAAAAATATGCAAATGAACATGTATCTGAATCTGTTCTTGACTGAGATCTGAATGTGCATAAGATTCTGTTTTAATATGAGCCCCAATCTTCATATGTGATTTCTGATTCTGTTTCTGTGCATTGCTAAGATTGAGATTGGGCCATGAACCCGTTTATGAATATGATTATACTCCTGTTATAGAGTGAATGTCATATGTTGATTCGAGTTTAGAGGACTAAACTCTTTTTAAGGAGGGGAGACTGTAACAACCCTCGTTACCGATTACTGATTTATCTCTGACCACTGAATTATATACTGATTGCTGCTAGATTGAATTGATAATGACTGATAATGGAATTAACTGAAGTACTGAATAAACCGATTGAAATTGAAACTGAAATTGAATAAGTTTAGTTATTGAATTGTATATTGCACCTGTTTGATTGATTGAGTATCTGTTTGAGTTTATGTGTTTAAACTGCTAATTGAAGGCCTTATCGGCGGCCGAATTAGAAACCGTTTAGTGTTCCATGATCAGTAGAATATTTCTGATTTAATGGTATATTTATCTGAAAATTGATTAGAAATGATTAAATTAGAATTAAATGAATTAATTGTCAAGTTTGACTTAATTACAATTATGCCATTGAGTGGCCTTGTTTAATCTTGTCATTTGAGGCCTTGTTTGCACTTAATCAAAACATTTCCCTCAGCCATTTTGAGTGTATAGCCGACCATAGAAGAGAGCTAGTGTGAGAGAGTGATTTCATTTGATGTATTGGCTCACTCTTGAAGAATTGCTAGAAGAATTGAAGGATTGGTAACATAGATTACTAGATTGAGCTTTCAAGACTTGTAATCAACACTCTAGGTAAGAAATATTCATCTTCTTTTGTTGCCTTGAACTCCATCTTGCAAGTTCTAGGTTCCATTGTAGAATCAAGCCATGATTTAGTGCATAGAGGTTGAATATTGCTTGGATTGTTGCATGCATGGCCATTTTGGTGCATTTTGGAGTGGAATTCATGATGGATTGTACATGCATGCTCATGTTCTATCAAAGTTCATGTTTTCAGTTTGTTTTCCAACTATTGAGCTCCTTTGAGCAAGAATGAAAGCTTGATTTTGGTTAAAAGCCCATACATTGCATGTTTTGAAAGTGTTCTTGAAAATGTGTTTGATAAATGGTTTTAATTGACCAACTCTTGGCCCTTGCATGTGTAAAATGGCTTTTGAAACTTGTTGTATATTGTATTGGGATGTATTTTCCAGAATTTGGGGCCAAGAGGTTGAGTTTTGGGTGTTTGAATGCTTAGTTCGAACTTGGGAGACAAATCTGGAAATTCCAGATTTGGCTTCCTCGCTCGAGCGAAGGATTCCTCGCTCGAGCGAGCCCTTTGGTTTTGCAAGCTCGCTCGAGCGAGCATCGAGCGTGCATCGCGCGTAAAAATCGAGCATCCAGTACTTTTACTGTTCATCAGATCGCTCGAGCGAAGGATTGTTCGCTCGAGCGAAGCCTTTGATTTTGGAAGCTCGCTCGAGCGAAGGAAGGCTCGCTCGAGCGAAGCGCCTATTTTCAGCAACTTTTGAAAAATGCCTTCTAACTGTATTTTTGCATCCTCATCCCATTCTAGGCATTCTTAGGCCTAGTTTAAGACATCTTAATGAGGATTTAGACGTAGAACCACACCGAGGAAATTTAAGGATTCAATTATCATCCTTCCCGACTGTTAAACTTAGTGTGCGTTCTATTTGTTAACTGTGTAGGGTTGGCATCCCGAGGAGACGCTCTAGCTACTGATAAGCCCAAACTCTGTGAGTAACAATTGTATAAAGATATGTTCAAAATGGCTATCTTTTGAATACCGAACTGAACTGTTTACTGAACTGTTTACTGAACTGGAATTATTTACTGAATGAATGTATGTCCTTTATTTCTGAACTGTATTGTGGCATCCTTAGCACTACTGTTACTGTTACAGAGATCTCTGTCGGTTTCCTCGTGGAACCATACTGTTTACTGAATGACTGGCCATCATTACTGTTCGGTCTTTATGACCTACTGTTACTGCTATGCTAATGGATGTACCACATATGACTGAATAACTGTTCTGACTGAAAGACTGAAATACTGTTAAATGAACTGTTTTCATTACTGTAAGGACATTTCATTCTTAACCTCTTTATACATTATGTTAATCACTGGGCTTTAGCTCACTGCTCATATATATATGTAGGTGTTCAAGCACCAGACCGCAGCTAGGAGCGTCAGGCAAGCTTTAGTTTTGTCAAGCCAACCATTGTGCCTCACTGCGAGGTCCCGAGTGTAATCAAGCTTAGACTGCTTTTGGGGTGTCTTAGCTTCACCCAACTGTCATTGTACTGTATAGACTGTTTACTGTTTTACCGTACTGTTATTGGGGGATTAAGTCCCTGTACTGAATGTTGTATCTGACTGTATATAGACCGTACTGTTGAACTGTATGAATGCATGAAAATGTTTTTTGGCATACAGATTTTCACAGCTCAATGGACACTAGTTATTTACTGTATTGGCTTCCGCCAGGCCCTGAACTCTGTTATACTGTATTACTGTTGAGCAGGCCTTCGGTAATCACGGATTACTGGCCGGTTACGGTGCTAAACCCATAGGGCCGGGTTTGGGTCGTGACAACCTTCCATTTGTCATTCTTTTTCTTGACGACCACAGTGTTGGATAACTACTCCGGATATTGAACTTCTCGAATAACATTTGCCTGAAGTAACTTAGTGTAACAACCCTCATACTGTTTACCGATTAATGACTGATTAATTACCGATTACTGCTAAATTAAGACTGATTAAGACTGATAATGAATTGATTGGAATACTGAACCAACTGACTGAGATCTGAACTGAATTGAGCCTGTATCTCTATTTAATTGCATGCTTATCTGTTTGAGTGTTTAACTATCTGTTCGTGTTTCTATGTTTAAACTGTAAATTGAAGGCCTTATCGGCGGCCGAACCCAAATTGATTTATGTTCCATGATTAGTGGAATTTAGGTGATTTTATGGTGTATTTAATTAAAATGTGATTGGGTACGATTAAATTTGATTAAAGTAAGTTTAATTGCATTGTTTGACTTAATTACGAAATTGCCATCTTGTGGACCACTACACCATACCTTGCCCAAGACTTGGTCTTGCATTATACAACACTTCATCAGCTCATTTTGAGCTCACCACCGGCCATAGAGAGAGAGAGAGTGTGAGAATTGAGCTCAAATTGTAGAATTAGCTTGAATCTTGGAAGAATTGAAGGTTGATAGCATCATTGACTCATAATTGGAGACTTGAGGTAGATTCATTGCTTCTTGTTTATGTTTGAAGTGATTCTTGCATGATTCATGCCAAAATTGTAGAGTTAAGACATGATTTAGCCTTGAATTGTTGAATTATAGCTTAGTTCATGCATGCATGTTGAATTGTAGCTTGAATCTTGCATGCATGTGAATATTGAAGAGTTTTGAGTTGATTTCATGGCAAATTGTCACATGCATGTTCATAATTAAGCTTAAGTCCATGTTTCCAACTTGTTTTGAGAAGAATGAGCTCATTGGAGCATGTTTTGGAAGTTTTGAAAGGTTTGAATTCATGCATGTTTGTATGTTCTTCATGTTCATGAAAATGGGTTTGAATTTGGATTTAATTGATTCACTCTTGGGCTTTAAATTCACAAATTGAGCTTTGAAACTTGTTGTTTATTGATTTTGGATGTGTTTTCCAGAATTTGGGCCCAAGAGGTCGAATTTTGAGCTTAGGAATGCTTGGTTTGAGTTTGGGAGGCAAATCTGGAAATTCCAGAATTTGGCTTCTATGCTCGAGCGAAGGATTCTACGCTCGAGCGACCATCGTTTCTTCTGAGCTCTGCTCGAGTGAGGGAATGGTGGCTCGAGCGTAAAGCTCTCAGCATCTTGGTGCACGCAAGCGTGCGCTCGAGCGAAGAGACCTACGCTCGAGCGAAGAGCTGTGTCTCACGCTCGAGCGAGCATCGAGCGTAAAATTGGAGCATCCAGCATTTTTACTGTAGCACGCAGTCCGCTCGAGCGACGAAATCCACGCTCGAGCGAAGCTCCTTTGTCTGCATGTCCGCTCGAGCGAGACCCCTGTTTTCAACAAATTTTGTGGAGTGTTCAAAAGTGCGTCTTTGCATCCTTTTTCCATCCTAGGCATTCCTAGGGCATATTTAAGGCATCTTAAAGAGGATATAGATGTAGAACCACACCGAGGCAAATTAGGGATTAAGTTAATATCTTTCCCAACTGTGTAGCTTAGTGTGTGTTCAATCTGTAAACTGTGTAGGGTTGCTTTCTGAGGAGACGCTCTAGTCCACTGTAGCCCAGAACTCTGTGAGTAACAATTGTGTAAAGATATGTTCAAACTGATTATCTTTTGAATACTGAACTGAACTGTTTACTGAACTGATATTGATTACGGAATGAATGTATGCCCTTTATTTCTAAACTGTACTGTGGCATCCTTAGCACCTACTGTTTACTGTTACTGTTACTGTTACAGAGATCTCTGTCGGTTTCCTCGTGGAACCACTACTGTTTACTGACTGATGGCCATCATTACTGTTCGATCTTTTAAGACCCACTGTTATTGTTATGGTAATGGATGTATCACATATGACTGTTACTGTACTGAACAACTGTTACACTGATTGAAATGAACTGTTTTCATTACTGTAAGGACATTCATTCTAAACCTCTTTACGCTTTATGTTATTCACTGGGCTTTAGCTCACTGTTCATATATATATGTAGGTGTTCAGGCACCAGACCGCAGCTAGGAGCGTCGGGGTGACCCCAGTTTTGTCAAGCCAGCTTAAGTGCCTCACTGCGAGGTTCCGAGTTTGTCATGCTATGGCTAGGGGTGTTTTTAATTCCCCGTCTGTCTTCGACTGTTTTGTAATACTGTTTAGACTGTACTGCTTTACTTACTGTATAGACTGAACGTTTGCACTATACTGTTACTCAGGGATTAAGTCCCTGTTTCTGACTGGTTGTATATGATATGCATACTGTTTTGTATTGTACTGTATAAATGTATGAAAAATCTTTTTGGCATACAGACTGTTACAGCTCATTGGACATTGTTTATTTTACTGTATTGGCTTCCGCCATGCCCCTGTACTCTGTTATACTGTCTTACTGTTAAGTAGGCCTTCGGTAATCTCGGATTACTGGCCGGTTACGGTGCTAAACCCATAGGGGCGGGTTTGGGTCGTGACACTTAGCAACCTCCTCCTTGACGGCGTCAACGTGTTAAGGCGTGGACCTCCGATTCTTTGTATCACCGGTCATGAGTTCGGACTCACGTGTAATTTGTGGCTTGTCACCCTTAGGTCGATACCCTCCATTTCATAAGGTATCCAGGCGAATATATCCTTGTATCGGAGTAGGAAATCCACAAGTTGACTTTTCCCTTCTAAGGTGGGATGTTTACCAATGAGGAAGAACCTGTCTTCATCTTCAGGATCGATTGGTACATTTTCGAGTTCTTCAGCACTCTTAGCTCCAATCTGGGGTTCGACTTCCTTTCCCGAATCATTTGTCTGAACTTCCAGTGGCTGAGTTGAAGATACTGCCATACATCGTTTCACCATCTTCTGGTCCCCCCAAATGGTCCTGACAGTGTTAGCTTCTGGGAAGCATAGAACTTGGTGGAAGGTAGATCGGACAGTTTCCATTTGGTGGAGCCAAGTTTTACCCATCATGGCATTATAAGGAGATGACACGTTGACCACCTGAAACTCAACTTGGTGGACTGTGTGTCCGGCCTTGACTGGTAAGAAGATGTGTCCTAAAGGGAATACCAGGCTTGAGTTGAAGCCACAGAGTGGGGATTCCATATTGAGCAGGGCTTCATGAGACAACCCTAGTTTTTTGAAGAGTTCATAGTACATGATTTTGAACGAACTGCCTTGGTCGATCAGTATCCTTTTGACATCAAATTCCCCAATTTGTAGTGTTACCACCAACGCGTCATTGTGGGGATGATGGACCCATGTCAGATCCTCATTAGAGAAAGAAATCTTTGTTGATAAATGAACCTTTTTTGCAGTCACCTCCGATAGGGACATAATTTCTCTTTTGAGTGTTGGTGTTGCTTCTCGACTTATGCGCCTTTTTGTTAGAACCGAATAGATCATATTGATAGTTACAGTGGGTTGTATCTCCCCAGCTTTGTCCATGGTATTATCCTTTTGATCTGTGGACAAGTCAACATAAGATCGTAGATGTCCGCTTTGCACCAATTCCTCTAGAAATTGCTTTAGCGCTTTGCAGTACTTTGTGAGATGTCCATGGTCCTTATGGTAAGAGCAACGCAGTCTTCGATTGCGAAGTGATGGATCGCCAAGCATCCGGGGCCGTTAAGAAAAGTAGGGTTCGTTCTGGATTTTTGACATCAAGCGATATATTGACTCATTAAAGGTGGTGATAACTGCTCGGAAGGCCTCATTCCATATTTTTTGCTGATTGGCAATTGCGTTAGACTCCTTTCTTTTGTTGTCTGGAGATTTCTTCTCATCTTTTCGTAGAGCCTTAGATGGGATCCATACAGGTTTTGGTTCTTCGGCGCCTCTTATGTCATCTTTAATCTTACAGTACTGTTCAACTCGTCTCATTAGACTTCCCACATTGATCGGTGGCTTTTTCGTTAGAGACTGCTGAAGTGTAACAGCCCCGATCCGTAATTAATCACTAATTCGTAATTAAGGATGTTAATTAAGTGGATAAAATAAATTATGTGTTTATTATGTATTTTGCATGATCTTTGGCTTTCTATCTATTACTTGTAGAAATATCTGTCTAGAATTTCGCTTTAATATGAAAATTGAAAACCTTATCGGCATCCGAAATCGGAATTGGTTATATGAATATGTTATTTGGAATTTTTAGAATCATGTGGCAATTTTTATTAAAAATTGATTCAGTCTGATTCATTAAGTTGCGTTTGGCAAGCCTTATGTTCTAATTAATGTATTATGGCATTATAACTATATATACAACACATTACGCTCACTTGAGCTCATTTCTTTAACACTTTGAGCTCCCAAAATCTGAGATTTACATTTTAGAGAGAGAAACTCTCATTTTAGAGAGAGAAAGGAAGAGATTGAAGAGGAATTAAAGATTTTGTGTTGAACTCATCAAGATTGTGTAAGAACAAGTGTGTTTAAAGATTCTAGGTAAGAATTCAATCCCAAATTTATGAATCTAAGTTATTAATTTGAAGATTATGTGTTTAGATGTGTAAACTGAGCTTTGAATAAAGAATTTGGTTGTAATTCATACATGCAAGCATGCATAAGTGTTAAGTCGCCATCTTGATCATGAGCTTCATTATTGTGTGAATTTGGAGCATGAAATGTACATGCATGTATATTTTACCAAGTTTTGAGAGTGAATTCCATGTTCATATGGTCTTAGAGGAGAATTAGGAGAAGGAATTTTACATACATGCATAAACATGAAGAGTCTTGCCATGTGAGTTAATTTTGAGCATCTAAGTTATTATCATAAGTTATTTGGCACATGCATGTTTGAATTATCATGTTTTGAACATTGATTTTCATGTTTTGGAAAATAATTTCTTACATGCATGGAGCTTATGAGCTCAATTTGTTAAATTCATGAGTTTTGAAGAAAAAGCTTGAAAGATTTTACATGCATGTTTTGTTTCTTAAGTTTCAAGTTGAATTGTGAGCCTTTGGCAAACTCTTGGGCCATGATTTTATGAAATATTCCTTAATTCTTCATATTTTGCAAGTTTACAATGTTATCTCAAGTTTGGGGGCCCAAGAGATGTGTTTTGGAGAGTTGCATTCGAGTTTTGAGCTTGGAGATCAAATCTAGAAATTCCAGAATTTGAATCCATGCTCGAGCGTAGGAGTTCACGCTCGAGCGAGCATTCTGAATGCGTGCACTTCCACTCGAGCGACATGATACCCACTCGAGCGTGAAATGCATGTATCTAGAAGTTCACATGTTTTGCAGCACGCTCGAGCGACAGAAGTCATGCTCAAGCGAAGGTCTGAGTCTCACGCTCGAGCGGGGATCGAGCGTCCGTCGAGCGTGAAAATCAAGCAACCAGAACTTTTTACATTTTGCAGTCCGCTCGAGCGAAGGAAGTTAAGCTCGAGCGGGACCTCACATTTTGCATGTCCGCTCGAGCGAGGAAAGCTACGCTCGAGCGTGTACCCTATTTTCAACAAGTTTTGAAAAATGAATTCAAGTGCATTTTTGCATTCTCATTCCATCCTAGGCATTCCTAGGCCATGATTAAGACACCATAATGAGGATAATGAGGTAGAAACACATTAAAAAAGGAATGTACTAAGTTAAGAAATTACAAGTGTGTGTGTGTGTGTGTTTAAGCAATGTGATAAGAAAGAACAAGAATCAATGTAATGAAATCTAAGCCGTGATGGCCACATGACTGTGTAATGATAAGATATGTTTGTGTTATGTACTTTTGTGTTTGTAGGTCAACGTCTGAAGTTTGATTGACTGTTACGGGAACCCACTGTGAGTAACATTATTGTAAAGATATGTTCATATGAATTATGTTCCAAATGTGATTTGATAAGTTATGATTTCTAAAATTATGATTTACGTGAATAAATGTCCTATGTTTGAAATCTATTATGGCATCCATAGATAGTCCCAAGTCATGGGGAACGGCATGTTAATGCGGGTCCATGACATATATGTAATTACGAGATCTCGTTAGCCACTTCATTGTGGTGATATGTGTTTAATCGGTATCCGGAACCGATTACTCTAGTCGGAAGACGATATGTGATGTGTTCTATGGGATGTACTATTATTATGTTCAGATACGAGAATAATTATGCTATGATCTGTTTTACGCTTATGACATGTTCGGATTTCGTTCACTAACCTCTTTACCTTAATGTTATTCATAAGGCTTTAGCTCACTGTGTATATATATATGTATAGGTGGGCATTCTGGAGATTGAGCCTGAAGGCTTTTGTCTAGATTTGTGCTCTGTCGTCAGCCAACCATTGTGCCTCACGTGGAGGTTCATGAAGTGTCACGCGTTTTAAGCTCTGTTGTTTCTGTATATAAGACTCATTTTGTTTTTGTTGGCTGTACTTAAGATGTTATAGTTAAGTGTGTGGGTATAATGTGAAAATGATTTTTGGTTATGTATATAAAGTTTTAAATATTCTGTTTCATGTAAGTCTACACAGCTCATTGGACAACTATATTTATATTTACTTCCGCTAGCCCCTTAATTTTGTTAACTAGTTCAGAGGCCTTCGGTAATCCAAGGATTACTGGCCGGTTACAACGCTAAACCTATAGGGGCGGGTTTGGGTCGTGACACAAAGCTTGCTCTCGGGTAGCAATCCTACCTTGAATGAGGCTACTGCCAGTTATTCATTGCAGTTATTGATTTCGTTATAAGTTGCCCAATATCTACTGGAATATTTCCGTAGTCTCTTCGTGTCTTCCTTCTTCATTGTGAGGAGCACATCCATTTCTTTCAGCGATTGGCTATCAGTGAAAAAGTGTGAGATGAATGCTTGCTTCAGCTGTGTCCAATTACTGATGGATCGGGCTTCTAATTTGTAGTACCATCGCAATGCCATTTCTCCTAAAATTGAGGAAAACATTCGACACATGATCGGACCATTGTTGCTCCACAACATCATAGCCTGCGTATAATGTTGGATGTGGCTGGTCGGGTCCCCTTTGCCATTGTACAAGTTGAATTTTGGTGGGGTGAACCTTTTTGGTAGATCCGCGCTGTCTATTGTTTTGGAGAAAGGGGATGCTAAATCATCTGTGAAGAGTTTTCGTTTAACGGGTTTTGGATTGCCCCTAGTTCGACCATCGAGCTCCTTTGGTTGTTCTCCGAATTATCTTAAAAATCCCTTCGGGTGGCCTGACGCTTTTTCTGTGTTTGATCGGGGTTACTGCTGTCGGTCTGGCTTGCGACCTAATGGTGATTTGGTCGCTTTTGTTTATAAATGGTTCAGGCCCGTTCGACTGGCCTTCTTCGGGTCGTGCGTAGTTCTTTCTTGAGTGCTTCCACTTCCACCATTAATTGTCCAATAAGTTGGCCTTGTTGGTCTTTGAAATCCGGTGGAACTATTGGCACTGAGTTCGCGGGGGTAGCGTTAAGGTCATGGTTGAAATTCTCGCTAGCCATATTTTCAATTGGCAAATTTTGGGAGTGAGTTGTTATTTCGTCCAGAGCGGGATGGATACTCATCTTTTCTCGAGCTTCCCACAGACGACGTTAATTGTGGAAGGGTGAATTTTGTTCTCCATAGAGAAAGCAAAATGAGCTACTCCTTCCTTCACTCTGTAGAAAAGACAAATACCAAAATGTCAGTGATCTTTCCCAACCGTGGTTGGTCGGGAGGACCCTCCGACGATCAAATTAGAATCTTGTATGAACCTATCATTTTTTTGAAGGAAAATATCTTTCTTGTGCTTGCCCTTAAATGATTTTCTTTCTTCCTTTTATAGTGTGATACCTGGTATCGTGATTGTTAGATGGCTATACCGATCTAATGGTATTTTATTTGTGCAGGCACTAGTTGGGCAAGTGGACAAGTGATCTTGATCTGCCATTGTCAGAGTTACTGTATTATAGGTGGCCTAGATTTAGTTCAGGTTTAGGCTCTTATTTTTTATTGTTGGATTTATCTTATTGGATGCTCGGGTTGTTAGAGTTGGTCGATTCTGTATCCTTTCTTTTGTTGGTTTTGATCTCTATCGTCGATTTCTATCTAATCCAAGGGTTTGCCTTCATGTTTTAGGATCTTTTTTCTGGAAGCAATCCTGTTTTAATCTTCTATCATGTGACCTTGTTTTCTTTACAACTGTATTTTCTAAGGACTTGGGTCTAGGCTTTGCCTCGGCCGGATAAAAATGCTTTGGGCCGCGTCTTATCTTGCTTGGGCCTTGGGCTTGAATTTTTATCCTCTACAGTTATAATTATCAGATATATTTTTTTGTATGAATAATCTACACATAAAATGAATGGTTCAAATAGTCGAAACGAGTCCTGCGATAGACCTCACAAGACCCAACAATGGACGGGAGACAAACCTATCCATAATTAAAACTAATGATAATTAATTTCAATTTTAAAAAAAATTTAAGATGGTGGTGCCACCTTCTTTCTACATATTAACAATGCTTAGTGAACATAATTTTTTTAATTATAATTTTACCTTTTAATCTAATTACTTTTTTGGGTAAAAATATTAAAATGAGAATTTCTCAATAAATAGCCCACATAGTAGCAACCGCTACCTCCACTGGCAAGCTATAACCACCATTGCGAGTCCCTCTTTATGAACCACCTCACCATCATGAATCCCCTTACCGTTCGAACTACCAATGTCAAATCAATCATCATCATTTAGATATTGTATGATGTGGGTTCAAAGGAGGTCTTCAGAATTTATGGAAGTCATCAGAAGCTCGTTGGAAAAGACAAAGTTTCCAAAAACTCCAAAATTCCTATGGAAAATGATGCTAGAGGCCAAAGATGATCAATGGATGCACATAGATCTAAGAATTGAAGATGATGATGGATGGATAGTTGGGTAAAAGGAGAAGCAAAGAAGCTAGAGAGAGAAAGTTGGCAAAATTCTAACCCTTTTTTAAGGAAGGGGGGAACTGGCTCCTTTTATACGCACTGAGAAGCCTTAGGGAAGCACACAAAGTAGGTGTATGCACACAGTTTGCCGTGGTGTCTATGCCATCCATGCATGCACAAATGTAAGGTCATATGCCGTTGGCTTGCTTGTGACCCATGTAAGTTCAAATTGTCTCTTGATCAATGTTTTTGATAAAATCAATCACAAATTTTGGAAAATGTCATCATTCAAGATACAACTAGGTTCTCTATCTCTTTTATGGTTAAAAAGTTGGTTTTTTGCTACAAATGAGTTCAAGGGTAAAATGGTCATTTTTGTAAAAAGTAAATTTTTGGCTAAAATGGGGCTACACAGCAACTTTGAGCAACCTCAAACATTCTAAAGTTAAAGTAATTACCATTTCATCATCGGGAGGCTTACAAGAGTTTGAAATCTTAGGGTTAGTCAAAATGGGGTGTCTACATACCCACCCATAACTTCCTCAATACAATTGGATTTCAATTGGTTCACAACCATAGTTCATTGATTGAGAGGGGCAAAATTAGGAATCTTAAGGAACTATGCCAACTTTCTCTCTCTAGCTTCTTTGTTTCTCCTTTCTACAAACTATCCATCCATCATCATCTATAATTCTTTGATCCAAGTGCATCCATTCATTATCTTTGGCCTTTACCCTCATTTTTCATAGGAATTTTGGAGTTTCTGGAACTTTGTCTTTTTCAGCAAGTTTCTGGCGACTTCCATAAATTCCGGTGACCCTCTTTGAACTCACATCGAACATATATCAACTATTGAACCAATAATATTAGTCTGGATATCAATCGTTAATACCATTGAACAGATTTGGTATTTTGGTAGGTGGTAGCTAAAGTTTCTAAGTTGGTTGTGGATGGTGGGGGAACGGTTAGGGTGGTCGTAGAAATGTGAGCAATAGGATGACAATGAGAAGAGATGGTTAGGAGGGGAGACCGGTGATGGTTAAAGATAAGGTTATGGTGGGGCTATTTTTGACATGGAGTTACTGAGCAAAACATTTCAAAATCATTTAGTGTGTGTATTGAGAGAAAATGTGCATTAAGAGTTTTTCGTGTGTGAAAATAAAAGCTCTTACGGGTTGAAGAGGTAGGCGGAGGATTTTTTTTTTTTTTGCACACCACCTCTTTTCTTGATTCACACCATTTTATCCCTTCGAATATCAACTATCGAATAAAAATCAATTATTTAGATATCAATTATTGAACCAAAAAAAATTGTTTGGATATCAACTACCAATTTGGGTTTTCATTTGGTAGTTGATATCTAAACTAAGAATTTTTGTTCAATAGTTGATATTCGAACGAAAAGCATTATATGAACTAATAAATTTTGTGGAATGCATGTAGAAGCTTCCATATGTGGGACAATGATATTATTTATTTGAACCCCCTCCTTGAACATTCTTCGAACCCCACTATAATATCAAAACTATCCCTAGTCGCACACTCACCTCCAACACGTTTGTACGATTGTACCTACACTAAAAATTCATTCAAAACCCATTATCTTCCTCTTCAAAAAAATCATCATCAACAAAGAAGATCCATTGCATTGCTTGCACATCCATTGTTTCTTCTTATTGCAAAGGGATAGCCCACTTCATTTGGGAACCCAATCTTAGAAGATAAACAATCTCAAAAGTTATAAATTGTTAATATATTCCTTTGCATTTGACAACCACAAATAGTGTTCGGAAACACAAAACTAAATGATGTCATTTTGTTTAGCATAAAGCTTCCTTACAAATTCAAAATCTTTGGTATAATATGTCCAAACAAAATAATTATGTTTGGATTTTGTTGTTTGAACTGGCTACTCTTGCTCAGTTCATCGGCTTTGGTATTTTGTACAACTTTCACAAAAGTAGTTGTTGGGGTTTCGTTAATTAACCCCCCAAATAATAATAAAAACTTTGAAACCAAAGCACCTTTTGGAGCCCAAAATAATTAGAACTTACTATTTGATGCACCATTCATCACTTGTGTGTCATAGCTCCAAAGTTTAGTAAGCAAAAAAGTAAAGAAATGACGAACTAAGGTTGGGTGCAGTGGGTGTGCATTAGATTCATGTTGTGTATTGGGTAGGAATACATATAAATTGTTTATTTCATATTACACTCTTTTGTGTCTTTTATGATAATATCATTTAGGGTCAAAAGTGTAAAAAAAATATTAAAATATGGTAGACCAAAAAAATAATGTGGGGGCATTTAGAAGTTTTGGTAAGCGGAAGTGGGGAAGTGTTAGCATAATTCGTCATGGTTAAAAAAGAAATGCTACTAATAAGACAGACGATATAAGATATGATACATAAAAATTTATGAGTTATGACAGCAAAAAAAAATAAAAAATAAAAAATAATAATAATAAGAGATAGATAGATAGATAAAATGATATATATATATATATATATTTTAATATTTTATTCTTATTATGTTTAATAAATTAAATTAAATATAAAAGTTATTTAATTTATATAATTGAGATAGGGGCAATGTAGAATAGGGATGCAACTCGAGTTGGTTCGGTTGGGTTGGGATGTTATCCAATCCAAATTGTGCTAAGACTTGTCTAGGTTCGAATTGTAACTCGAGATTATTTGTCCAAGCCTGAATTGCCATCGTTGCCCAAATTGCCTAAATTGTACATGAATTTTAGTTTTTTTTAGTAAATTATTAATTTATTAAAATTAGACTCTATTTACAATTTTTTAAAGAAAATCATTAATAACATCAAGACAAGTAGTTTATATAATGTAAAAGAGATGCCTTTATGGTAGTATTGACAATTTATGAGTGAAAATTAAAAAATATAATATTTTGTGTTATTTGTATATATAATATATATTCAATATGATTTAATAATCTAAATTACTTTAATATCATGTAATGGCTAGTAATTTATATATATATTTAATATTTTTATATATCTATATACGTGTCACGATCCAAACCCACATCTATAAGTTTAGTATCGTAACCGGCCAGTAATCGTAAGACTACCAAAGGCCTTTGAATATATAAAGATTAAAGTACATTATTCATAGAGCTGTGCAGACATTTATAAGACAGAAAATTTAAACTTATAATCATATTTTTTGTGACGTCACTTGTACGGATATAACATGTGATGACTCAAAAAAAAAAAAAATAAATAAATAAAAGAAGGGAATATATACATGATGATGTTTCGGTGGTGGAAATAAAATAAACTAAAGAGGGAAGTAAGTGTTGGAGTAGGGTTCAAGCATGGAAAGAAAAATATTTTTTTTATATAAAGAAAGCCACTTTTACACACACAGAAGGCACATGGGAGAGGGACAAAATTGCTTGGAGCACATGGGGAGAAGACCTTTATTACTTGGTGGTGTCTCCTTTATGGTAGTTTCATTATTTCTTCTGGGATCAGATTACACTTTTCTGGATGATGCCCCAGCTGTGGCTGTAATTGCACGGCTACTGTATATTGGATGCTATCAGGGGATGGAGAATATTATTTGGAGATTAGAGAGAGTGAGAGAGAGAGAAGGGGAAAGAGAGAAGTCCATACCCAGTGTGACTTAGATGAAGAGAGAGCACCGCCGGAGCACAACCCAGCACCAGCACAACCCACGCTTCGGTAACAACGACGTCGGAGCAGCTAAACCCAGCACCGACGGCAACATAACCACTGTCGGTGATTCAACTCTGAGTCAATATCAGTGCGAACCACCCTTGCAATCACTCGATCGAGCCCACACACACATAAACTTGAGTGTGCAAAAAAAAACCACGAGACCAAATCGGATTAGAGCGAACCAGCAAACACGCCAGAAACGTGCTCGTACTAGAAACCTCCAGCGACCCAACCACCGCACTGGCACCCGAAAACCAGCCCAGTTCTGAAAAGGAGAAGGACCACCTTCATCAGTGTTAGAGGAGGCTCTAGACCTCCTAAACAACAGACCGATCTTCTCAAACAAATGGCGGAGGTGGTAAAGACGTACAAGGCAAGGTTCGTTATCAACATTAGTGAACTTGGGGAAGATGATCCACTCATGCTGAATGCTACGTGGAATTTTCAATCATTTAAAGTTCCCTGGTACACCATTCTCTCTGAAACAGTTCTCTGATTTTGGTATACAACAAAAGCTTCAAAATTACGAGGAGCAGGATACTTTGTCAAGCAGGTCAAAATCCCTTATCGGCAAACCTTAGATGTTATTGTTGTGGATACCAGCTCACTGCAGGATACTTCAAGTGATGGTCAAAATGATCAATTAAACTGGCTAATGAGGACTCCCGAAGTAAGCAATGCTAGCTGGTGTATCATTGCTGGATTCCACTCAATGGTAGCTTGTGATGAGAATATCGAACAAATGGAAACAAAGAAGCTGTTGAGCCTCTGCATCGAATATTCCTAAAATGTGGAGTGAATGCATACCTGAGCGAACAGCCGTGTGCTAACAGTTTCAATATAGACGATGACATCAGCAATAGAGGTTCGGTGACCAAAGGACCATATTTTACTACAATGCATCAAAGGCCAGTTTTTAACAAAAAAGTTAACGGGTTTCTTTTTCACAGAGTGTATCCCTTAGTTAGGGAAGAATTGTTACTATTCAAAACATCAATAAGCTTTATTGATCATTTACAAGAGAAGGCGGTGGGAGTGCATTGCTTTACCAGATGATGTTAATTGTCACGAAGAAATTGCATCAGCAATGCTAGGTATCATGAAAAATTTGTCATGAAAATAATCATGAAAGCTTTGTGACCCTTGGATTACACTTAGAATAAAGCGCCACACACTAATCAAGGTAATCCAAGGATCATAACTCTTTCATGATCATTTTCATGAAAAAATATTCATGATCCCTAACTTTTCTCAATTGCATTTAGGATGCAAATAAAGGAGATGGCATTCATGCCAAAGTGAAGAGTTTGGCGAGAGCAACGTTTTGAACGGTGGAGATCAAAATCCGGCAAAATTGAAAATTTGGATTTTTGCGTGTTTCCTCGTCAAACTTGAGGTAAGGATTTTCTTTGAGTTATATATATATTTTTGCAAGATCTAGATGATTTTCGAAATCATCCTTTGATTTGTTCTTTTTTTGAAAATGAATTTTGTTGATTCAAGAAGATGAGTGATTTTGAAAGTGGGTTTACTTTCTTGTTTCTTTTAAAATAGAAATTGAGGGTTTTGGACTATGTTGGTAAAAGAAAGATCTTTTTGGTGAGATCTTCTCAAATATTTGAAAATGGTTGGTTTTGGTGAGAAAATCTAAAAATTGGGGATTTTAAAAGAGATTGAAAATCCATGGGTAATATTGTTATATTTATTTTTGTGTGTCAAAATAAATGATGTTTAGAAATTTTCTTATTTATGTTTGTTTAAATGATTAATTTTGTGGATTATGAGAATTGCTGTTCATTTTAGAAATGATTATTCAGAATGTTGATATAGTCTTGAAATGATTAAATTGTTGAGAATACTTGAGAAGATGAAATTGTGTTTATTTCTTGGATGATGAATTGGAATAAAAGTATTTGTGTTCATATTGTGAAATTGGCATATCATTTCATTTGATTACATTAGACTTTGTAGGTTGATTTGAAAACTTGCATTGAGAAAAGAATATTGAAAAATAAGTTTTCATGAAATGGTTTTGGGGTAAATATGTTGGTAAGTCTTGATAGGTGGTGTAGATGATATTGAATAAATTGGCCTGCACGTCCAGGGTGAAAGACTGAAAAATCCGCGCGGATAGGTATCGAGCCTTCCGGTTAATATCGGTGAAAATGACAATTTGGTAGTACTCATATAGTCTACTTGCAGACACCAGCCTAGAGATTACCAGAGACATATTTACCGCCCTTGAAATAAATTGTTAAGTTTTGAACAATTGAAATTGCATGACATCATGAGCATGATGGTTTTCAAAAGATGAAAATGTAATTTATTATCAAAAAGGGCATGGCATAGCATGTGCATTTCATCTCTTGAGACTTGTATAAAATGTATATACTTTGTTAAGAATTTTCTACTGGGCTTTATGCTCACCCTACGGGATTTTTGTGTAGGAAAAGATGTGATGATTCCACCTAACTAGGGGCGTGGAAGTATGTGTGTTGGGAGTACAATGCTCTCATTTTGCATGACTCTGTTTTGTAAGCCAAGGGCTGTATTTGTGTGGGTTTGAATAACCGTTTTGTGTAACCGGGCTTAAACCTTGGAAATTTGTAAACCCTTTGGGATATTTATTTGTTTATTTACTTGTTGAATTGATGAATTGTTGCATGAAGAACTATTGTATCATGTAATATAAGTTTGAAGATTTATATTTGGTTTTCTTTGAAAGAGCCATGATTGTTGTATTATCATTTGGGCATGAAAATTGGGGCATTACATAACAAAAGGGCTTAGCCCAATATATAGAGTGCATAAAACAAGACTTAAACAAAAGAAACAAAAGTCTTAAATTTAGTACACAAATTTCGACCACTTGAAGTATTTCGGGAACCTTCTCGGGAGGCGCACAGGTTGGCCGACACAAAACAGATCCAGATAGCAACTTAGGCCTGATCACGCGCTTGATCACCCACATACATAAATAATATAGTGAGTTGGAGCCTAGTGAATAATAATAGAGTAAAGGGTTATGAATGATGTCCAAAACAAATTCAGAAATCATATTACATATCAGAACAGATTATGATTCACATACGTATATAGATTTCTTAAACAGTTATACGTGGTACATCCATTAGCTCACAAATCACTTGGTTATAAAGACCCACTTTCACTTGGGATGGTCATAAAGATCCACGTGCAAATCATATAAGCGGTTATGCATAACCAGTTCCATGAATGGAACCCACTTGAAACCCTAGTACCAGGTCACATGAACACTTGATGCTAAGAATGCCACGAATACATTTCAAAAAAACTGGACATTCATTCATGCTTCACAAAATAGCATTTCACAAAACAGATCTTATCGTATCATTCTAAAAATACTTATAATCAGACATAGCTTTACAGATTTGTTACTTACATATAGCTCTAGTAGCAGAACAAATCACTTTGACATAATAGACTGATCAAACGGCAATAACACGTGACCTACATAAACACGTGACAGGTACACATTGAACACACGTCCCATAGGTGCTTAACTTATCATTCTTCTTTCTTAACGTGTGTTTCTAACTCATATCCTCATTAATATGGCCTAAACTATGGCTTAAGAATGCCTAGGATGCAATGAGGATACAAAAATGCACTTTGGAACACTTAGCTAAATTTTGAAAAACAGGGTAGTTCGCTCGAACGAAGCTTTGGTTGCATGAGTGGTCTGCAAAGTCTGTAAAAGTACTAGATGCTCGATTTTCACGCTCGACGGTCGCTCGAGCCAAGTACTGAGGAAAATGATATTTGCTCGAGCCACCGTACAATTGTCTACAAAATTACTGGGAGCTCTCATTTTACGCTCAAGCCAACATCTTGGTCGCTCGAGCCAAGGTTCAAAACAAAGAGTGGTCGCTCAAGTGAAGCTTTGGTCGCTTGAGTGAAGATGCAGAATCTGGAATTTCCAAATTTGTTCTTCAAGTTCAAAACTCGATTTCAAAGCATAAAAACACATTCTTTTAGGTACAAACTTGAGAAAACATGTAAAAACTCATATTACATCTTGAATTGAAAATCATTTCTCAAAACCAAGGCAAAAACATGTTAATGACCCAAAACCAAACTTGAAATATATATGTATATAACATGCATGTAATGATATGAATTCAAAACTTTCAAAACATGCATAATTAGGATAAATTTCTATGAAACATGATGAATTCTCAAAATCAAGCTAAGGTAAGTGCATGCATGAGGGAATTCTTTGGAAAACAATTTCAAATTTCCATGAAATATGCATGCATGCATGGATCATGCTCAATTCGACATTCTTATCTTGAATCTCATGATCATTCTTCTAATTCTCTAGATTTCTTGCACTAAGTGACTCAAATTCATAATTTAAGAGTTGAATTTCCTACCTTGAGTCTTCAATTGGGCTCTATATAGCAAATCCCTTGAGTTTACAAGCCAATTCCTCCAAACTCTTTCTAATCTTACCAAGTCTTCCTCAATTCCCTCTTGTTTGATCTCAATTTCTGCTTCTCTCTCTCTCTCTCCACGTTTAAAGAGCTCAAAATGATGAGAGGTGAGTAAAAAGAATGTTTTAAGGCTTAACATTAGCCTTATATAGACTTCACTAATCAATCTAGCTTAAACTAATCAAAACGTAATTATTTATTCTAATTATTTGATTCTGAATCAAATTTCAATTAAACCTACCATAAGATCCTAAAAATCCGAATTAACACATTGGCACAGTCAATTTCAAGTTCGGTGGCAGATAAGGCCTTCAATTCACAAATTCAAGCGGAATTATTGACAAATATTCCTACAGTAGATAGATATGAATACAAATAACACATGACACATGCAATTTACTTAGGATTTCATCTTAAGTGCTTGTTAAGCATTCTTAATCAAGGATTATAAGTTAATCATAGGTCGGGGTTGTTATAATATGTATCGAGTTTTAGGTTGCTTGGATTGTTAGATGTCTTTGTCCAAGCCTATCCAAATTTAATTCGGCCTTCTGAATTTTTGTCTAAGTCCATACCAAATTTAAAAATATGTTGTCCCAACCCTAAAAAAAATTTGTATTAGGCTCGAGTTGCTCGCATTAAGCCTACCCAAATTGCACCTCTAATGTAAAATAAATGAATCTCATTTTGTATTTTTTTTTCTTTTAGAAACAAGAAAATTTTGCACAAAAACAAGATAGTGACTACAAGTGTCATGGTTAAATTTCGTGAATTCCAAGTTTATATAATATTATATAATAAAATTCATCTGCTTAGTATTTTATTATCAGGTAATGCTATTAAAAGGAAGTGTATCGTGTACAAATTATGTCATTTATGAGTTTAACTATCATAAATGTCATAACTCAATCTTATAGGAGTCATAACTAAAAAAAATGAGTTATAACCAAATACTACATAAGGTATAACAAAGAGCTTTTGAATCATAACCAAAATAATGTCATAACTAATAGCACAATGAGTCATAACTAATACCATAATAAGTCATAACCAAATATCACGAAAGACATAATTAGGGGTATATATGGTACACACTCATATTCCATAGAATTTCGTTTTATTATCAGTATATTGTTCATTTCAATTGTTATTATCATTGTTATTTCATGGGAGATGCAGCAATAAATCTTATTTCCATATCTATGTAGAAATGATAGGATAACCTTATGTTTTACATTCAGAATGCTGGTTAATACCCATAAATGACCAAAATATCAATATCTTGAAATTACACGTTTGTCCAAAGTTTACTAATTGGGTTTTTGTAACACCCACCTCTTAATTAGCTGTTAATTTTATGGTTAATCTTCATTATGTATTTATATGTGGCTTTTATGTTTATTCATATGTTATGTGCACCATGTTTTGTTTGACATATACGTTAATTTGTGAAAAAGACCTGTCTGATTCATTAATTGTAAGGTTGCCAAGTAACTGATGGACTAGGTGGGTAGTGTCGAATTCCCCTTAAAGTAGGGTTTAGCTAACTTAGGTGTCAGTAAGAAATTATTTTAATTAATTAGATAATTAATTCAAGTGATGTGGTTCTAATTTCATTAAATCATGTTAAATAGAATTAGATAAATTTTTTATATCTATGATGAACTCAAATAAGAGAGAGAGAGAGAGAGAGAGAGAGAGAGAGAGAGAGAGAGAATCTGAGAAGGAGTGAGAGCATTCTAGAGAATAAGGAGAGAAGAAGAGAAAGAAAGGGAGAAGAAGAGAACTTGAAGCAACTTCACTAAATTAACTCATTGAGGTAAGAATTCTTTATAATTTCTTGCATGAAACTAATTTTCATCTTGAACTCATGGAATTTAAGGAGAGAGTGAGGGGTTGGGTAGTGTTAGTTGTGTTACAAACCCTAATAGGAGGAATTCTCTAAATCGTAGTATAAATGGCATTACTTAAGCTCATTTACTTGGTCTTGCATGATTTTAAGTTAGATTTCCATGGTTTTGTTGAAACATAGAATTCCCATATGCATAGGTTTTGTTTTCTTCTCAACTTTGAAGGTGTTCATGTGATTGTAGGACTTGAGTTTGAATTTAAAGTTCTATTCTTGGTTTGAACTTGGTATTTGTTTATACACCATGTTTGATAACTTTTGGGCTTTGATTTTGTC
Source organism: Camellia japonica (assembly GCA_030407325.1). Lineage (NCBI taxonomy): Eukaryota > Viridiplantae > Streptophyta > Magnoliopsida > Ericales > Theaceae > Camellia > Camellia japonica. The sequence continues at coordinate 121,248,672 of JAPPVO010000019.1, forward strand.
ACAACCCAACTTGCCCCTAAAAGTTTGGGCATGACCATCCTGAAAATTTAGCCTCGGAGTTAAATATCCATAACTATATTTCCTGTGGGGCCTGAACGGAAGCAAATATAATATCAAAATAAACCACCATTGAGCCGTGCCTATATGCCAGGATCATGTCACATTATACATCATATATATATATACATTGAGTCCATACATGAGCGTTTGTACATAAAGGGTAGCAACCCGTAGGCTATACATTAAAACCAACTAAGACAAGTCACCCAAAGCTATCAAAACATGCCATTATATACACGTATATGGGACCTCCCAAAACAAAACAAAAGGGGGTCCCGATTATAAAATAAAAGTCCATCCGGGTAATTCAACGAATCGGGTCCAACAAAAGGGCTCCTGAAGCCGACCTAGGGTTGTTCTCCACGTTGATCACCTACACACATACATAAACATAGAGTGAGCAAAGCTCAGTGAATAATAGCAATGTAATAAAGGCAAGCGAATAAGCATAAGAGTTAGAAACTATGTATAGTTAGGTATAGATCACATTCATATGCATACTTCAAAACGGCCTCGGGCTCATAATTAATACAGAACGGCCTCAGGCCCACATGTAATACCAAACGGCCTTAGGCCCAACACGTTTCGGAGCGGCTTTGAGCCTAACATATCGATAACTGTCTGGAATAATATAGGGTAGATGGAACATCGGCATGCTTCCACCTCTCTTGGCTTAAGCGCCATTAGTCACGTTAAATCCATATCATCATAACATAGGTGGAACATTGGCATGTCTCCATCTATTTTGGCCTTAGAGCCATGTGTCATAAGCCACAAGCGATTCTTTCGGAATGGCCTTGGGCCCACCTTTGTTAAGAGACTTTCAATGGCCTTAATTCATGATAGTGACATTGTTCAATTATCTCAATTAAATTCCAATCACATCATTGAATTCATAACATATGTTCTTTACATGTAAAAGTATGATCATAAGGTAAGCAACGCATGATATTACACTACTATTACTCACAGTGGCGCGGTTGCACGCTAGTTTCTTCCGATATGCGACCTACACATAGCACACACACTTGTAAGCATTCCCTTTCTTCCTTAGTCTCTTCTTGTTTATTTACTATTTGATTCGTTAAGCTCCGTTTAATTATACACATTATGGAAGAGTCAAATGGACATTTTAACACATTTAGAGGGTCGAGAAGAGTAAAAGAAGTCAACATAATTTTTCCCCTCAAGCCGCACGTGCGGAAGTCCCTAGCCACACGTGCAGGAACGTGCGCCGCACGTGTGGCCCGCACGTGCTTTTATTTCAAAATGCAATCTTCAAGTTCCCCTGTTTTTCGCACATGCGGTTGTGTGCCCCACATGTGCGGTCGTGTCCCACACGTGCGGCCATGGGCCCCGTACGTGCGGTCGTAGGCCCTGTTTTGAGCAGTCCGAAGTTCAACCAAAAATTTAAGTTTCCAGAGGCATCTCAAGGCTAAACTATAAGCAAAATTCCTTCATTATCACAGCATATAACATACTAAACATGACTTTGACAAATAATTAACTCATAACTCATGCAAGAAAAGGAATTTCTACAATTTGATCATATTTCCTTTCATAGTGAGCCACAAGTGGTGTAAACACATATAGAAAAAGAGATACAACATAGGGGGACCATAATATGCAAAACTTGGAGATTGAAAGATGAATCTCCTTAAGCTATCTCAAAGTAATCCCATACTTCAACATTTAACCCTTAAATTAAGCAAATACAAGGAAAATTGGTGAGTCTTATATATATCCTCTCAATCACATCCAAAACCCTAATCTAAAGAGTGAAAAACTTTAATAAGGAATTAAAAGTAGTTTTAGAGTGATTAGGTTGCCTATATTTACTTGGAGTTTCAAATCCTTGATCTCTTCCTCAAATCTACTAAGCTCCTAGTTGATTTGCTTTTTCTCTTTTGCTTTTCTTCCTTTCTTTCCTCCAGGAGATATTTTTCTTTTTATTTTGATTCTATGTCCTCCACATGTCTTATAGCAATCAACTTACTTAAGTCATGAGTCTAAATAAACTTAATTTGAGAATTGGGCCCAATTAAATTAATTTAATTCGTTACGAATTGAATTTTTATAAAAAATCACATTATGGCTTAAAAATCATGCTAATCAAAACTGTAAAGTCAATTTTGAATTATCACGCCTCTAAGGCTTTCAATTTCTAATCTATATGTTTCAATTTCAACAGGTTTCCTCATAACCGACAGATATTTTGTCATGAACGCATATAATTCATTCAGTTCAACGTAGATTCACATAAAATTCCATGGCAATGTATATAATTACATCTTAATTAAAAAAAAAAAAGAGAACAAAGTCTAAAGCATATAAGAGGGTCGGGTCATTACAGATTTGGTCAAATTGGGTTTGAGTTTTGAAGAGGAAGAGCTCACAAAAACAGAGCAGAATTTTTAGTTTTGGACACCTAGATCCGCACATACAGTAGGTGTGACCACACGTGTGGGAAGCACTGGCGCACGTGCGGCGGGGAGGCCCGCACGTGTGGAAAACAGGGGAGGTAAGGAGTGTATTCTGCATAAATTGCACTTGCTTGCGCACGTGCGATGCATGTGCAGTGAGAGTCCCGCACGTGCGGCCAAGGGGCTCTGCATGTGCAGCTATTTGGCAGCCTCGGTTTCATTTTTCTGCTTCGTTTACCTCACTCCTGGGCCTTCGTTAGCATGATTTGCAACCATATTTGACATACATTTGCATTACACGGGCATTATAAGAGAGTAAATGACTAATTCCTTAATAGTGAAAATATAGTTGATTGTACAACCAATTAAGTGTGCTATGCTTGTATCTTCCTGTGTAGGTCAAACGCCACGTCCCAGTCACGTGCATCACGGAGCCAACTATGAGTAACATTATTGTAAAGATATGTTTAATCTATGTATTTTATTCCTTGTTGGGATATGTTTTGTTTTGTAATTATCGAATGATGATCCTATTTACTTACACTATATTTCATGGCATCCTTAGCACCTGTCTATGTTGCTACAGAGAGATCTCTATTAGTTCCAGTTTCTAGAGCTCATGTTTATGATGTTGATGGCCATCACATTTGATTACCGGTCTTCATGACCATCTGTTTGGTCTTTAAGACCGTCTGATTTAGTTTGCTATGAGATGTACCATGTATACTTGTATGCTTCCTGTATGGGATAAGTATCTGTTATGTATATGATTTGATTTGCTTTACACTAAGGACATAATTCAGAACCTCTTTACACTGCTGTTATTCATTGGGCTCTAGCTCTTGCTTTATATATATATATATATATATTGTAGGTGATCCAATTCAAGAGGGGACATAGTGGCAACGGTTTTGCCTCAGTTTTGTTGAGCACCCTTTTGCGCCTCATGTCGAGGTTCCCATTTGTTGGAGCACTGGGTGACCCGACGATCGCCCTTTTAGAACTCACTCATGTGTTATGGTCAGTTATCACTGGCATTATATTTGTTGTTGATGGGAATGACTTCCCTCTTTTGGTTGTATTTTGACAAATTTGTGACACCTTGATGTACATATGTAAATATATGTGGCAATGCCTCTGTTTCATGTAAGTTCACAGCTCGTTGGACGTTTTATTTTCTAATATCTTAGCTTTCGCTAGCCCCGTTTGTTTAATTTGTCCAGTTAGGCCTTTGATAATCACGGATTACTGGCCGGTTACGATGTCAAACTTTTAGGGGCGAGTTTGGGTCGTGACAATTTTGTACTTCTTTGAATGTTTGGAGAATCCCACAAATTAAGCCATTCCAAAATAAGAAGATTTTCATATCAACTTCTCCCCATTTTGAATACCCAAACCTTACCTTGATTTCCCTCAATTTAGAGCATCTCTAAAGAACTCTTTAAATAAGGTTTGTTTGCTATTATAACTAACATTATTATATTTTAATCACTCCAATGGGCTAGCTATTACAATAGCTATTTTAACAAAATACTTCAAGGTTAGCTACGTTTGAAGAGTTTTGGGAGACTTTTTAAAAAGTTTGTGTATGTAAATAGGTAAAATAAATAATAGTGTTGGGGTACATACATAAAAAAGGAATTAGGCAAAATAAAGAATTACCTTTTTTTTTTATATTTTAACTAGCAAAAAATGGAGAGTATGATTGGAGTTGCTCTTAAGATGTGGTTTTAAAGTGTGGGTTATATTTGTGTACACCTTCAAAATAAAATAAAATAAAATAACTTGTTGTGAATACCCAAACTCCATCCCGATTTCCCCCCATTTACAATGTGGTTTTTAAAGTGTGGGTTACATTTGTGTACACCTCCAAAATAAAATAAAAGAAACTCATTGTCGTAATTTATTTGTTTGATGTTGGAAATCACATTAGCTGAGGTTGATTATCTCCTATACTATGTTCCATCCGTGTAGTGAATTTTTATGCTTATAGTTTATGCTCAATGTAAGCCAATGTGAATGTGTACTATGTTATACCCCATACTGGTTGAATGAAATACCTAACAAGAACATGGATGACTCTACAATGCTGATTTGTAAAATATTTTATTTTTTTAAAACTAAAAATGGGTCATGTGTGGATGTGTATTTTTTATTGTCATCCACGATAGATATGTTGAAATATGTTATTTTTATAAATTGTGGTCCCACTCCAATCAATTCTATGATTTCCTCAACAAAATGTCAAAAAATATTGCTTTGTGTTCCCAAACTTCTTTCCTAAATAGAAAAATCAATTTAAATATCTATGGAACAAGGTCAGAAACGTAAAACTCCACCTAAGAGAATATATTAAATCTACCTTACCAAAATCATAAGACTAATTGGTTTATAAGAAATCTCATGGGACTAAATGGATCATAGTTTCTCAAGATGAGATTTATGAATAAATTTTTATTATTTCATTTGGTTTAATTTGTATATAATTCATGAGCAGGTTGGCCCTGGGCTAAGCAAGTAAGGCGTGTGCCTTGGGCCCCAAATTTTGGTCCAAAATAGGACCTCCAAATTTGTTAGATCGATATTATATTAAAAGTTTAAAGTCCAAACTTTTTTCTTGTTGAGGCGTAGAGGCCCTAAAAAAAATCCTATTAGGCCCAATTGAAAAAATATATATAATCATTGTTAGGTTCAATTAAAAATTTATATAATTAGTCTAAATAAATTGAAATATATATTATCTAACGAGTCAAAATAGAATCTCATGTTAAAATTTTAATAGAATAAATAACTTTATCTTAATTTTTTTTCCTATTTCTGTATTATATTTTAATTGAGTAATGTTACCCTAATTTCTTTCCCTTAATTTTGTTTGCCCTAATTTTTTTGCCCTCTCTTTATCATAATTAAATTCAATAATTTTGTCCTAATTTTTTTCCCAATAATTTATGTTTTGCTATCAAATAGTTAGTGGTTTGTAATTTGTGTGAATTATGATTGTATTATCAGATATCAGATTACGACAACGTAATCATTTCATTATCAGACATTAGTGGATTGTGTTATTTGTATTGATTATTACTAAACTATAAAACAACGAGACCATATTTTATCTCTTTTGAGTCTTTATAATGATTTTTTCGCATCTTAATATATGAAAGTAAATTTTAATGATTATATGTGTAAGGAAACTTTTTGTAGTTACCAACTAATAAAAATTTATTAATAATTATTATTTTATCCATAAATTTAAATATATATATATATATATATATATGTAGAAGGGCCCAACTTTTGAAGTTCGCCTAAGGCCCTGTAAAACTCAGGGCCGACCCTGTTTATGAGTTGTTGTTTTATTATCTCACATACTGTTATTAAGGCAAGAGGCACACTAAGGCCCAAGTGTAACTTGGGGCATAGGTGGTGCGGGTTTCATCAAAGTAATCTAGACAAAAAACAAATAATGTAAGATAGACTAATAAATCAAATTTCAAAATAAGAAAAATGAAAGAATTTACAAATAGGAGTTTTAAGATAACCAATAATTTTTTAATTTATCCTTCGTTGTTTTAGAGTTTTACTTCTTATATAAATCAATATTTGGTTATAGTCTCTTCCTCATTCTTGGTCTTGACGAAATATGGAGGAACGCCAATGTTGTTCGAAATTTAACACAATACACTTTTGGGTGTCTAGTTACCACACCACCCTATCTTAATTTCCATGCCTCTCAAATGAGTCTCTTTCTCTTATATAGTCATCCACTTTTTCGACGAACGGTTATAATCTAATTGCTATAATTAAACTTCTAGAATAATCTAGGAAACCTTCCCCCTCCTACAATATTTTGGAGTTCTCTATTATACTCTATTACCTAGTGAAATTTTTCATATTTCTTTACTGTACTCTAGAACTTTTTGGATTTCTTTAGGCTTCACTAAGGTTTTCTTACATTCCAAATTCTTTTAGATGTTCTAGAATTTCTAAATTTCTTTAGCATTTTTTTTGACTCTTCTTGGTTCTCCTGACATTGAAGAATGCAGTGAAAGATCGTGCTAAATATCAATAGAGCTTCATTCCATATTCGAATCGATTCAACTAGGTCATTTAATGCAACATTTCAGCCATTTGAGTCTCAAAATCTGTATCTAAAGGTAATCTTCGTGAGTTAAAGACGTAATATTCATTTCAATCAATTTTTGACCTCGAAGAGTATGTTGTTCTTTGGAGTTGTGGTGCTAATAGGTCTAATTGATGAATGGTGAAACACATGAGTAATTTATTGTGCCTCTGTTTATTGGTGAGAAAAATAAAATAAAGTAAGATACTGATTTGCAAATATCTTTGTTTGTGTTTGTTGGTATATTTTGTATTGATGTTTTTGTTTTGTGTGTATTGTTGTGTTTTTTCTGTTTTGCTTTTTGGAGTTATGATTTTTGGCACATCTAATTTGAGAATGTTGATTGTGATATAAATTTTCCTAGATATTTCCTTCATTACTAGTACTGAGCGTTGATTTTTTCATGTTGGCTTCAGTCATGTTTTTAAGTGATTGGTTGTTTATGAGTTTCATTTCTATATGGTCATTGAATAAACTCACCTTAATAAAGAAAGTAATGTACAAGACTCATTTTAAAGGAAATGGAAAATATATGTTTGGTTTTGTTTCCAAACTCGAAATATTTGAAAAAACAAATATAAGAGAGGATATATTTTTTTATTTGTTTCTGTATCCTTTATTGTTCTCTCTATCACCTAGTGTGGTAGGCAAGTTTTGTTTTCAAGATGTTTAAAATTTATTTCTAAATTCTTTCCTCTTATAGGTTTGATGTTGATGGAAAGTTAACATGCAATACCGTGGGTTATATTGATCTTAGAGTTATCCTTGTGTGTTATTATTATTATTTTTAAATAGATAAAAAGAACTTTATATTGAATTGAATAATATTAATATCTAATAAATATAAGAGAAAATTGGTGATCCAATCTAAGAAGGGTATAAGATATTAGGTCTAGTGAATATTTTTTATTAGTGGGAGGTTCACATTTTGTAAAATATTTTGGTGAGAAGTCCTTTTATTGTTTTGGAAGGACATTTTGTTTTTAATTTTACCACTTAATTTATCTGTTGACTTTTTTTTTTCTTTGTTGACTTTTCTTTGACTACCTGTTCAAATTCATATCTATCTGTTCAAATTATTTTCTATCTGTTCCAATTTTTTGTCTATCTGTTCAATTTTTTTGACTATTTGCTTAAATTTTTTTAACCTATCCGTTGAATTTTTTTTTTTATCTGTTGATTTTTTATAACCTATTTTTTTTTTTATATTTTTTTAAATTCACATCATTTTCAAACTTTCTCTACTTATCTGTTTCTCTCTCCACTTCTTTTTCTCATATCTATTCAAATCTTGAAACAGATTTGTAACCAAAAAAAGATATATATGCTAGATTCGTAGGACTTTGCCAGACTTGACTCAATTATCTATACTATTATATATGTGAGCATTGACTTAGTGTCCAAGAGTATGGTGGTTTCTCCTTTTGCCACGTGACAATTTTTTCTATTTTAAAATGAAAAAATATTATGCAAAAGTGTGAACAAGATTTGAACCCAAACCTTGGGTTTCATTAAGAACGCTTTTACCATTTAGACAACATACATATTATGATATTAATTAATTTATTATTTATTTTTATGCTTGCTTAATTTTGTTAAAATGAACACAAATTTGTATCATACATATATATATATATATATATATATATATATTAAAGGGTTTAGGGTTCCTAAACCCAGTCACATAGTTTTTCACATCAAAACTAAGTCTCGATGAGTATCTATGTTAAGACATAGATGGGCTGTCAAGTGGCAGGAGGCGGCGACTGAAGGAAGGAGAGAAGCTTGAAGCGTTCGATGAAGGCACCGAAGTCTTCTCTCTCTAACTTCTCTAACTTTCTCGCTCTTAGTCGTTGTTTGGTATTGACTTTTTTAGTTAGCTTTTTTGAGTTGGGACTTTTTTAGCTTGGGACTAAAAAGTTCGTTTGATTTGGCTTTTTGACTTTTGTGAGAGAAAAAGTGAAATGATTATGGTTTGAATACGACATTTTATCTTATTGGCTTATTTTGTCTTTTGTGCTTTTTTAACCCAAACTAATTAGCCAAACGAAGGTTTAGTCTCCGCCGCCGAGTCTTGGCAAATATTAGAACTCCAGCGACGCTAATGCCGATATCAATCCACACCTTAGGGTTCGAGATGTGAATCTTGCTGAGATTGAATTGCTGCAACATGATCGAGATGATTAGAGATAGATCTGAGGTAAGAGGCTCTGAAACCCTAACCCCAGCTCAGATCTGAGGTAAGGAGGCTGGAGGCAGCGAAGAAAATGATGTGGAAGAGGGGGGAGAGATGAAGGGACGACGACGATTGGCTGCGACGGAAGTGCTTGTGAGTGATGCTAAAATCGAAGACAGTGGCAATAATGGAGACGATGGTGGTGGCGGTGAAATGGAGACGACGGCAGCGACTAAGATCGACAGAGGAGAGAGAGAGAGAGAGAGAGAGAGTAAAGGAGAGAGAAATCTGATGAGATGTTTTTTAGCACAGAGAGAGAGATATATGAGAGGAATGAAATGAGAAACAAATAAAAACGTAAGAGAGGCGAGGATGTAGAGGGGTGTTTTGATCATTTTGCGATAACTTATCGTTTTGAACATAATAAATTAGCGCTTGAACCTTCACCCTAAATACAATGGACCATTTATATAGTGTCAAAATCTATATATGGAAATAGAATAAATTGAAAGTTAATTGATTGACAACTAATATACACCTATTATACACATTAACAATTTTCTTGATTTTAATTATTTATTTTTACATTTTAAAATTTGGAACACTGGGCATTATTATTATGATGCTGACATTTTCAAGCCCTGGCTATTGAGTAGAAAAAAATAATATGTTGCGTCATAATGTATTGCTATTGTACCAATATTTAAATTTGAGACCAGATATTCTACCAAGATGAATTTCATGAATTTTTTTTTTTTTTTGGTACTTCAGAATTAACAATGAATAAATTAAAAGTGAATATTTTAATAGCTTTTGCATTTCTTGTATTTATGTGTGTGTTTTTTTTTTTTTTTTTTTTTTTTTTTTTTTTTTTTTTTTTTTTTTTTTTATGCGTGCAATGTGTCTTTTGCATTTCCTAGATCTGCATATCTAGGGGAAGGGGTTGTCGATAGCTTCCGAAGGACTTCCTCTTCCCCTCCCAATCCTTCTCTCTTCTTTTGAGGCTGTCGATATAGGCAAAGCCAATTAAGGCCCAAGAAGGGCACATGTCCCTCCTCAACTTTTTAAAAAACATATTTAAGTCTAAAGTTTTAAAAATATCTGTCAATTTGTTCCTTTTAAAATTATATATAATCTTTAAAATTTGTTAAATTTTTAGCCCATTATTTTATCATTTAAATTTTTTTTGCAATTTATGTACTTAATTTTTTTATTGTACGCTCAAATAAAGTAGAACTTTTATGTTGTTAATAAGATACTTTGAGATGTTAAAATTATCAAGATTTTATTAAATAATGGATTGATTGTTTGATTATTAAATTAACATTTTTCCTCATTGTTCTTCTAATGAACTTCATACACCATTGACTTGAACACATCTTAATTTGAGAACTTAGTTAAAGTCAAAAATTGACTTTTAATCTATTTTGGATCACATTACCTCTTTATTTTTTTATATGTTTTTTTCACAAAAAAAAAAGTCAAAAAATTAATTTTGAACCAACTTCTTAAAACAATTGATTCTTTATTTGCTTCACAAGAAAATCTATGAAAACATTTCTTTATTATATATATTTTATTTGCATTTTATATTTTTCTTTTTGTACACTTATTGTTTGATGTTTTTAAAACTTAAATATTAAGGGCTCATTTGGCAAGTAACTGTTTTAGTCTAAAATCAAAAAATTACTAAAAAAATCAAAAAAATCAAAAAACCTATAACATATACTAAAAAGTTAAAGATTTCATTTTCTCTATACTTTTTGCACATCTTTTCTTAAAAAATTAAAAAGTCATTCTAACTATACTAATTTTTTTTTACCTCATATTTCAATTAAAAATTCAAAAAATTATTAAAACAGTCTGTTCTCATATGATACCTTAATTTGTTGTAATGATATGTATTCTATTGTAATAGTTTTAAAATATTAAGATTACTTCTATTTTATTTTATTCAATTTAACTTAATATTTTGTCTTAATATTTCATCCCTTGGCAAAAATTCTAACTTTGCCACTAGCTGACAATCCCCTCCCACTAGTTGCGCACATCTAGAAAATGCAAAAAGCACATCCAATGCAAAAAATAAATAAATAAGTTTAATTTATGGAGGGGAGGAGTGTATGTACTGAAGGTTTTTCTTATCAACTCATTAATATTTTTTTTTTGTTTTTGGTTTTTTGTTTTTTTTTTCAATTTGTTAGTTGAGGCTATCAAAAATATGTGACTGTGTGAGTAAATTTCTGACTACACTGCCAACTCAGTATTCAGTTAGAAAGCACTGGCAGAATAGATGGCGCCTGAATGACCTGCAACAGAAAGAAGAGATTCCAGCTACAGTTCGCTCACCCGGGGGCACTCCGATGATTAAGTCAGTAATCAAATATCTCTCAAAGATAATCAATAGTGCTTAACTCATTGTTCTGAGTATAAATTGCGTACCTTAGACCCATGGGGGCGCCTCCTTTTTATAGCCAATACAATCCTAGTCCCAATAGAAGCCTAGCTTCAATGGACTTTTGCTCAGTGCTTATCATGGACTCTCCAGTAGATAAAGATAAACTCCCTAAGAGCTTTATCCTTATCCAGGCTGAGGTCTTTTCTCATTCTAGGACTCTTGTCCCTTATCCGCTTATCCCGGACTCCGATATCTTCGGAGATAACCTCGGCCTAACCGAGATCACCTCGGCGTTAAGACCAAGACACGTGGCACCTCGGCTAACACGTCAGCGTCACCTTGGCCATGTGCTAGTGCTCAGAAAATATGTCCTCACAACTGCCCCCTAGGTTCTATTACCTCGGCATCCTGAGGTGATGGAACCTATATCGTAAACGGCGGCGATCTTTCTGAATCACTCAACACATCAGCTTCACACGACCAGGTCCTGTAGTCTGTTTCATCAAGGTTTTTAGAACCAATAACCTAGTTTATTTGAGTTATTTAACCGAGATCGTCTTAGAAGCTGAGATCATTGCTTCATTTAAACCAAGAACTCCAAGAGTTTTACCATGCGTATAAGCTGTCACGCAAAACAAATCAACCGTTTCTGCCACGCGTCTTCCCCTCACTAGGTCGTACCCGATACGCGCCTGTAAGTCGATTTGCTCTTGCGTGCGCCGTCTGTTTCAGGCATATTAATTGCCTTCTTGCCGCCGTTTCAAGTTTTGGCAAAACTTTTCCCCCTCTTTTCGTCTTTTCACTTTACACCATCATTTCTGAAGCCTTTTCCCTTTCTAGCTTTTTCTCCAAGATCTGCCATTGTCACTCTTGCAAAGTTTTTTGCAATTACTTCCGTTCTCTCCCCTCCAGCGAGGATTCTTGTTGCACTTTTCCGGTTACTACCACCGTCTAATCTCGGCGACTTTAATTTTTCCTTTGTAAGTCACTATTCCTTTGTTTTTATTTTTATTCTTCTTCAAACTGTTATATCTGTATACTGTAACTGCAACGTTGTTCGCCATGTATTCTGAGCATATTTTTCTCATGATTTTGCTTTTTGCACAAACCGTCCTTTGATATAATACCTGTGTGTTTGTTCATTCTGCTATTTATTCTTGGTCTTGCATCCTGGTACACACTCTGTCACAGTGTTCTTGATGATTCACCCCTTACTCTTGATTCTAAATCATTGCTTTTGTTTCTGTTTGTCGTGTTTTTTTCCAAATTCTTGCCTCCAATCTTCGTTTCCATAGATCTAGGTTTGGGATTTGTTTGTAAACCCACAAATTCTAAGAAGAACTGAAACGATCCCTACAAATTCTTACCCCAGCTCACCTTTAGGTTTTTTCCGAGGTCCCTTATTACCCTTTACAAAACACCTTCTTTCTGAAATCCAACTCCTCTAAGTGAAGCCGACGTTATGGGTATGTGGAAGCATAGGGTAGACACCCCGACCAAGTTAGAACACTTTAGGCGGGACTTTGACATCCCAGCCGACGTTTATCTGAGGTTGGCTGTGGAGGATGATACCATTATGCCTGATGTGAACCTCATGCCTTTCCCAGTAGTGGCCTTTATCGAGTGTGGACTTAGGTTTCCACTTGACACCTTTTTCCGTGAAATCCTTTATTTCTATAAATTGAACCCAATGCAACTTGCCATCAATTCTTACTGAGTTATCAATGGTACAATAGCCTTAGCCAAACAAGAGAATGCTACGATTACTCTTGCCGATTTCCAGTACTATTATACTATGTGTCGCCTGAAATCGGAAAAAGGCCACATCTATTACCTCAAGCCGAGGTCTACTGAGTACAAACTTATTGCCGACCTCCCAGACTCAAACAAGGGTGCTGGAGACGATTACTTCATCGTCTCGGGCAACTGGGAGTTTCAACCAAACGATGACCTTCACCTTTATCCCCTAAGCCGAACAGTTTTCGGGGAAGGAGCTAGTAAGGGCCAAGTGTCACTTTTTCTTGCTCTCTTTCTTAACATTTTCAGTACTTTGTTCTAACGTCTGTGCTCTTCTTTTTGCAGTTCTTCCTCAGCCACCAAAGGGCTTTCACCAGTCTTTCTTCCCCAGCAAGGACTTGAAGAAGTTATTGGATTTGCCAGTTCATAAACGGAAAGCCCCGCTGCTACTCAACTTCATTCCCACTTACAAGTCGGTTCTTCCCGACATTCCAAAGAAGAAGAAGAAGAGTCAGTCTCCTCCTTTCGCTACAACTCCACCAACAGCTTCTTCATCTCGGCCAGATCAGGGTTCAACCTCAGATCCAGCAAAATAACCATCTTCCTCGGCTCCACAACTGATCCCGCCTTCTCAACGCCGTCGACGACGCCGAATAGTTTTTGCCACTGAAATGGGCCGTCAAAAAGCAGCTGCTAAGGACCTCTTGGCCAACATCCCGGCCACTGTTGACGCTGAACCAGCACCTTCTCAGCCTACGCCGAAACAAAAAAGATAAAGAAGACTCAGCCAAAGGCAACGGTGACTCAGATTGATACTGAGGACACCTTGCCAATTTCAAAATTGGCTTCGAGCGAGAAGACCACCTCTGCCCCCGAGAAAAGGCCTGCCGAGGCCGAACCATCCGAGTCCACAAGATCAAAGAGGCCGAGGTCGTCTTCTGCCACAGCTTCGGGCTCCCTGAAGTCTGACTCCCCCTAGGCCCCTCAAATCACTCTAGAGGACAGGCCAGTTAGAGCTGGCGATAGCGCCGACAACGTTAATGTCGGCGTCGCTCTTAGTACCACTTTGCTTCTTCTTGGCGATCTTGACCGAAACGCCGAGATGAGCGAAAATGAAAATTTTGCTCTGATGCTCGAGCGTTCTGTTCAAGTAAGTCTTCACACTTGGTACCTTTCTTTTTTTATTTTATTTTATTTATATTTAGAAAATTTGCTAATAACTTCTGCTTTGTCCATTTTTCTTCAGGCAATGCAGCACGCCCACTCTTTTTCAATGCAATCTTTTGAGATAAGGAAGGCGTTGGTCGACAAGACTAGGGAGGCTACTAGTCAGCAGAAGACCAATAAAAACTTGCAATAAAAAATGAAGACTTTGGCACACCAGGCCGAGGCTGCTGTCAAAGCCAAAGATGTGGCTGTAGACACCCCATTTTTGACCGTCCTCAAGACTTGGACGTCACCGTTTGAACACTCGGTGATCATCCACGCTCGTGCCTCAATACCTCTCAACTTGATGTTTTGTGCTTGGTGTGTGGACCAAGCACTTGTGTTTTGATTATAAGGGAAGATGGTGGCTTGTTGGTCATCCCCTCAACCCACCGGCCAAGTCTTGAGGTCACCGGCCATTGTTTTATTGCCACCGGCCAAATGTTTGGCCGATGGGCACTGTTTTTGGTCGGCCGGCCACCCTTTGTGATCAATCGGCCAGTTTTGATGGCCGAACCATAATTCCACCCCCTCCATACACGTGTATGGAGGGATTTGCCCCTTGTTTAGCTTCTCCAAGAAGCTTTACAAAATTGAATTTCTATAAAAGGAGGGCCCCCCTCCCTTTTCAGGGGTTCAAGAAATCTGATATACAAGTTAGATATACCTCTCTCTCTATAAATCTTTCTCTCTCTAGATTTGTGTGTTGTGTTTGAGCTCAAAAGTGTGGTTTTGTTCTTATTATATGCACACAACACCTAGTATTACACTATCCTTGGTTGCTGAGGCCTAGAAAGGTTGATCTTAGAGTTCTTGGGTTGTGTTTTGATCCAAGGAAGTTGCTGGGGTTGGTTGTTCTTAAGGTGTTCTTCAAGGTGAGCAAACTACTTTAGTTACCCCTTTCTTGCATGAGCTTTTAGACCTATTTGCATATTTTTTTGAGCTTAGCTATAAACTGATAAAAGTTCTGTTTTTACATGCTTTTGATCAAGGTGTTCTTCAAGGTGAGCAAACTACTTTAGTTACCCCTTTCTTGCATGAGCTTTTAGACCTATTTGCATATTTTTTTGAGCTTAGCTATAAACTGATAAAAGTTCTGTTTTTACATGCTTTTGATCTTTTTTTAAGATCACTTTTGTGTTTGGGGGTTGTTTTACCCCCTCTTAGGCCTTGTTGGCCTCATTTTTGTGCCTTTTTTGTGAGCTTCGGGGCCACCTTGTTTTGGCCTTCTCAACAACTGAAATCCAGAGAGATTTCAGTGCGTGGGGATGGTGTTTTGAGGTCCTAAGAAGGAGAGGCCATCCTCTCTCCTTGTTGTCTTCAATACTTGTCATATTTGCCTCATATGTGAGCACCTCTGTTAAGTTCATGTTGGCTATGTCTTAGCTGGTATTTGTGGTTATTTTGCTGTGATATACCACTGTTTTTGCCTATCTTGGCCATTCCATGCATGGTCTATACACTTGTAGTGTAAATTTTGCAAACTAGTCTTGTATGCTTCATGTTTGAGCATGTCTTTCTAGCCTATGTTGACCTCATTTCAGTGGGTTTTTGGTGTTGTTTTAGCATGCCATGACTCTATTTTGGGTGGGTTTAGTTGGCTCTTACATGCTTCATATACTTGCTTTGCAATCTTCTCATTTGCCTTAACATGCACCTTGTGTTTAGACCACCATGCTTACATGTTTTGGCTTGACTTTGAGAAGCTTCTAGTCTTGTTTTAACATGCTTGAGCTCTGTTTTTCATTGTTTTGGTCATGCTTACATTGTTTTGCATAGCTACCATGCAACCTAGCTTGTTAGCTTTGGGTGTTTGAGTCTCTAGCATGCTTTACTTGGGCCATTTCAGTGATTTGGAATCATTTGTTATGTCATCTCAGTCCATATTTCATGCTTGTATGATTGCATTTGTCATCCTTTCAATGCTTTGAAGAGTTGGTGTCTTATGCTCCATGATCGAGTCATTGTGCATGCCTCTATGCTTAGGTCATTTAGATGCCATCTAAGTGGGTATTTGGGCTCATTTTGACATGCCATAACTATGATTTTATTGGCCTAAGTCATGCCATGTTTAGTTGTAATAGGTGTAGTGCAATCACCCCCTTTGGCCTTGTATGCGTCTTGCTCTGTGCTCACCTTTCTAACATGTTTTGGCCTCATCCCATGCATGTTCTAGCCTTGTTTTGGTTTGCCTTGGGACTATTTTGGGTCACCTTGGTCCTTTGGGGCTTGGTTGATATGGCCATGGTTCAAGTCTTGGCTAGCCTCGAGCTTTAAGTCCATTAGCATGCCTTGCTTGTGTTATGTGTTTGATTTGGCATCACTCTTAACATGTTTTCAGAAGCTTAACATGTTGATCTAATATCCATGTCGGTCTTCGTTTAAGTGTTCTTGAAAGTTTCCCTTTTATGCTTAAGTGTTAGACCAATTGGCATGTATGTTTGTATGTGCTTTTGTCCTCATTTCCATAGGATTTTAGCCACTGATTTGGACCTATTTGAGAGCTGTCCATTTTGGTTTAAGATCATCCCCGCATGTTGTTGCATGCTTGCCTTGCATGTTGTCACATGCTTGTTGCATATTTGGTAAATTGCATGTTGTAGCATGCTAGTCCAATTGTGCCTTGTTGTATACTTGGTCCATGACATGTTGTTGCATGCTTAAGTTGTAATGCGTTTGGCATGCATTCTCCTTTTTAAGTTGCTTAACATGTTGTTACATGTTTGCCTCACATGTTGTTACATGCTTTAATGTTGTCACATGCCTTGCATGCTCATGTTGCATTAGTTTGCTTGCATGCTTAGGTTGCATAGCATTGTGCATGATTCCCTTGCCTCTTGATCAACCATGGTAGAGGTTGGGGGCCCCCTTTATGTGTTTTGTGTGCATTTCATTTGATATTGAAGTTGCACACTTGGCTTCTTTGGCCATCATGCATTGAAATGCGTGATTGATGGTCCGAGGGTCGAGAACCACACCTCCTTGATCGAGTACCAATTCCACTTGGCCGGTGACCTTTCCTTCAGGCCGGTGACATCCCACAATGTTCAGGGAGTGGTTCAGGAGCTTCTATGAGACTTGTGCAGTCTTCGGAGGTGCAGAGCAGTGCAAACAGAGGCAACATGTGACATGGCGATAGATTTCCGAGCGGACCCGAGCATGCATTTGTCCCTCTTCCCGAGGCCTTTTTACTGCTTTAGTAGCTTAATTGATTCATTTAATTAGTTAAGTGGTTTTGTAATTAATTAGCTTGCGAGTTAGTTAATTAGGTAATTTGTATTATTCTTTCGGACCCTCCGTCGAAAGGGCCAATTTCGTAATAAGTGTGCGTGTGTGTGATGCATGTCTTCCAACCCCCATTTCTTTCTCCCTTTTACTTACCTTGCTTTTGATGGTTAGTTAGGGCATGTTTTAATTAGCATCCTTATGCTCCGCATGTTTGTATTCATTCATTCGTATTGCATGCACCGGGCTCGGCGCATCATACTAACTGCATAATATTTCAATTCCAACTTGAATACGTGTATCGAGTTGTCGCATTTCGCATGCCATTTTAGGATAGCCGAGCCCATTTCTAGTTGCATTTTTGCATGCGTTACATTAGCCATCTTAACATGAACTAGGATCATGCATTGATTTCTAACTAGTTTCTGTTTTGGCTCGGAGTACTCGGTAAGTGTTTATGCTTTAGCATCCTTGCATGTATGTGAGTGACTGCCATGATAGCATGCTTGCCATGAGGCTAACTGCTTGTGTGATATAACTGCCTAAATGCCTATGGGTGAAGGTTGGATTACTGGAATTGGAACAATTCATTGATTGTGAGTTTTAAGCCCACTTGAAGTGGCAAATCATCATGTTTTCTAAGCCCACTTGAGAGTGGCAAATCCATGACTTAGCCTACTTGCGAGTAGCAACTTCAAACCATTTTCAAATAAGCAAACATTGAATTGTTTTGTTCCAATTTAGGCGATCTAGTCTATACTTGTATGCTGCGCGCATCACATAGTAATTCTAGGCTAATAAACCGGAATAAGAACACATGTGTTTTCAAAAACAAGATATCATGTTAGTAAAGGCCAATCTTTAGATCGGGCGAGCGGGGGTGCTCATAGATGACCTTCCCAATCGTACCCAAGTTTCCAAGCTAAGGCAACTTTGGTGATGACGGACACGTGGCCTTAGGCAACGAGTCAGTGTTTCATAAATTTCCCAAAATAAAACATTTAGGTGGCGACTCTGTATCTGGCAAAGCAGTCCATGTTTGGCACTTCTTTCTTAAAAATCAGTTTTCCAAAACGATTTGCCGGATTTGGACTCTTTGGTGATTTATCAATCTTGCATTGCACTTTGCGAGATCAGATTAAGAACCGTGACATTTGAGTTCGAACTGTTGCATGAGGCCCACGGGCGTGTCTACAGTTTCTGGCGACTCTGCTGGGGATTTAGAGAACTTGACTCGAACTTATGATATCTTGTTTTGTTTACACTTATGTGTCTCTTTGCATTGCATTTGCATTGGTGCGCCTAGGACACCGTGTTTGTCGTATGCTATTCCTGAACGGTTTGCCGGAGGCTTGCTTTAAGAAGCGTGCCATAAGGCTGACCGGTTGCGGGCTCTGCCACGACGGGAACACAAACCCCGGTTTTTACCGGGGCATCCTTTTTGACCATCTGACCTAGTGCATATCGGAAACTGTAGTGACCATTCCAAGCTAGGACAGGTTGCTTACCCGATTATTGGTTGTTTGAAACCGCTGTGTGCATAGTGAAACCCTAGTTCTTGACGAAACTAGGACAGGGAAACCCTACCCCTCCATAGGGGTGTTTTGACTCTCATTTGCTTGCTATATGCTTTTAGAGTGTGCCTCTACAAGGAATGCATATATCAGTTTGCAAGTCTGGGTATCAGGACTGCGGGCATCAGTATCGGTATTTGAGAATCAGTTATACCTGTGGGTATCAAATTCAGATTTGGGGCAGTGATTTGGAAACAGTGATCAGTGATCGAGTGCAGTTATTCAGTTATGCTTGTATCTGTTCTGGTGAAATTGGGCTGAGACGCTACTTGTTTTCTCTTTCAAGAGGGGGGTTTAAGAGATTCAATTCAGCAGACTCGTGATGATGCAGAATTCGGAAGAGATATTGGTTATGACAACGGCTTTAAACCAGGAAATCACCATACAGGGTGAGACCGACGCTGATATGCAACACCCACCCAAGTCACCTGCCGCACATGCAATCTGGGAACCCTAATTCTTTCAAACTCGTGAGCCCACCACTTTTGAATTGATGGGAATGATTAGTGATCTTCAGAGATCTGTGGCTGATCTAGCCTTCGGAATGTCGGCTCCGCCGCCGGCCGCATCGTATGCCGAAAACTTCATGCCAGAAGAGCCCCCGCTATTGGGGCGAATTGTCATTAAACTCAGCCAACCTGAAGCCATCCCAAGTTCCGGCAATGACAGGTCGACAACAACTGGGCTCCGCTCCGATGTAGCAACCCAAACCTTCAACCAAGCTGAGGCTAGTGGTAAGAACAAGGTGGGGGCAGACACTGACCCCTATGAACAACTTCTGCAGGCAGTTGGAGCTTTGAAAACCGGGGGATTGAACAAACAGCAAGTGCTCGCAGTCGCCGCGAAGACTATGGATGACACTTTCCCCACTCAGACCGAAGGCAGTGCAAGTCGAGGGGAAAATCGTGAGAAAGACCGTCATACCAGGACCACTCCCTCTAACCCTAATTCTGCACCTAGGAAACATCAGCAGACCAAGCCTGTGCCTGCCGATCCCTTTTCTAGTTCACCTGGCAAAAATCCACAAGCCTCGAAGTATCTACCACGAGGTCGCAGGGTCTTCCATGCCCTCTATATGCCTTTGTCTAAGGCTCTTCAAATCCTTGCTGAAAAGGGACATCTCAAACCCCTCGAGCCTCGGCCTCTCCCTAGTCGCCTTCCGTCTGATCATGACGTTACCCAGTACTGTGCGTACCACCAACAAACTAGTCATAGCACCAACAATTGCTTCCGCCTTTGCCACGAGGTACAGGATTTGATTGACAACGAGGTTATCCTCCCACCCAGGTCAGCAAAGTCTATCGTCATTGGATCAGTGAACCTGGAGGATAATGTGATGTGATCGGGGGATGAGCCACTTACGAACGGCGCTCAGTTTACTCCAGATGTAGCGTATGGCGCGCATTGTTTTGAGCATTTACGAATGCTAGTTTTTGTAGTTTCTGACTTGGGTGTGGAGTTAGTTTCTGTGGTTTTGTTTTGAGTCTGTCTCATTGTTTTGAGTCAACCTTTTGATTAAGGGTCTGTCTTGTTGTATCGAGTCAGTCCTGTTGTACAGAGGTCGAGTGATTCCGGGCGTGTTACCCCGGATATCACTATTTTGTTTTGTGTTTTTCTTTTCGCTTTCTTTTGCATCTGTTTCTGTCATGGAGCCAGTTACACCAGAAGATCTGAATGAAACAGCAGTGGTTTTCATGTTTTGTGCTTATTTCTGTTTCAAGCCACTTATGCCAACAGATTCGAATAAAACGACAGTCCATTTCACCTGCTCTTCTGTGCCTTGAAATTATTGCATTGACCTAAGTTTTTCAAAACTTTTTGAACACTGCGGTGAAAACAAAGAGGGAGGAATTCCTCGGGATTGCAAAAATTTGATCATTTGAGAGAAAAAGAGGCGTGCTAAGCCCTTAATGAATGAAACCATGTTTGTTAATGTGAGTACTACGAAGGATCCTGGCTTGATCCAGATTGGTTCTACTTTGTCTTCAGCACGAGCGACTAGTCGCTTTCTTAAAAGATTTCAAAAAAATATTTTGCGCGGTCCTGCGAAGACCTGTGTGGAATCGCTCTTGAGATTGTGCAGCTTAGGATCGCACTCAGCCTCGAAACTCGACCCATTTTGCTTTCAAACCTTGAACTTGGATTCAGAATGTTCAAAGGTCAATCGCGATGTGAGGTTTGTGTGGCCAGATTTGAAGCAGCCCTCGAACTAGGGGCAAGAAAATTAGATCAAGAAGGTCAGATGTCGTCAAAAGAAGCTTGCGAAACTAGATCAGAAGCATCCCTCGGACTAGGGGCAAAAAAAAAATGTCAGATGTGCTCGAAGACTCAAAAATTGGGACATTTCTCAAGCTAATGAAGATCGGCAAGAATGCCAAATCCCAGAAGGGAGGAAAGAAGAAAATTTTTGCTGAAGGACAACTGAGTCCCTATCCACAACACTAGGGGCAAATTCAGCCCCCATTGGATGGACTTCTACAGCATCAGTGAACAACTGCCATTCTTCTGGATCCAGATGGCTTAGAGATCCTGTGACCGATCAACATGGACAAAGCTACACTTTTACCCTTAAAAGGCTCGCTGGGCCGAAAACCCGGAAGGGCGACCCAGGCAAAAGTTAGAGCAAGAAAAAGAAGAAAAAGAACAAAAAGAAATGAAGAAAAAGAAATGAAAAATTCTGAAAAGAAATGAAAAGAAAGAAAAGAAGAAAATAAATGAAAAGAAAAGAAAAACATAGCTCGCAAGGTTGAAAACCTGGAAGGGCGGCCTTGGCAAAAGTTAGAGTTCAAAAGAACAGGTTAATACCCGAGTGTACCTTAACCCCGGAACTACGTCAGGCTTGATTCCCATCTGTGGGATACATAGGCAATTTCATTATGAAGTCCAGCCATAACACACTTCCAAAATCGATTGTGTCCATGTAATGGTTCTGATCATCTTTGTCTTCTCTGTATCCAAGAGTTTGGTTGTGATCTTCACTATGAGAACTGATTACAGTGTGCTGCGGCGCTATCCAAACAAGGGGCAACTTTTCGTTGCCATGCAGTGTGCTGCGGTGCTATTCAAACAAGGGGCAATTTTCCATTGCCATGCAGTGCCATTTACACAAGGGGCAATTTTCCATTATTATGGATCTGAGGTTGTGCATCTCAAGAGTAGGTTCTGTGCTTGTTGAGCAGTGGCCATTTGCAAAAATTATTTTTGAGAATTTTTACTGGAGTTGACTAATTCTCTCAAAAATTATTCCATTTTTCCAAAACTGGACCATTTCTTGGATCTAAAAAAGGAAAATTTTCAGTGCTTATAATCTAACTTGCATGATTTTAAATCAGAAAATCGAACAAGCATGTTAATCTAACTCTCATGTTGGTCAAAATTGTTTTAGTAGAAAGCCAAAACAAAAAAAAATGGTCAAAATGATGAACTAGGGGCACAGTTAAGTCAGGTGTTCTGTCTTTTCCCCATTGTCACCACACTTGCCAGAAAGGGCACTCTACCTGCCAGGGAGGGCACTCTACCCGCCAGAAAAGGGCACAACTGAAGCTAACAGCACAATGCCGAAAGCTCTAACACCCTCCAAGCAGCGAGGTATCAAGCTAAGTGCGAAGCACGAACTAGAATGGATCAAGATATTCCACTCCCTCATCTGGACAGATCTAATCACGTCCAAACTCCCCAGCAAAGCATCGTCAATCGGTGTCAGCTGCAGATTGGCTACACACCCAGTTGTAGCGCAACCCCTTTGTGGATAAAGTTCACTGTAGTGAGCAGAAGAAAAAGAATCAAGCGGAATGCTAGGGGCAAGATCCTACAACTTTCTATTTATCCATCAACCACCCAGGGGAGGGATAAAAAAATGAGAAATTAAAGAATAGAGAGATGTGCGATGAGAGAAAAAGGAAGAAAAAGGGCTTTTTCAAAAAAAAAAAAACAGAGCCTGAGGGCCGAGCGATGTGAGAATCACAAATGAGAAAGGGTGGGAAACGATACCCAGAGAAACAAGCTTACTGTCCACGTCTGAGTGTCGTGTGTGTTGTTTTGTTCGTCTCGATTCTTGTTTTGAGTCTTTTTTTTTTAGTATTAATAGATTTGTTTAGGTCGTTTACCTTTGTTTTCCTTTATTAAGTCGTGTCGGGCCGTGTTCGGTCGTAGGCTCAATACCCGGTCAAAAACTCACCTTTCAATTTCAAAAATGATTTGTTTTGTGCTCAGAGTGCTGTGCCATTCTTCACATCTGTGCAAAACAGGATTTGTTCTTTCATAAAACCGTAGGGTTTAACCCAGGTCATGCGAGAACAGTGAAACCAGGACCTATCTGGAGTTATATGGGTTCTGGACTGCGAAGCAAAAGGAAAGAGGGAAATTTAGGGCATCTGAGGGTGTTTCAACTTCTGCAAGTTCCGTCTTTGCATCCCGTATGAGATTGAACTGTTTGTTCAAACTGAGCCGTGTGCGGAGTAAATCAAGTATTGTGTTATGAGCCATGCGTTCAGAATAAGCAGCACGTTGTATGAATTGTGTGCCGAATAAACCAAGCCCTGTATTATGAGCCGTGTGTCCAGAATAAGCAGTGTGTTGTATGAGCTGTATGCAGAATAAACAGAGTACTATGCTATGGGATGTATGTTCAAGATGGGCAGTGTTCGGAATGAGTTGTGTGTTCAGAATGGGTTGTACGTCTCAGTGACAGATCTCAGGCGTGTCCAGTTCTGATCCATATCGAAAATGGTTATGCGTCTCAGCCGATGAGAAGGGATACACTGAGGGGGTGGCCGATGTCACGGCGGATTATGAGAAGCAGGTGAAGCAGGCATGCAACAAGGGTTTCACCCTTGGTTGGATGACTTTACTGAAAAAGCTTGAAATCCCTGAGGACTCCCCCCTCAAGAACACCGACGTCCTCGCCCTGCCATTCCCCCCAACTCCAAGCCAATCCGACGACGATTTTGAGTCTGAGGAGGAAACTTTGGTGAGGAAGTCAAACGAAGCTGCTGGGGCCAAGTCCCCTACTCCAAATGAGCAAGTCCTGGACTTGACTCAAGATGAGGAGGGTAAGGAGGTTCCCAAGGATGCTACTCCTGAGAAGGCATCATCGGACGTGCCTCTCGCCGACAAGAGTGTCAATCAAACCCTTCAAGAAATAGATGCCGAGCTCGCGGCTGAGAAGGCTGATGAGATGTCCTCCCAGCAGTCTTCTGAACTTCAAACCCAACCATCTGGTGTTGCCGAAGAGTCTCAATTTTGATGTCCTTTTTCTTTGTATTTTGTACTTTTGTTTTTCTTCTTTTTGGAACAATTGTAAGCTTTGGCCGACATGTCATCTTTTGAATGTTAATACAACTTCCTTTCCTGAATGCTTGTATCTTTGTCTTCTCTTTACTGCTCTTGTATGATTCCATACTTAGAATATTTTGCATATCTTCAATGCACGCTTTAACTGTGTAATTTTCTCGGGGTGAAATACCTTGGCTATACTCACCAACGGTTTACATCGGCAAGTACATAAGTACTCAGTTTAATACAACCTTGGCTTTAACTTGTAAATTTTTTACAAATTTCAACAAGTATTAGACATAACCTTAGTTTAACTTTAACTTGTAAATTTTTCTCAAATTTCAACAAGTGTTAAACATGATCTCAATCTAACTTCAACTTGTAAATTTTTCTCAAATTTCAACAAGTGTTAGACATAACCTTAGTTTAGCTTCAACTTGTAAATTGTTCTTAAATTTCAACAAGTGTTAAACGTGATCTCGGTCTAACTTCAACTTGTAAATTTTTCTCAAATTTTAACAAATGTTAGACATAACCTTAGTTTAACTTCAACTTGTAAATTGTTCTCAAATTTCAACAAGTGTTAGACATGATCTCGGTCTAACTTCAACTTGTAAATTTTTCTCAAATTTCAACAAGTGTTAAACATGATCTCGGTCTAATTTCAACTTGAAAATTTTTCTCAAATTTCAACAAGTGTTAGACATAACCTTAGTTTAACTTCAACTTGTAAATTGTTCTCAAATTTCAACAAGTGTTAAACATGATCTCGGTCTAACTTCAACTTGTAAAATTTTCTCAAATTTCAACAAGTGTTAAACATGATCTCGGTCTAACTTCAACTTGTAAATTTTTCTCAAATTTCAACAAGTGTTAGACATAACCTTAGTTTAACTTCAACTTGTAAATTG
This sequence comes from Camellia japonica, assembly GCA_030407325.1. Classification (NCBI taxonomy): domain Eukaryota; kingdom Viridiplantae; phylum Streptophyta; class Magnoliopsida; order Ericales; family Theaceae; genus Camellia; species Camellia japonica. The sequence continues at coordinate 121,273,776 of JAPPVO010000019.1, forward strand.
TTCTCAAATTTCAACAAGTGTTAAACATGATCTCGGTCTAACTTCAACTTGTAAATTTTTTTCAAATTTCAACAAGTGTTAGACATAACCTTAGTTTAACTTCAACTTGTAAATTATTCTCAAATTTCAACAAGTGTTAAACATGATCTCGGTCTAACTTCAACTTGTAAATTTTTCTCAAATTTCAACAAGTGTTAGACATGATCTTGGTCTAACTTCAACTTGTAAATTTTTCTCAAATTTCAACAAGTGTTAGACATAACCTTAGTTTAACTTCAACTTGTAAATTATTATCAAATTTCAACAAGTGTTAAACATGATCTCGGTCTAACTTCAACTTGTAAATTTTTCTCAAATTTCAACAAGTGTTAGACATAACCTTAATTTAACTTCAACTTGTAAATTGTTCTCAAATTTCAACAAGTGTTAAACTAAGTTTTGCTTGTATATTCTATCTTGCCAAGAACCATTTTCCCACTTTCTGCCCCCTAATGTGAACTTAAGTTTCACTTGGGTTCTCATTATGCATGTACTTCTAGAAACATCATCAATGATTTTATCAGTCACAAGTGTGAAAAAATCAAGCTTTATTTATTACTTCGGCTAATAACAAAGAACAAGAAAATTTAATGATAAAAAAAACTTAAGATTGCAAGTATTCCAGGGCTTAGGCAACTCTTTGCCTTCATTATCTTCAAGCCGATATGCCCTATTGCCCAATACCGAGATGATTCTATAGGGTCCCTCCCAATTTGGGCCAAGCTTGCCCTCTCTAAGATCCTTCTTGTTGCCGACGACTTTTCTCAAGATGAGGTCACCGATTTGAAACTCCCTTGGGTTGACCTTCTTATTATAAGCCCTAGCAAGTTGCTGCTGGTATGCCGCCAGCTGAATTGCAGCTCTCTCCCTTCTTTCTTCCAGCAGATCCAGATCTCAGGCTAATAATACATCATTAGTCTCATTCTCTACTCCCTGGGTTTTGATCCCTGGGATGCCGACTACCAGAGAAATGACTACTTCTGTGCCATAAGCCATGGCAAATGGGGATTCCCCAGTTGATCTTCTCGGTGTAGTCTGATATGCCCAGAGTACACTTGGCAGTTCATCCACCCATTTTTCCTTTGCTGCTTGCAGCCTCTTCTTAATCCCATCCAAGATGACTTTGTTGGATGCTTTTGCTTGTCCATTGCTTTGAGGAAAACTCGGGGTGGAAAAATAGTTCTTGAATTTGAACTTTGCACAGAAGCTCTTGATTAGCTTACTATCAAACTGTGTTCCATTGTCTGCCACTAGTGCTCTTGGGATCCCAAACCTGGTGATGATGTTCTTCCATATGAAGCTTTTTACATCCACGTCTCGAATTTTGGCAAGGGGTTCAGCTTCTATCCACTTGGTGAAGTAATCTGTTGTTACCAGCAAGTACTTCTTTTGCCCAGTTGCTTGGGGCAGTTGCCCGACGAGATCCATGCCCCATTGGGCAAACGTCCAAGGACTGGATACTGGGTTCAGGTCTGCTGCTGGTTAGTGTATCAGAGGTGCAAACCTTTGGCACTTTTCACACTTCTTGACATAGGCCTCTGCATCTTTCTGCATGTAGCGCCGCCAATATCCCTAGGTAATGGCCCTGTGAGCAAGTGATCTGCCCCCAGCGTGGCTTCCACATATTCCTTCATGTATTTCGTATAAAAAATCTTCAACTTGTGAAGGATGTACACACCTCAAAAGTGGTCCAGTGAAGGATCTTCTGTAGAGATGTCCCTCTGCTGTCAGACTGAATCTGGCTGACTTCAATATGATCTTATGTGCCTCTTTGTGGTCATCTGGCAGTTTTTCTTCTTTCAGGAATGCTACTATTGCGTCCATCCAGCTTGGTCCCATGTCCACGCACATTGCTTCACGCTCTGTGGTTAGTGGTTTAATGCTCAGGCCCGACAAGTAGTCGACCATTATCGTCCTTGCTTTTCCAGGTTGTATTGCACTAGCCAGGTTGGCCAGGGCATCGTCGTGACTGTTATCATCTTGGCTAATCTGCTGTAGCTTGAAATTCTGAAACAGGGCCATCAATCTGCCGACCTCTTTCGCATAGGCCGACATCCTTTCGTCTCGGGCTGCGAACTCGCCTGTTGTCTGGTTGATTATAAACTGAGAGTCACAGAAGACTATCACCTCATCTGCCTCTACTGCTACTGCCAGTTTCAGTCCTGCAATCAGTGCTTCATACTCTGCTTCATTGTTTGAGGCTTTGAACCCCAAACGAATGGACTGCTCTAGTATCTGTCTATCTGGGGATACCAGTACTACTCCTGCCCCCGCTCCTTATCGGTTTGAACTCCCATCAACAAACAGTCGAAAAGAGTCGCCGATGTAAATGCTGCAAGGCCTGAGCTTTTCTTCTTTCCTTTGTTCTATTCCCCTCGGCTGGGCTCCTCTTTGCTCGCTTGGACACCGTTCACCTCGGCTCGACGGAGCTCGATGTACGGTGGCTCCTAGAGTGAATTCGGCCGCAAAATCGGCCAAGACTTGGCCTTTGATTGCCATTCTGGGTTTGTACTCTAGGTCATACTGGCCCAAGGCCACTGCCCATCTGGCTATTCTTCCTGTCAGATCTCCCTGTTGCAACAGGGACTTCAAAGGGTGTTCAGTTAGCACCACAATTCTGTGGGCTTGAAAGTAATGGTTCAGTTTCTTTAAAGCCATTACTAGTGCCAGCGCCAACTTCTCTAGGGTAAATACCTGATTTCTGCATCAGCCAGGGTTTTGCTTACATAGTAAACAGCCCTTTGCTCCCCTTTTTCTTCTCGGATTACCACTGCGCTTGCCGCATGCTCTGAAACTGCTAAGTATAGGAACAGCTCCTTTCCAGGTTCTGGATTTAAGAGAGCTGGAGCCGTAGTCAAATACTTCTTTAAGTTGGCCAGGGCGACTTCGCACTTTTCTGTCCATAAGAAGTCTGTGGCCTTCTTCACTAAGCTGAAGAAGGGTTTGTATTTGTCAGAGCTCCTGCTTATGAACCTGTTCAGGGCTGCAGCCTTCCGGTCAGCATTTGTACCTGTTTTGCCGACGTTGGGCTCTTCAACTTAAGGATGGCCTTAATCTAATCTGGGCTGGCCTCAATGCCCCTTCTGGTCACCAGGTATCCCAAGAACTTACCAGATCCAACTCCAAATGCACATTTCGATGCATTGAGTCGGAGCCGATATGTTTTAAGGATGTCAAAGATTGTTTTTAGGTCGGCCAGATGACCTCAGGTTCCTTGGTCTTCACGACCATGTCGTTGATGTAAACTTCCACTGTTCTGCCAATTAGATGTTTGAATATCTTGGTTACCAATCTCTGGTAAGTTGCTCCTGCGTTTTTCAACCCAAAAGGCATCACTCTGTAGCAATATAGCCTTTTTGGGGTGGTAAAAGCAGTCTTCTCCTCATCTGGAAGGTCCATTGCTATCTGATGGTACCCCCTGTAGGCATCCAAGAAGCTCATCATTCCATGCCCTGAAGTGGCATCCACCAGTTGGTCAATCTTGGGTAAAGGAAAACTGTCTTTGGGACAGGCCTTATTTAGGCTGGTGAAGTCCACGCAGACCCTCCATTTACCATTCTTTTTCTTTACCACCATTGTATTCGATAGCCATGTCGGGTAATTTACCTTTCGAATGGCTCTGGTTTCCAGAAGTCTGTCTACTTCCTCCTCCACTACTTCGACATGCATCAACGTCGGTCTTCTTGCCCGTTGGATTACAGGTTTGGCTGACCTGTCTACGTTTAGTTTATGGCAAATGACATCGGGGTCAATGCCAGGCATCTCGTAAGGCGTCTAAGCAAACACTTCAATGTTTGCTCTCAGGAAAGCCTCCAGTTCTTTTTCCTCTTCTTCGGCTAAGCCCGAGCCGAGAAGGAAGAAGCGTTCTTCATCCCCCTGCTGGACAAGGATTTTCTTTAGGGCTTCTTCACTCTTCTCGGCTGGCTCTTTGCCGACGTCCTCTAGGACCCCCATGTCCTCATCTTCGATCTCTGCCTTTTCTGGTTCTCGTATGCTGTAGGTGGATTTCATTGCTGCCATGGAGCAGTTCTTTGCTTGCAGCTGATCCCTTCTGACCTCTTCTATCCCATGCTCTGATGGGAACTGCAGTAGCTGATGTAATGTTGAGGGAACAACCCTCATTACATGCAACCATGGCATTCCCAAGATAATATTGTAAGGGGAGGGTGTGTCGATTACGGTGAATTCTGTCTTTATCTTCTTGGTTCCAGTCTGCACTTCCAAGCTTGTTGCGCCCAGCGGCCATGTCGGCATTCCATTGAACCCGACCATTGGGCCATTGGATTGCTTCATATCGTCAGGGTGAAGGCCCAACTCCTTGTAACATCTGACATACATGATGTCACAAGAGCTGCCTTGGTCAATTAGGATGCGCTTCACTTGACACTCCCCAACTTGGAGGGATACTACCAAGGCATCGTTGTACAGATATTGTACCATCTCAAGGTCGGCTTCAGTGAAGGACACCACCGGTCTCTGGCAGTCCTCGGCCCGAGGTCGTTTTTGCCGGACCTGGTACACATGCTGCAAGTGCTTTACCTTTTGGGTCTCTCCCCGTATTTCATTTTCATTGACCTTCAAGTGAATTACATTAACTACCCAAGGTCCGCCTGCCTGCGGTTGCTGTGCTGGGGGAGGTGGAGCTGCTGGTGCTTGAGAAAGTCTTGCTTGCTCCTCCCTTGTCCTGGCCTCATCTACAAGGTCCCTCAGATGGCCTTGTCTTACCAGGTCTTCTAGGTTGGACTTTAGGGCTCTGCAACCCTGAATCAGATGCCCATCTTCATTACGGTAAGCACAATGCTTACCAAGGCTCCTTTCCATAAACTCTCCTGGTACCCTAGCTGATGCTCTGAAATAGGGTTGGGTTCAGATTTTATCCAAGACTTTGTGAATTGGGATTCGAAATACAGTTGTGACTGCATGTGCAGTTCTCAGCCCTATCTCTTGCTTGTTGGATCCGTTGTTACCTCGGTCTTGCTTCGGCGAGCTGTTTGCTTTCTCCTGCTTTGTCGCCTTACTCCCTGGTGTGTCCTCCTCGGCTCTAGCATATTTCTCGATTCTGGCCATGAGCTCCTCCATGCTTTTTGGCAATGTCTTTGCCAATGACTTTCGTAGTGCGCAATCATCTTTCAGGCCGTTCTTGAAAGACACGACCGCCACCTCTTGGTTGCACTCGGGTATTCGGTTGAACACCTCGTAGTATCTTTTTGCGTAGGCCCTAAGGCCTTCATCTTCAGTGATTCTCAGAGCCATCAGGGCATCCACCCTTAATGGCTGTAGTTTGTTTGTCACGAACCTGGCCACGAACATCTCGGCCAGGCCTTCCCAGGTCTTCACACTTCCCTTCGGCAATTTGTGAAACCAGTCCGATGCAATCTCCCAGAAGGATGAGGGGAACACCTTGCAGAGCAATGGCTCGTTCTCAGTGTATAGTGCCATCGAGTTCAGATACAATCCGACGTGAAAGTTGGGGTTCGACTTCCCATCGTATATCTGGAACCTCGGCATACTAAATCTCTTCAGGGCCTCAACTTTGTCTTAACTCTACCGAGAATGGTGTTCTCAGTTTAACAAGGGAAGTTACCTCGGCATGCTCTTGCTTCCTCTTGAGGTAATCTCTTAAGTCCTCTTTGGTCCGCCCAGGAGCTCGACTATCTCCTGATTTCAGTCTTTTAGGTGCACTACTTTCAGCTTCGTTGTGAGCCCTTTTTGACCTTTCTCCATTGGTCGCATCGAAGCACAACTCCTGCCTTTGAACATGCCGATGTTCTCTGGGGTCTGCCTTCTTGGTGCGATGTGTCCTTCGAGATTCTTCCCTTTTTGGCTCTCCTCGCCCGACCTCCCTTGAAGGCTGGTGAGAATGTTTTTCGCTCCTGGCGTGCTGAGGGGCAACAGGGATTGTTTTCTACCCTCCCTTCTGGGCATTGGCCGCTGGAATCGGCGTGTCCTGCAGCGGGAACGGTGGCTGCATGACGTTATTCTGCATCATGAAATTGACCATTGTTTGCAAGTCCGCCAATTTGTTCGCCATCCCCTTCACCTCTTCGTCCCTCCGTAGGCATCTGTCCTTCCATACCTGGAGGTTATCTTCATTATAGTACTCGCTTTGGTCTGTTTTCTTTGGTACGTCGCCTTCTTGGCCGACGTCTTTCACTCCGTGATTCTGGTCTTCGTTGCAATTGTCCTCCTCGACGTCAACGTCAATAGGTCTCCCACTCCCAGTAGGAGTGTTATCCCCAACCTTCTCCATCTGTCCGTCGTTGGCCATCTATTCTCCTTTCTTTCTCACAGACGACGCCAAATTGTGTGAGTGAATTTCTGACCACACTGTCAACTCAGTATTTAGCTGGAAAGCACTGGCAGAATAGATGGCGCCTGAATGACCTGCAACAGAAAGAAGAGATTCCGGCGGTGGTTCGTCCACCCGGGGCCACTCCGATGATTAAGTCAGTAATCAAATATCTCTCAAAGATAATCAATAGTGCTTAACTCACTATTCTGAGTATAAATTGCGTACCTTAGACCCATGGGGACGCCTCCTTTTTATAGCCAATACAATCCTAGTCCCAATAGAAGCCTAGCTTCAACGGACTTCTGCTCAGTGCTTATCATGGATTCTCCAGTAGATAAAGATAAACTCCCTAAGAGTTTTATCCTTATCTAGGCTGAGGTCTTTTCTCATTCTAGGACTCCTGTCCCTTATCCGCTTATCCCGGACTCCGATATCTTTGGAGATAACCTCGGCCTAACCGAGATCACCTCGGCATTAAGACCAAGACACGTGGCACCTCGGCTGACACGTCGGCATCACCTTGGCCACGTGTTAGTGCTCAGAAAATATGTCTCCACAGTGACAATATAGTGATGGTAATACTGTATAAACAAACAATTTTTATGAACGTTTTAAATTTACATGAGTTATTTTTGGAAAAAAATTATTGAAAAGTCTAATCTAATAATTGCGTAAGGTGTTAGATCCAGTGAAATGTTTTATTGATGATAAATCCATGCTTTGTAAAATAATTTGGTGAGAAATCTTTTTATTATTTTTAAAGGCATTTTATTTCCAAATTTACCATTTTAATTTTTATTAACAACTATCTATTGAATTTTTTTTTCTATCTATCTGTTAAAATTCTTGTCTTATTTTTTCCTATCTGTTGAAATTCTTGTCCTAATTTTTTCTGTTTATTGAAATCTCCTTTTATCTATTCAATTTTTTGAATAGATCTGGACCTTTAAGAATCTGCTCCCAGCCTTTTGAACATATCTGAGCATTGTTTTGAACACATCTGAGCATTGTTTTGAACACATCTGTTCAATCCCCAAAGCATGATCTCATCCTCTTCGAACAGTTTTGTTGGAAAATAATGGTTTTGTGGTGACTTTAATATAATGTTAAAGTAGGTGTCAATCCTCAAGTGAGTTGGATTAAAGTGGGTTTAGATTCATTATAGTGAAATCTTTACACCACAAAAAGAATGACAAAAAACCATTAAGATTTGAATGAGAAATTGACTCATTAAGTTGGCCTCATGAAAGAGGTGTTGGGAAAGGTGTAAAACCTTCTATCCTACATTGATTGTAGAGGAGATCATTGATGGGTATTTAAATCCTATTTTTTGCCTAAGGATGTGAGCCCTTTGGGCATCCAAATTTCCCAAAGGAAGGAAGTTATGGATGCTTCAAGAATGGACTTGGGCCGAGACTATAGTTAAAGTTGGTTATGCAAAAATTGCCACACGCGCGCGCACCCGTCTCCTGCCTACTCGGATCAGACAGGCCGGGGCTGGGTCCGGGTCCATGGATCTTAGGCTTAAGGCTTGAATTGAGTGTGGGGGTCGGGCTTGGCCCTTTTTGGGCTAAGCCAGATCTGTGGGCTACAAGAATATACACACAATACACATGTATGTATATAAAATGTGCAACCCCTCTACATTTAACCCCTCTACATTCAGTTTTGCAGGTTAATCCAAAAAAATTTTCTACATTGGTGATGGGCCTTGATGGCAGGAGCCTTTTTCTCTTTCCCTCCATGTGTATAAAAGGAGGCCCTCTCCTTTAGTTTTCACCACTAGAAATTTTGCTATCCTTGTATTCTTCAAAAATTTCAATTTTTTATTTTTCTTACTGTGAGAGAGTGCTGCCTTAGTTCTGTTCACCGAAGCTACTCAGTAGGTGCCCTGCTATAGCTGGTTCAACCGTCGTATCTTGGGAGACAGACGTTGAACGACCTCCAGCACCCAACCGGTGAGGCGGCGAATCTATTTTAAGAAGATTGTTTAGTGCAGGTTTCAGTTTACTTCCTTTTGCCATTGTATTTTATTATGTAAATTTGTTCCATCTACTTGTAATTTGTCCAGCACGTTTCTTGTTGTGAAATCTAAATTGTTAATGAATCTATTTGTTTTATTTAAGTACACAATTTATACAATAAACTTAAAACAGATTATATAAATAAATAGATTCTTTTGGAATAGGATGATACACTTGTTTTGCTTTCTGTGTTTCCTAATAATAGGAAATTTAAAAATGTGTTGCCCAGTTTTGTTTTTGGTTTTGGTTGCCGTAGCTAGTACATTGATTGCTATATGCATGCTACTGTTTCTCGCTGTATGTGTAGAAATTCAATTGATTTATATGAATAGGTTGTTGTTCCCATTATATATTTTTATATTTCGTTTGCCATCAAAACGAAGTCATGATTAGGATTTTATAATATTTACAATATTTCATATATTATTCATGTTTGGTCCCAGTAAAGTTCTATTTTATTATGTGCAAGTTTGTGTTCCTGTTTAATGGACATGTTCATATAATATAGATGCTTGGTCCTCGTATTGCATTCTAGTATAACCTAATGTTATGAGCATGATTTTAATTTCCTACCATCTTGTGCATGCTATTTATTTTATAATTTAATAATGTAATGTTCATGCTCATTAATGTCTCAAATTATAGTTAAAGATATCATATGTAATGACCCAATTTTTATTTTTTTATTTTTAAATAGTCAGTGCATAATTTAATTGAGCAAATTTTCGAATTTGATTGCTGTGTAAATTCTGTGCGAAAACAGTTCGGTTTTATATTTTTTAAAATAGTTCCCGATCTCAGAAAATTATGAAATTTGTATATGTTGTTCCCATATGAGTCTAGCCCGTTGGATAAAAATTTCAGAATTTAATGATAAATATTTATTTTATAAAAATTCACGGACTGCTTGGTGTCCAGTTTAATTTATAGCAGAATTTGAAATTGAGTTTTGGATGTTCGGATCAGGATTTGAGATAAATTTGTTGGGACTATTTTGGTATATTATTGGACCATGTTTGACTTATGGGTAAGACCCATGATTTAAATTTAATTTAATTTGAGTTTGTTTAATGACTCATATCTAACTATTTGGTCCTTTTAATTAGGTGATTGATAATAACAACTTTAGGAATTATTATTATTTATTATATAGGATTATAATAAATATTTGATAGTTGATTTTATGGTGTATACCATATGGCAAAAAATTATATATTTTATAAAGAATGAAAATGTGTATATTTCGTAGTGATCAAAATATTATATTTTGTGGTGAGAAAATTTTATAATTTATATTATAAAATTTTGAGGTATTATTACAAAAATTATATTTTTTGAAAAAAATCAAGTTTTAGGAGACAAACCCATATGGATGGCCCCCATTTTTATCTTGCCATCATTTCCCCTCATTTCCCTTTTTCTTTCTTCATTTTCTCTTTTCTTTTGTTGAGTAGAGAGCTCAGCACTCTCTCTCTCTCTCTCTCTCTCTCCATTGATACTCAATCTTTGAGCTTGAAATGGGAGTCTTTAGAGTGAGATTTTGCCAAAGTGTTGTAAATGAAAGTCAGAGAGCTCGTCGTGATCTTCGCAATGGTGTTCTCGAATTCATGATCGGGTGACATTTGCATTTTCAAATTTGCTTTTCTTCATATTTGAGGTAGGGACTTTCTTCATATTTTTACATTAAAACTATGTTAGGGTTATTTTGAGAAAATATGTCATTATAAGAGGTATTGCATATATATATTTTTTTAGATTTTTGTTTGATAATTTTTGGAAGAAAAATTAGGTTGAAGTGTTAAGAATATTGTTATTTTGAAATGGATTTAGAAAAATCATCTTGTGTTGGAAATACTTGTTAAAAATTCGAAAATAAAATAAAATTAATAATTGTATGAGTTGTATCTACCTCATATCATGGTTAGATAATTTATTTTTGGAAAATAATGTTGAAATATTTATCTCATCTTTAAGTTTTGGAATTTATTTTTGAGAAGAAAAATAAATTGATGTTGAGGAATATGGAGTAAATGCTTAAGTAGGAATTATAGAGTTATTTTGGGATTAAAAACTCTAAAAGTGTTATATTCATGATATTTTATAAAAGATGATATGTTTTTTTTTTTGATCGGCAAAGAAAAATTTCATTTAACAGCATGAAATTAAAAGTACAGAAAGATGAGACGCATCGAGAGAGATTCGGTAGTATAAAAATACCCCTACTACTGCTACTCGCGACCATACAACCAACCCCTAAGCCTCTCGATTTTTTTAAATAAAGTTAAGAAGAACTTAACTATAAACTAAAATACATGAGTCCCCACAAAAGCAAACCACCAAAACACCCAAACCAAACAAGACTAACTAAACCAAAAAAAACCCAACCAGCAACCCAAAATTAAAAACCTAACAACACTCCTAAAGCTGCTGCCTACCAATCATCACCCTACGCCTACTCTGCAACCCAGCCACGCCTAGCACCTAAGCTGCTCCAACACCCACCTGCAGCATTCCACCGCCAAGCCCACCTGCTACAACTCCATGGCTGGACATCTCATGGCTGGACAACACCTCTGCTGCCACAATGCCGAAGCTCCATTCCTGACACAAACTAATACAAACTCGTTACAAGCTCCCCCACAGCACTCCTTGCAAGCTCCCCCTCAGGACCCCAACTCTGCTGCAACACCCAAACACCTGCTACAACTCCATGGCTGTACATCTCAAGGCTAGACAACACCTCTGCTGCCGCAATGCCGAAGCTCCATTCCTGACAAAAAACTAATACAAACTCGAAGCAAGCTCCCAAAACACCCACCACCCAACTCTGCTGCAACACCCAAAACACCCACCACCCACACCGGCCGAGACGACCCCAAAGCCTCCACACCCGTGAACACACCTACAGAACTCCACCCAAAGCCAACAGGACAACTGCCAAACTCCCCACACCCACCGAACAACCGATCACCCACTGGGATCCCTCCAAACAAACGGAAGAATTACACCCCTCAAACTCTCACGAGGAAGAGCGCTCGAATGAAAACCGGAAAGAGCTGAAAACGCCTACGAACCGGAAAGCACCCCTCAAGCTCCACTCGCCAAAAGCGCACGAATGCAAAACCTGGACTCCCCTGATGAAACAGCTAAACCGGCAAGGTTGAAACACAAGAAGACACCCAAAAGCAAGCCAGAGCAGCCCCTGAAAACAGCAAAAAAACACACCTGGGTAGGAAATGGAAGACTCAAGTTTATTGAAAGAGAAAGCTAACAAGACAGCTGCCAAAACGAGTTCAGCCAGCCGACCGCCATCGCCAAAGGCGGCGGCCGGCCAGCCCAAAGAAGAGGCCGGGGAAGGAGGTTTTTTTTTTGGAGAGAGAAGTTAGAGAGAAGGGAGACGATTTAAAATATAAAAGATGATATGTTGATAATTAAGTTGTGTTCATTTTTATGAAAATAAAAATATGAAATGTGGACTTTCAAACTCATAACCTTGAAAATGTTACTATTGGGCATATTTCATAATTTTTGATGTAAATATCATGTTGGTTAAGTAATTTTAGAAAAAGTTGTGAAATTGTTATTGGTAGAGAATTTGGTAAAAAATATTACCTCTTTAAATAGCTTAGCATGAAAAATGGTTATGTTGAAATATAGTTATGTTTAAGGAATGAGGCATGTGAAGTTAGGTTTGGTATTATTAATTTGAATTTTTTAAATATTTTTTAATATAATAAACATACTAATTTAATGAATTAAATTAGTTTTGGTTAAAATGTTATATCCGTTATGGTTAAAAGTGTGTTATTAAGATTATACCATAACTTTTGACATAGTAGGATGTAAATGGTAACATTTAATAAGTAGGGATTTTCTTTGAATTATATATATGTTTTTGCAAGATTTAGATGATTTTCGAAATCATACTTTGATTTGTTTTGAAAATTGATTGTTGATTCAAGAAGATGAGAGTTTTTTTTTTTTTTAAAAGTGGGTTTACTTTCTTGTTCCTTTTAAAATAGAAATTGAGGGTTTTGAACTAGGAGGATTGAAAAGAGATGTTTTTGGTGACTTTCTTTCAATAAATGAAAATGAGTGGTTTTGGTGAGAAAATTTAGAAATTGAGGATTTTTAAGAAAGATGTTGACAATCTTTGAAGATATTGTTATATTTATTTTGTGTGCCAAAATAAATAATGTTTGAAAAATTGTTTATTCGTTTACATATAAATGATGGCTTTCATGGAATATGAGAATTGTTGAAGTTTTGAAAATTGTTGTTCAAAATGTTGATATAGTCTTGAAGTGGCTAAATGGTTGAGATTACTCTAAGTATGGGAATTTTGTTGTCCCATGGATGAATTGGAATAAGAGTATTTATATTCATCTTGAGAAATTATATTGAAATGAGAAATGAGAATTTTGATCACATCGGGAATATTGTGTGGAAGTATTGAAAGTGGAAGAAATATTACATTGTATTATTAATCATTGCATTGGCATATCAATTCATTTGATAATGATGAGTTTTAAAATTTGATTTGAAAACTTTACATTGAGAAAGGAATGTTGGGAAATAAGTTTTCATGAAATGATTTTAGGGTAAATACAGTGGTAAGTCTTGAAAGGTGGTGTAGATGATAGGTGTCGAGTCTTCCAGTTAATACTGGTAAAAATGGAAAATTGGTAGTACTTGTATTTTCTACTTGCAGACACCAGCCTAGGGATTGAAAGGTGATGTAGATGATAGGTGTCGAGCCTTCCAGTTAATACTGGTAAAAATGACAAATTAGTAGTACTTGTATAGTCTACTTGTAGACACCAGCCTAGGGATTACTTGAGTCGTATTTACCATCTTGAAATTTTATTAAAATTGTTGGATTAATGTGTTTTCAAAATGGCATTGTGCGTAAGATTTTCAAAAGATGAGAAAAATATTTTGAGCATGACATGGCATATGCATTTGTCTCATAAGACTGAATAAAATGGATTTGATGAATTGTTTAATTATTTGATTCAATTGATAATGAGATAATTGAATGAATTGAAAGAGATATCCTGTTGCTATTGAAACATGTTTATTTATTAAGTTAACTTGTTGTGGTTAATTAAATAAATTGGAGTTAAAAGATTATGTAATAAAATCATATGGTTTGACATGATATGATTTCACGTATATGTACGAGTATTTTGGTACCCGCATACCTTCTAATGTTTTAATATGAGATTGCTTGGTGAGTTAGTGGTTGCTCACCCCCTGCCTGTACATGTGTACAGGGAATGCTTTTCAGATTTGAAGATCAAACAATGGTTTTTACCATTTCATAAGTGTAATGTAGTGATGGATTGTATTATTTCATTTGTTATTTGGCTGAGTGCTATTTTGTTGTAAAGAGTAGTGTCCTCTCTTTTATTGTAAGCCTCAGGGCATTTCTTTTATTTGTATGGAAATGTCATTGTTGTATAACGAGAGGGAATATGTATATTTAATTATTCATCATTTCATCCAATGATGAAATGTTATTTGTAAATGAACTTAATTAATGAATATTGGTAAGGTTATCCAAGTAATAAAATACGGGGCGTTACACCATACTAATTATTTTCTAATTTTCTAGTATAAGCAACATGTTCAATATCTACTATTATTTCTTAACTGTGTAAGATAATTTGCATGTTCCTAGATTTAAGGCAATTTACATGCTTATTATTCCAGGATTGTTTGCATGAGTCTATTTCTAATTTTTTAGTTGAATAGAATTATTTACATGTTAATTACTATAGAATTATTTGCATGTTAATTGTTAGAATAATTTACATGTTTATTACGTGTTCATTGCATCGTAAAAATTTCATATAATTCTTGCCTATTAAATTGTTAATTAAAGTATTTGGAGTTATAAAGGTTTTGTAACTTGGCTACACTTCTTTCCATGTTTATTGTGTAAATTAAAGTGTAAATTTAATTTTGGAGTTTTAGTTGTGTAATAATTTCATACATAATGGCTATTAAAATTTTAATTTAAATTAATTGTGGAGGTATAAGTTTATTTTTGTAACTCATCTACCATTTTAATTCATTAGTTAATTTTATTATTAAATAGTTTGCTACATGGTTTCAAGTTTCTTTAGATTGTTTGGCTTGTATTTTCTTGTGTTTTTCTGCTAACTTTCTTTACAGGAATACTTATGTGAAAGAGATTGGAAAAACAAAAACAAAACTAAATGAATAGCATTTGGGATGTAAAAACAAAAGTTTTGGACTACTAACATTTGTATTAAACAGGAATACCTAAGCGTGGAAAGGTTTTGGACTAAGTAAAATCCTTATGGATTGGTTATTTTCTTTATAATGTGAAACAATTTTTTGCTTGAGTTTTAATTGGGGTTTTACCAATGTATTGAAGCATTTTGTCTGTTTGTGTTGAGCTGAGTATAGCAGGATACTCAAGTAGAGTCACTTATATGAGTGTGAAGTGGGGTCGCTTCTATAAGAATTGACAAGGTCGAATTCTTTAAACCACTCATTGAACCATGCTAGTGTTCCAAGGCCAAACCAGACACAACAATGAGAACAGAACGATGGTTGGAGTAATACCTACGTGAGGTCTGTTGTCTTGGCTTACATAAACGGCGGCACAGTTCAAGACTTCGTGTTCACTAGGTAGCTATTAAATCTGATAGAATTCACTAGGAAGGGTTCAAAACCAAAAGCTACCTTTTCCAATGCACTCTTTCTCTGAGTCTTTGTTGTTGCGCGTTGTCCCGTTTGTTGTTATTCGATCAATTTTTATTCATGTGGGGATTGTTAAGAAGTATGGTTTTGTGGTGACTTTAATGTAATATTAAAGTGGGTGCCAATCCTCAAGTGAGATGAATTAAAGTGGGTTTAGATTCTTTGTAGTGAAATCTTTACACCACAAAAAGAATGACCAAAAACCATTAAGATTTGAATGAGAATAGACTCATTAAGTTGGCCTCATGAAAGAGGTGTTGGGAAAGGTGTAAAACCTTCTATCCCACATTGATTGTAGAGGAAAGCATTGATGGGTATTTAAATCCCAATTTTTGCCTAAGGGTGTGAGCCCTTTGGGGCATCCAAAATTTCCAAAGGAAGACAATTATGGATGCTTCAAGGATGGACTTGGGCCGAGACTATGATCCAAGTTGGTTATGCAAAAATTGTAGCCCATTCGCCTGAACCGGATTGATCGGGGTCCAGGTCCAGGTTTGTGGTCCATGGGTCATGGATCGTGGATCTTGGGACTTGGGCTTGGGCTTAGGGCTTGCTAAACTGGATTGAGTGTGGGGGTTGGGCTTGGCCCACCCATCTTAATATGTTTGGACTAAGCCAGATCTGTGGGCTTCAGGAATATACACACAATACACGTGTGTATATAAAATGTGTAACCCCTTTACATTCATGATGGATTAATCTATTAGTTTTGCAGATTAATACAAAATTTATTTCTGCATTGGTGATGGGGCTTGATGGCAGGAGCCTTTTCTTCTCTTCCTTCATGTGTATAAAAGGAGGCCTCTCCTTCAATTTTTATCACCAGAAATTTTGCTATCGTTGTGTTCTTCCAAAATTCCAGTTTTTTATTCTTCCTACTGTGAGAGAGTGCTTTGCCTTAGTTCTGTTCACTGAAGCTACTCAGTAGGTGCCTTGCCGTAGCTGGTCCAACCGTCGTATTTTGGGAGACAGACGTCGAACAACCTCTAGCACCCAACCAGTAAAGTGGCAAATCTGTTTCAAGGAGACTGTCTAGTGCAAGCTTTGGTTTGTTTCCTTTTGCCATTGTTTTTTAGTTTGTAATTTTGTTCCATCTACTTGTAATTTGTCCAGCATGTTTGTTATTGTGAAATCTAAATTGTTAATTATGAATCTATTTGTTTTATTTAAGTATACAATTTATATAACAAATTCAACCCTCAAAACCTCTGATATCTATTACAAACCAGTAACAACATATTCAAATCTCTTGTCCAACAAAATCAACGCGTCATTGGCTCGCTCAACCTGCTCATACACCATGATCATTGTTGTCCAATAAACCAAGTCCCTCTTAGACATTCTATCAAACACCTTACGACCATCATCAATCAAACTACATTTCGCATGCATGTCAACCAAATCAGCTTCAACATACATATCTGAATTGAGCCTAACTCTTATGACTTTTGATTCACATCGGTATCAACTATAAAAATAAAGATGAAACGACACCTTGGAACCGCTAGGATCTGTGAAGGGCAGGGAGTTTCGGTTAACAAAGAGATTGGTGGCATTGAGGTTGATGAACTTAGTATGGGAGACGATGTTTACAGTGATTTCAACGACACGGGTGAACTTACAGCTGACGAGGTCCGATTTGAGGTTGATATCGTAATGTTTAGGAACAACGAATTATAGGTGACGGGGTCTAGATCTCTGTCGTGCTCGACCGCCGTGACCACATCTCCACTGTTATCTCTCTCTCTCTGTCGATCTAGGGTTTTCAGATCTAAACAGTTCACTACACACATAAACATGCACATATATACATATAGAGAGAGAAACCCAGAGCTTTCTAGAGAGAGGAAATGAAGATGATCGAAAAAACAGCCCTCTCTCTTATACTCATCCCCATTCTCTTCCTCTTCATCACCTACTTCATTTTCATTGGAACCATTGATGTCATAGAAAGGCTTTGGCGGCGATGGACAACGGAAGATGAGGGTTTCGACGGCGACGACACGATTTGGGTTTAGGTAACAACACACGTATCTTAATTGAAGAAGAAAGAGGGTTTCAGCATTGGAGGAAACAATGGCAGTGGTAGATGACGAAGAAGAAAGGCTTCGGTGACAGTGAAATTGGTGCGATGGTTTTGGAGAGAGAGAGAGGAAACACAATTTCGTAGGTTTAGTCTCAGTTTTCTAAATTTAATTTTTTGAAAATTGAATGTTCTATTTCTCATATTTTTTTTAGTGAATATTTTTAAACTTTTAACTAATTTTTTTTATTTTTTATTTTTCATATTTTTTATTTTTAGTGAATATTTTTAAAATTTTAACTAACTTTTTTTTTATATTTTTTAGATGAACTTTACTTAGATGTATTTAAAAAGTAAAATATTTGTAAAATTTTTTTTAAAAATTAATAAATAAATAAGAATACAAAAAATACACTGAATTCTCATATTTTTTTAAATATTTTTGGTATTTAGTCAATTTTCTAAATATTTTTTTCACAAATATTATACTTTTTAAGTATATTTATGTTAGGTGTATTTAAAAATTAAAAAAAAAATGCTTAGAATATTAAAAAAATTTAGTGAAAACAAAAAAAAAATATAGAAAATAAAAAATTTTAATTTTCTGAAAAGTGAATTTTGAAAATAGAAACCAAACAAACTGATTAGGGCTCTTTCATTTCAGTATAGGTCCGTGAAATTGATAGAGTATATATATGGATAATTTGGTCATTTCATAAAATCATACCCTTATAAATAAAATTATTTAGCACGTGAACTTTTCAGTAAAAAAAATTAAATTTAGATTTATAGGCTGGGTGCCTTATTTCAATTACATTAGTCTAGTCTAGAGAGTCCTTTTTAAATATTTTATAACTAGTGTTTCACCCGTGTTATGCACGGGTTGTATTTATAAGTATTTGTATATATGTGAATTGTGATTTTTATTTTTATTTTTTTGTACACAGAAAAAGGATAACAAATGCAGCATATTTTCAATCAATTATTTTATATTTGCTTTTATTCAAAATTTCAAAATAATGTACGGGCAAAATTTATAACTAAATTAAGAAAAAATCTGTTCCTAACTACATTTTTTTACTTCTATATAAATGCTTAAAGAAATAAACCTGAAAAAGGTAGTCAATACAAATATTATACATTAAGTAAAAAAATGTGATTAGCAATTATGCTTACATAAAATTACTATAGTTTTAATTTCAAATTTAAAAAAAAAAAAAAGAAAGAAGAAATATTTACGAATAAATCTCATTTCACAAATAAGTACTCCAATTAGTCCCAAATTTTTTCTATTGATCCGTTAAGTCCTATTAGTGGAGAATTTCTTTTCGTGTGGTACTATTTTTTATTTTGGTAGTGTTTTGGTGGACAGCTATATCTTTTTTTATTAATGTTATAGATATGATGTGATACTCTAATGTGACAGGTATAAATATGACACTTCAACGATACTTCTTAGTATACTTTTTCTAAAGATGACAACGTAGCGGGTATGATGTAACACTCCAAAACTTTTACTCCAAAAAAAATAAAACTCTTTGGTGTACTTTTTCCAAGTGTAACAACGTGGCGGGTATGATGTGACATTTCAAAAAAAAAAAAAACTCCTTAGTGTACTTTTCTCAAACGTGACAACGTGGCGGGTATGAATGACACTCTAAAAAAAATAAAAACTCCTAAATGTGACAATATAGCGGTATGATGTGACACTCCAAAACTTTTACTCCAAAAAAATAAAAACTCCTTAGTGTACTTTTCTCAAACGTGACAACGTGGCGAGTATGATGTGATACTTTAAAAAAAATAAAAACTCATTAGTGTACTTTTCTCAAACGTGACAACGTGACAGGTATGATGTGATATTTCAAAAAATAAAAATAAAAACTCCTTAGTATACTTTTCTCAAACGTGACAACGTGGTGGATATGATGTGATTTTCTAAAAAAAAAAATTAAAAACTCCTTATTGTACTTTTTCTAAACGTGACATGTGATACTCCAATGTGGTAGGTATGATATGATATTCTAAAAAAATTAAAAACTCTTTAATATACTTTTTCTAAATGTGACACTCTAACGTGACGGGTATGATGTGACACTAAAAAATTCTTTAGTATACTTTTTCTAAATGTAGCACTCTAATGTGGCGGGCAAATGAGTCATTACACATCCAAAAGGACTAAATGGATCACAAGAAAAAATATAGGACTATATGGATTACAAGTCTAAAATATGAGACTTATTGATCAATTCCCCCCCCAAAATATATATATATATATATATATTTTAAAAGCATTTTGTTTATTTATTACCAAATAGAATTTTCTTAAATGCAAGTTTTCAAATGTTTATTGTTAAACATTATATTCTATTTACTTGTTTGTTTGCTTACTTACTTTGGGAGTTTTGATATTTAATCTTTACTCCACATTCATCGTATTATTTTATTTTTTTTCTTTTTACTTGATTTTTGCATGATACTTCTTTCATGCTACATCTCCGAGTGTATTAGTGAAAATATTATACATTTAAAATGCCAAAATTATAATATATCGAAAAAAAAATAATTGCTCAAAACTAAAACTACTTTAAGAAAAATAAAAAAATAAAAACAAAAATGAAATTGTTTGAAATAAAAAATGATTTATTTATTTGTTAATTAATTTTTAAAAATAAACTTTTAAACAAAACAAAGAAAACTATATAAAAAAAAAGTATAGAAACCAAACATAAAATATAATACAAAAAATGAATGAATTATAGGATTTTCAAAAAGTGAGGCTCACAAACAAATTTTGTAAAATTTTATCTATTCATATACTTTTTGTGTATATTTTTTGTACTTTTAATCCTGAGAATGACAGTGAAATAGTTTACACTTCTTACATTAGGTCCATCTAGTAGTTTTAGCAAATACAAATGTAATAAATTTCATGATACAAAATACAAATAATTGTGTGACAAAGTATTTAAAAAAAATTGAAAGTAACGTTCAATGATGATGTAGAAACACACCTGACGTTTTAATTGGAGGTATAACTAGATAAATTGCCATAAAAGAGAAAGACAACCTTTATTTTTCATCACAACAATTACATAACTCAATATATAATTTTAATATCTTTCATTCTTTTACATGTTAAATTCTCTATCAATATTAGAATGAATGGATGAATTAAAAAAAGAACATTTGAAAAGATGAAAGATGCGGTTTAAGACCTTTTCAATTGCTGAATTTATTAATTAATAGTTATTAGGCTTTAATGGTTGAGTTTCTAATATTTGTTAGCCATTAAAGCTGAATTCTTTGGTTTCATCTATATTCACTTGATAATTTGATAGTGGACATGTGTCAAACCTTTACATAAATACTTGGCACATTTTTTAAGTATTATTAATAAAATGCACAGTATAATTTTTTTTTTTTGCAATTGCAACCTGTTATTTTTTTATTAAGAATTTAGATTTGTTTTAGATATTTTTTTAATATATAAGTTATTTTTTACAATGAAATTTTTATTTTTTTTCCGCAATTGCAACCTGATATTTTTTAATAAGAATTTATATTTGTTTTAGATTTTTTTTAATATAAATTTTTTAAAAAATATTTAATGAAATGCGTAGTATAATTTTTTCTCTTTTTTTTCGCAATTGCAACATATTATTTTTTAATAAGAAATTATATTTGTTTTAGATATTTTTTTAAATATACAAATTATTTTTTTTAAATTTTAATGAGTTGTGTATTTTTTTCTGTTTTTTTCACAATTGTAGCTTAAGAATTTATATTTGTTTTAAATATTTTTTTAATATATAAATTATTTTTTTCCCTATAATTTTTTTTTGTAATTACAACCGGTTATTTTTTAAGAAGAATTTATATTGTTTTACATATTTTTTTTAATATACAAATTATTGCTTTAGATTTTTTTTATAAAAATAATATAACAATCATATCACTAACCATAATCTATAGGAGAAGTTGAAAATTGTGCAGTAGTAGTTATGAGAGAAGTTTAAAAGGCTTGTGGGTTAGGAGAAATCAATAAATGTTGAGATTTTTTTAAAAAATCAAAATTGGGATATTAGAGCTCTTATAAGGCTTGTGGGTTAGAAACTCTATTTTTCTTATATAATATATAGATAGATAGATTATAATGCATCTTTGAATAATAATAATTTTAAAAAAAATAGAATTTAAAATATTATTTTTCTTGTTTAATTATTCTACTGGTCTCGGTCATCCAAAATCTTTAAACGCCAAGAACCTACCCCAATCAACGTCCACATTAAGAAGAAGCGGGGCCCATTATTTGAATGCGGAGCATCACTCAATGTCGCAGAAGCCATCGTTTTTTAATACAAAAATGCTAGAGGCCCCAAAAATTCTACCAAAAGTTTTACCAAATGTCTCACATGGGTATGGGACCCACATGGGACCTACATTGTGTGGGTCCCACACCCATGTGAGACATTTGGTAAAACTTTTGGTAGAATATTTGGGGTCTCTAGCATTACTCTTTTTAATACGGTGGCATTTGGGAACCCCCCCCAAAAAAAATAATAATTAGTCTCTAACTTTAAATTTATTTTGGATCATTACTTTTTACACATAAAGGGATAAAAAAGTCAAAAAAATCAACTTTTAACCAATTTCTCAAATCACCCCTAAATCATAAATAAATTAAACAATTTCTTTTTTTGAAATTTATAAAAAAAAATACAATTGTTCTCATATTTTAAATATAATTATGTTAAATTCTCCTAGGTTGTATTTGAATTGAATCATAAATTTGAATAAAAATTTAAAAAGAAAAAAGAAAAAATATGAGTAAAATATAGTTATCAAATTTTACTCATAATTATTTTTTTTCTTTCAAAATTTCTATCCAAATTCATATTTCAAACGAAAGGTTCTAATGTACATAATAAATATATTATTTTTTATTAATAATTCGTTAATCGTATGAATAAAAAAATAATATTATCTTATTTTATCTACTAAAAGGTATAATAGTTATCTCTATTTATTTTAATTTATACCCGTCAACTATATTAGTTTGAGTCGCTTTAACTTATTACAAAAGATTAGTATAATTACATAAAAAGTATAAAGCTAATTATATATATATTTAAATTTTAAAGAATAATTTACAGGAAAAAAATGAAAAAGAAGTCATTGTTTGAGTAGAGAACATGCTCTCAATGTGCCATTTTGGGAACATAGTCCAAAACGTGGCTGCTAAAAACGCAATCTCTTTGGAAAGTGTCAAAAACGCAGTCCTAAAATTAAAAATTAGGGCTTATGAAAAAAAAAAAAAAAATAAATCTCTTATGTTAGATAAGGATATTTTGGTCATTTTAATTTGATTTGACACCATAAATAAATATTAAAATAAAAAGTAAAAAGTTATCTTTTTATCAACTTCCCAAATCACTTCCAAAAAAACCAAAAAGTTTAGTAAAAAGTCAAAAGTCAAAAGTCAAAAGTCAACTTTTTACCAACTTCCCAAAACAACCCAATGTCCAAAAACTAGAAATTCCCCAAAAATTAGATATTCCCACATTTGGTGTCTTTGAAAGGCCCAAGTCATTGAGTTCAGATCTTCAGCCGCTCTTTCCTGTAGCACTTCCCAGCAGCACTCCAAAACGATGTCGTTTTGGGGCCAATTTTCTAAAAAAAAAAAAAAAAAAAAAAAAAAAACAGAACGAGAGTCTGCTGGGTTCATCCATCATATATATATATATATATATATCTTTATCTCTATAGATGAAGAAAAAGAAGAAGAGAAGAATCATCAACAAAAAAAAAAAAAATTGTTAGGTGTGTCTAAAAAGTATTAATTTCCTCATGGTTACAACTACACTTCAGAAAATTAGCAGATTTTCCATCATCATCAACAATGCGTTTTTCATCAACAATGCGTTTTTCTGCAGATTTAGAAAAAATTTGATTCAAATCTTCAAACAAATCTTCTGCAGATCCACAGATTTTTCACCAAAAATTTGAAAAAAAAAACAAATTTAGATCAATAAATTTACCATTTTTTTACAGATCTGGAAACCTGATTCAAACATATCTACAAATCTAATTCAGAAAGATTACCATAGCTGTGTTGAAAAAAATTACCATAGCTGTAAAATCAAATCTACACGGATTACTTGTATTAGTTTTTCAAATCTGGAAAAAGCCAAATAGAAATGTTAATATATATATATATATATATATATATTCTGAAAGATGAACCCATTGTTGATGAAATGTTAGATGGGATGGGATCAGAGCCTGCAAATAAAATAATCAATTGAAAGACAGTGTTTTATGATCTTTACTCCCTTCATTTTTTAGGGTTTATGGATCAATTATAAAATTAATTTATGGATCAATTTAGAGAAAGGGCATAGAAATTGACAAACCAAAACATATCTGGAAAATTAGAAATCTGAGTTACAAAACATATGCATATATATATATATATATACAGGTCCGAAATGATAACAACTTACAGATTTGTGAATAGAAGGAGAGAAACGCAAATCTGGAATAATCAACCTTCAAACCCTACTCGAGAGCCCTCAAAAAATTTCCATGGAGAGCCTTCAATTAAGTGGAGAGAGCAAGGAGAGAGGCTTCAAACGTACATCTTCATCGACAGCTTTCAGTGCAGAGACCAAGGAGAGAGAGAATTCGTGAGAGAGAGAGATCAGACCCTCGTTCTTCATCATCATCAATAATGCATTCTTCAAACCCAGCAGACCCTCGTTCTGTTATTTTTTTTTTTTTGGGAAAATTGGCCCCAAAACGACGTCGTTTTGGGGCGCTGCTGGGGAGGGCCGCTGGGGTAGGCGGCCGAGGATCCGGACTCCAAGTCATTTCAATTTTCCTTAGCAGATTCTCAGTAGATTCCAGGAATCATCCCTTCCCCATAATCCCATTTCCCACTGTCCAATGCTTATCATTACGTACCAGTAAACACCCACACACGAATATAAACATTCATGATCACAAATTATTTTTTGGGTTGTGCTACATCCTCTTAAAAAAATCCCCCCTAATCCCCCTAAATTTCAAACCAAGGCAAAAAAAAAAAAAAAAAAAAAAAAAAGCCCAAAAAAAAAAAAATATGCCCAAAACGACGTCGTTTTGGACATTAGGGAGATTATGGAGGTTTTTTTAGGAGGACAAATCATTTTCCTTATTTTTTACAATATAATTTTTTTATTATTTTTTTTATAATTATAACTTGTTATTTTACAATAAGAATGTATATTTGTTTTAGATATATTTTTTAATATAGAATTTTTTTAAAGATTTTAATAAAATGCATGTAATTTTTTTTTCTCTTTTTTTTTTTTTTTTTTTTTAACAATTACAACCTGTTATTTTTAATAAGAAATTATATTTGTTTTAGATATTTTTTTTAGATCTTAATGAAATAGATAGGGTAATTTTTTTTTTTTGCAATTACAACTTATTTTTTTTTAATAAGAATTTATATTTGTTTTAGATATTTTTTAATATACAAATCATTTTTTACAGTGTAATTTTTTTTTCTTTTTTTTCACAATTATAACCTATTATTTTTTAATAAGAATTTGTATGTGTTTTAGATATTTTTTTTGATATACAAATTATTTTTTTTAGATTTTTTATAAAAAATAATTTAACAATCCCATCACCAACTATATTGTATATGAGAAGTTGAAAATAGTGCAATAATAGACATGGGAGAAGTCAGAAAGACTTGTGAGTTTGGGGATGTAACGCCCCGAAAATTGAGTATGATATATCTATTTATGCAACAAAATCCACCTGATAAACAACCACATATATATAGCAAACTAATCCATACACCCAATTCCATTAAATCTCAAATGCCAAATACATGTTGTTCACATCTCAAAACCCCAGTTCTAATCCTAAACATGCATTTTACAACAAGTATGAAATGGAAACCAAACAGATAATAAGTGCCCTACAGGCTTACAAATTTATGCAAGAACATTCTTGGTTACACAAAATGGAGTCTCGCTTATTACATCTTAAGCCATTGGCTTTACAGATAACAAACATACACACATAAGGCATAATTAAGAAGCTCTTGCTTCCCAAAACTCCATCCATACTATTGCCTTGGAGGAAGCATTTCACCTGTACCTGAAAACGGTATTCCCATATAGGGTGAGCTAACAGCTCAATAGAAATAATCTAACACAATTTATGAGGTTTAGCAAAGGTATAAATACCACGTACATAAACAATATCGATCTTGAAACATCCACAAGACCTGCATATCCATATGCCACTAAGACCAACCTTATTCCATTTTCCTTTAATTTCATTTCCAGTTCATATATGCTACTCAATTCATGAGTTAAATTCGTTATCTTTCAAGAATCAAAATGAGACTGCAATTCAATGATTTTTCCAATTATGCAAAACTCACATAAACACTTCAAACTTGCCATTTTACGGATATTTCGTCCGAAGGAATCGGCACCCATGTATATATAAAATTTCGGATCTTTCACCCAGGACACTCCGGCTAACTTGCTTTAAATGGAGTCCATCTCCTTTCTCCTCCCAAGTAAATATACATATGCAATGTATTTATAAACATAATCACATATGGAGTACATCCCTTTTCTCCTCCCAATAAACATACATATACAATGTATCTATAACATA
This sequence comes from Camellia japonica, assembly GCA_030407325.1. Taxonomy (NCBI): domain Eukaryota; kingdom Viridiplantae; phylum Streptophyta; class Magnoliopsida; order Ericales; family Theaceae; genus Camellia; species Camellia japonica. The sequence continues at coordinate 121,299,577 of JAPPVO010000019.1, forward strand.
GTCATATTCAATGACACCAACAATGGATTAGCATTAAATCGCCTAATCTTCATGTAATTTCTACAACAATCATAGCTATCCTCCACCGATAGCCCAATACAATTATTTCTAAAGAGATGTTCGATATCAAAATAAATAGTTTATTCAAAACTTCCATAGGTGAGATAATACATATCAAATATCACCATTTATAATCACAACCTTCCAATTTCACGTTTTCAATGTTAATTCCAATTATTTATGCAAAATAATAATTTAATCAAAATTAGGGCAGAATCCCTCTTTTACCAAATATCAACCCAAACACCAAAATCAACTATTTTGGCACAACATGATCTTATATTCAAGCCTCATACTCGTTTACCTCATAATCATCAAAACTCCTCTTTCCATTTCACACCCAAATCCTAGATTTGTCCAAACCACAACCAAATCTCATCATCTATACACAATAGCAAATAACTAAGCTAAAAAACATATTAGAGTGTAGAAAATTCCTACCTCAAGTTTTGAAGAGAATCTGAGATGAAACCCCAAAATTTGCGGTGTCGAAACTCGATCTCCACCGCACACAATGAAGCCCTCAAGGTGATAACAAACTTTGGTGAAGAACTTAGGCCTAAATCCCAATGGATTTGGAGAAATCAAAGAGAGAAGATGACTTCTAGAGAGAGAAGCTCTAGACTTGGAAATTTGGAGAGTTTTAGAGAGAGAGAGAGAGAGAGAGTTGCAAAAAGTGATCTGAAACCTTAATCTACGAACTGATATAACAAGGTCACTCGACCATGAAATACACTTTCCCGTAAGCAATTTCAAATGGATTTTGCATTTTTGCTTTCGGCGAGCTGATCGAGTCAAAATCGGGATCGCTACAGGGGAAATCAGTAAATGCTGAGATTTTTTTTTAAAATAAAAAATTTATAAAATTAAGATTGAGATATTGGAGCTCTCACAAGGCTTGTGAGTTAAGAACCCTTTTTCCTTATATAATATACTAGTGTTCCACCCGTGCTATACACGGATTGTGTTTATAATTATTTGTATGTATATGAATTGTGATTTAATTTTTATTTTTTTTTACACAGAAAAAGGAATATAACAAATACAACATATCTTACATCAATTCACTACAAGAAACTAGTGATTTAGAGACCAATTAAATTTGGTCTCTAAAAGTCATCATTTAGGAACAAAAATGAATTTTTTTAAAAAAAGCCATACAAACCCTCCATATTACTTCTACGAGATGGATATATACCGTATTTGACCAGTTGATGCGCGCTTGTTTGATATGGTTAAGAACTGAGAACCAATATATTTGGTTACTAATGTGTGAAGACTTTTAGTGACCAAATTTAGGTCGTCTCAATGATAGGCAAATAAAATCTCATCCTCACGCCCTAATTTGTCAAATGCATGCTCTCGATCTGTTCTCTCTTCTCTCTGTCTAGGGCTCTGTCTAAGACTCTAATGGAGATCTAAGATCTTCAGCTTCAATCGATCTCATTTTCATGATGGATCTCATCTTCATGATCGATCTCATACTCCAACGCAGATCTATCCTCTCTCCCTCTTCGTTTCCGCACCAGCACCCCTTCTTGCTCAGGTCTCTCTCTCTCTCTCTCTCTCTCTCTCTCTCTCTCTCTCTCTCTGTAATGTATATATATGGCAGAATTTTTTTAGTGTGCAGGTATTTGGATCTGTGAATTGGAAGAGAAGATGAATCGGTGCAGGGAGATTAGCGGGGTCTCGATTTTTGCATCTGACTCCATCTTCTTCCGTAAACCTCGATGAATCGGTGTTTGGTTTTATTTGTGTATCTTGAATCCCTCCGTAAACAACCAATTCAGACCTTCGAGATGCCATCTCAAGTATATGATCTAACTTTTTCTTTTTTTCATTAATATATTGCTTTTTCATTAATATATTGCATTTTCATTAATTTTACTCTCAATTTCTATATAAAAAAAAAAATCTGATTTCGTTGTTTTTATCGAATAAATTCCAGTCATCAAACTGAGATTTTCGACTCTAAAGCAAAGATGGAGCTTCTTGACATCATTCTAACCAAGGTATACACTCCTCCATGTGTATTTTCGACTCTAAAGCAAATATAATTTCTGTAGTTTGCTTCTTAAATTTAATGTGATTTTCTATTGCTTCAAATTTGCAACTATTCATGATTTCATTAATTTATACATCGCATCAATGCCTTGTGGCTAAACTATTACGTGCAACTTTGCAGCTAGAGACTCATGGCGAACTTTTTGACAAAATTGTAAGGCTTTGATTGCTTCTGATTTAATGCATTGATTCTCATGAAAATCTTGTTCCATACAATTAGTGACCATGTTGGATTTTGTACGGTTTTTTTGAGGCAGTCTAGTAAAGGGAGGTTGAAACAAGATGAAGCAAGGAAGTATTTTCAGCAGCTCATAAATGCGGTGGATTACTGCCACAGCAGAGGTGTCTTTCATAGGGATCTGAAGGTGAGAAAATCACTGACTTTTGTTTTTAATTTCTGCCAAGGTCCAGCTTTCTTCAACATATAGTCACCAGAGTTGATGACCAAATCAGACTTATACGGATTTGCATTTTCATACTCTATAATTCACAGCCGGAGAACCTGCTGCTGGATGCAAATGGAGTCCTCAAAGTTTCAGATTTTGGATTAAGCGCTCTACCTCAGCAAGTTCGAGTATGTGACAGCTTCCTGTCTAGTACTTCTCATCTGCATCCTACTAATCCGGGGGGGCGGGAAATTGATCTGCATCCTAGTAGTAAAAATTGTGTCAAAGTTTCAGGGGCAACGCTTCATTTATTTTATCTATACGTACAGTATTGCATTGTTTAAACTCTTGATGATAGTGTGGCGACCATTACACATGTTTAAAACTGAGTTTCTGAACTCTTCATTCAGGAAGATGGGTTACTGCACACAACCTGTAGAAAACCAAATTATGTTGCTCCTGAAGTATGGTATAGTGTTTATTGCAATTTAACATATCTATCTCTTCCTAACCACACTTATTATCCTCATCACTTTGGTTGTTTACTTGTCTAGGTGATTAAGAATAAAGGCTACGATGGAGCTAAAGCAGATCTATGGTCGTGCGGTGTAATACTTTTTGTACTATTGGCAGGCTTTCTGCCATTTGAAGAGTCCAACCTCATGGAATTATACAAAAAGGTTTTTTTCTTTTTCTTCCAAATACCCTATGCCTTTGGGTTTTTTTGTTGTAATTTGTTATCCTGTCAATGGTTTTTCTTTTATTTTTGCTAAATTCGTGAAGTATTTAGCAAATCTTATTGCATTCTTTTCATGATATCCTCTAAGGAAATTTTAGTTTAGAGTGGAGAAGATAATGAAGAAATTTGTTGGTTTAGGATGAAATGGACACCTTTCTATGTCATAGTTCATGCTTATTTGAGAAGAATGCCTTTTATATAATCTGGCCTTGAATATTAACAATAACTCTGCAATTTTATCTGAATTCTCAAATTATTATTAGTGCAGGAATGAACTAGTGCAGTTTTTTTTCCCCCCTAATTTGGCAACCAAATACCAGGAATGAACTAGTGCAGTTTTTATCTTTATGTTCAGCAACCTTTTTGTCTTGGTAATTATTAGGGTGTAACTTCGTTCAGGTTGCTGATGTCGATATCAAAACTAAATAAAGCTAGAGAATCATGTTGTAAAGCAGCTTGACAGACATATCAAATTGGCACATTCAACTGACCCAACCTGGCTCAGGTTCTTCGGAACCACTGGTTCATCTCAAACCCCAACACGTTCTAGTGGTTGTTTGTCTTGCACAATAACCAAGGATATAATAAATTAGGGTCTGCTTCTTGTTCTGAAAATGTAAATTTAGAGCTGCCTATGAACAAATTGCATGATCAGATCTGTTTGGCTGAAAAATGAGACAACTAAAAAATCTACAAATTAAATTTGTTTATTTCTTTTAAAATGTAGAATTATTCAAACTCAACGTGGAGCAATTCATAAAATAAGGCTATTTGCACAAACAAAGGAGCCCTTGGTGGTCCTGAATATTTGTGAATCAACATATAGGGCCTCAATTCAGTTCATATTTTTCCTTTCTAGCACCCAAAAAATGTTATAAAACTGAATCCAAGTCAAATCGAGGTCATTATGCTAGGATAGTTCTTGCATTGCTGACTCATGCCTTGTTAACTTTGAAACCCACACACTGCCAGAAAAATGAATCCAGTTATGAAGCCAGGTTGGGTTTGTTAGGTTGTTTGCTCAGTTATTGATATGAACCAACCCAACATGCTAATCTTCTGTTTCCCCTTTTGTTTGCAATTCACTGATGATGAAGTTTAACAGGGCTGCACCTTGCTCAGTGTTCTCTGGAGTTCATGATAGTTCTCTGAAGCTGAAGGTTAGTCTTCAAAATAAAATGGTATTTGTGCTTTCTTGGTAAATCTTTTTTCTAATGATAATTATGATTGTGCAGTTGACCAGTGTCAGATATTTCTCATCTGCAGGTATAAATTATACCATATATTTTAAATCTCTTGTTATATCTTCTACATTTATCTTATGGATGCCCATGAACTATTTTATCTCTTGTTCCTATTATTTGTGTGGTCCTTTTCAGCTGCTTACATTTGAGAACTTGGGTGGCATTGAAATTTATCGAAGTGTTTATGATCATGTGTGAAGTGTAAGATACCCGAGAACTAAGAATCTTCACGCTCAAATTGTTAGGATAGCCTTGCTTGGCCCCAGATAAAATGAATAAATAATGATAATGTCACTATTCAAAATGGGACTAAGCATTACTAGCTGATTTACATATTGGTTGTGTTCTATAAATCAATGAGTGGTGCATATTAGGCCAGCTAGCTTGACCAGTGAAGTCCAACCATCCTGAACCCAGCCCAGCTCAAAGCTCTGTTAAAACTGTGCCAGCCTCAACTACTTGAACTCTTGGCTTTCTTCATTGTTGTAAGACAGTAAGTATTTACAGCAATGCATATGAAGTGACTTTCTATTGGTTTCCCATTCCAAAATGCTGAGCTGTGCTAGACTAAACTTTGAGTTCCTGATTCTTAAATGTTCTTATATATTTAAGGGAACAATGTCTTTCAGCAATGCTAATGACACAAATCTCTATAAATTGTAAATTTTTATAGAACAAGAGTTAGAAGACCTCCTGTTAAAAAATTTCTCAACATATATTGCCTTTTTAAATCAGAAATTTGCTTGAGCTGTTACTGATATTCTCCTCACAAACGACTCCCTAATTATGACTTTGCATGAATCCCAAACGTGATATTTGTCACTGCGGTAGCTGGTCCTGCCTTTGCTTTTGTTTGTTTTCCTACTTTCACGTTCATGTTGTTACTGCGTTTTTAACTTACTCCTTATCCTCCTTTTGTTGGGATTATTTGAGGAGGTCTAAGAGATTCTTGGAAATTCAAAAATTGAGGGAAAACAAGAAGCAAACAACTTAATAACCATTACATATGTTTTAGGAAATCGTGTGATTTAATGTGTGCATTTTGTGGCTGTTAGAAGTTATAAATTGTTGGGCTATGGACTTCAAGAAGCAAACAACTTAATGACAAAGGAAGCTTCTGAAAAAAATGAAGACAGTCTTCTCAGTGTTACTATATTGTTTTTGTAATTCTTATTTTATTTGTATTAATATTTTCCGGTGAACAAGGGTCATAATTATTGTCTTTCCTCATGTAACCAGGTTCTATGCTGCAGAAGTTCTTTTGGCACTCGAGTATCTGCACATGTTGGGAGTTGTGTGCTGCAACCTTAAACCAGAAAACGTTCTTGTACGTGACGACGGCCACATATTCTTCAATTAATTTTTTTCCCCTTCAATGTGTTTCTATGAGATGGCACTAACCTTCATCTTTGTTATATTGTTTTTGCTGACCACAGGGTTGAAGTCTGCAAACACTGAATGATATTTTCTAAGTGGTTTGTATTAGATAAGCCCGTTGCACTGAATCCGTGCAGAGTTTTGTAGTTCTTATCGATATTGTTTTCTTCTCTCCTGATGACTGCTGGTTAGAGTGCCAACATAAACAGTAACCGAAGATTCTGAAAGAGATTTTACATACTATAGTTGAGGTAGCTGTCATCTTGTTTAGTAATATTTCAGTAATTTTGTTCGTTTATGTAATCTTGTTTAGTAATATTTCAGTAATTTTGATCGTTTAAATTTTTGTAAAATTTTACTTTTTATGTACTCATTGTAGTTTGGGAATAGAATGCTTTGATGTGTGAATGTCAATTTTTTTTTTCTTTTTTTTTTTTATAATTTTATGGTTGGATGATAAATTTAATTTTTGTGAATTTTTAGCTATCAAATTAAATGGTTATAAAATGTTTTTAAACTGACTTTTAGTGACGAAAATATGTGGTAGTCATTTATCCTTTAGCGACCAAAAATAATTGTTGTTAAAAATGTCACTATTTTGTATTTTGTGACCAAATAGGGACATTTTGTGACGAAGTATTAGCGACGAAATGTTTTAGTTTTGCAAAATTAAACATTTTGTGGCAGTGTAAAATTGGTCGCCAATTGTCATTTTTAGCGACGTTTTTGAAAATCAGTCGCTAATAACTTTCCTGGATGCATTTTTAGTGACGTTTTTGGTGACGAATATAATTTTGTCACAAAAAGTATTTAGAGACTAAAGTAATGGTTTTAGGGACAAAAACAATTGGTCGCTAAAAGTCTTATATGTTGTAGTGATTATTTTATGTTTGCTTTTATTCAAAATTTAAAAATAATGTACGAGCAAAATTTATAACTAAATTAAGGAAAAATTTATTCCTAAGAACTTTTTTTACTTCTATATAAATACTTTAAAAAATAAACCTGAAAAAGGTCATCAATATAAATATTATATATTAAGTAAAAAAATGCGGTTAGCAATTATGCTTACATAAATTTACTATAGTTTTAATTTACAAGTTTTAAAAATATATTTTAAAAGTATTTTATTTAGTTAGTACCAAATAGAATTTTCTTAGAAATAAGGAAAGTTATAAACTTTTTTTCGTAAATTTCAAATGTCTATTGTTAAACATTCAACTCTACTTGCTTGTTTGTTTGCTTACATGTTTTGGGAGTTTTGATCTTTGATCTTTGCTCTTTGCTCTACATTTGTCATATAATTTTATTTACTTTTCTTCTTCTCGCTTGATCTTCGCATGATACTTTCATAGTGCATCTCTGAGTGTATTAGTGAAAATATCATACACTTAAAATGCACAAAATTACAATATATAGAAGAAAACAAAAAGTAAGTAATTGCCCAAAACTAAAACTACTTTAAGAAAAAATAAAAAATAAAAACAAAAAAAAAATTGTTTGAAATAGAAATTGATTTATTTATTGATTGATTAATTTTTAAAAATAAACTTTTAAAAAAAACAAAGAAAACTATATAAAAAAAAGTATAGAAACTAAACATAAAATATAATACAAAAAATAAATGAATTATAGGATTTTCAAGAAGTGAGACTCACAAACAAATTTTGTAAAATCTTGTCTATTCATATACTGCTTGTATATATTTTTTGTACTTCTAATCCCGATAATGACATTGAAATTGTTTGCACTTCTTACATTAGGTTCATCTAATAGCTTTAACAAACACAAATGTAATAAATTTTATAATACAAAACACAAACAATTGTGAGACAAAATATCTAAAAAAAATGAAAGTAACGTTCAATGATGATATAGAAACACACCTGACATTTTAATTAGAGGTATAACCAGATAAATCGCTATAGAAGAGGAAGACAACATTTATTTTTCATCATAATAATTTCATAACTCAATATATAATTTTAATGTTTCTCACTCTTCCAACGTCAAATTCTCTATCAATATTAGAATGAATGCATGAATCAAAAAAAGGAAATATTTGAAAGGACAAAGAGATGTGGTTTGAGACCTTTCAATTGTTGAATTTTATTAATTAATAGTTATTAGATTTCAATGGTCGAGTTTCTAATATTTGTTAACCATTAAAGCTGAATTCTTTAGTTTTATCTATATTCACTTAATAATTGAGAGTGGACACTTGTCAAACTTTTACACAAATACTTGACACATTTTTTGAGTATTATTAATGAAATGCATAGTATAATTTTTTTTTTCTCTTTCTCTTTTTTTTCCCACAATTACAACTTGTTATTTTTTAATAAGAATTTATATTTGTCTTAGATATCTTTTTAATATACAAATTATTTTTTACAATGTAATTTTTTTTTTTCGCAATCGCAACCTATTATTTTTTAATAAGAATTTATATTGAAATTATTTTTTTTTAGATTTTAATGAAATACATGGTGCAATTTTTTTTCTCTCTCTTTTTTTTTTTTTTTTTTTTTTTGCAACTGTAATCTGTTATTTTTTAATAAAAATGTGTATTTGTTTCATATATTTTTTTAATATACAAATTATTTTTTACAGTGTAATTTTTTTTTTCACAACTGCAATATGTTATTTTTTAATAAAAATTTATATTTGTTTTAGGTAGTTTTTTAATATACAAATTTTTTATAGATATTTTATACAAATAATTTAACAATTCTATCACTAACCATAGTGTATGGGAGAAGTTGTCACGTCCCACTTTTTATTACTCGAAGTCATTACCAAGTTCATTAACATAATTCAATTTCAGAGATAACATGCGGAAATAAACTCAAATGTTCAACTAGAAGGAATGAACAACGACTCTCTCTTTCGAATGCCAATTAAATACAACATGAGCATCCTTAAATAAATTGCCCTTAGGCTTACAACATTAAATAATCAAATGAAGGGTGTAACCCTTTTACACATATGGCATTCCGCCGACAACAAAGAGGCCCCGTGGCCAACAAATAAGAAGATCCAAAATCTTGTAGCACATCCTGCTAAACACCTGAAAAAGATTCAACAACGTGGGATGAACATATAGTCCAGTAGGGATCTCAACATGATCCTCAACAATAACAACTTACAGATAGCTATGATCATGAACACTCATTCTCGTACTAGAATAGTAATGTGACAGTTTATACAAAATATATATATGCATGAGCTTTTCTCGAAAACAACCATTACATTCAACGCTATAAGCGATTTATCTTTCTTTTCCTTTCATTAACCCCCATTCCTATTCTTTCATAACATTAACAATTACTTAGGACATAAATTCATTAAGCCCATTACTCTCTTCCATTTTCCACACATACAACAGACGTGCCTTTTCGAAACATATTTCTAAAATGTTCGATTTTCTTCACACTTCCAAAAGACAAAAGGTCATTTCGGTTTAATCCCAATTCTATCATAACTATACATGCATACCTTGATAAAAGGGAGATAACCACTCAACTACATGCATAAGATAAACCAATGAGGCAATTCGGCCCTCCAAAACTGTAACCAACACAATCCACAATGTTTCCAGATACACTGAAACAATAACAACAAAACTTTGCTCTACTAGCTATGTGCGTAGTAAGCCAAAGATACACTTCTCACAACAAACTACCAGTTTACCAGGCGCTAGCTGGAAGGGTATGGTGCCTTCGATTATCAGCGCAGTCAGTTCTCCAGGCGCTAGCTGGAAGGTAACGGTACCTCTGATTCTCAGCGCAGGGTATAACACCAACAGCCACAATACAACAAGACATAATCAACATGTGTACTACATACACATAAACTAACAAGATACCAACAATGTGTTAAAGTAGATGAACACATAGGTATAATGCATACACGACAATTCAACACAACCACGTCATCCTCCACCAATGACCAAGGACAAAACCTCTAGATGCAGGTATTTAGTACATCTATTAAAAGACTCAATTATCATGAGATTACAAACCCAACAACAACATTAACATGGTAGTTAAAGATACAACCTCCACATATGTGTATTCAACACTCAAATTACAACAATCCAATTCTCATACTTCATTCAAAAGTATCTTTTACATTTCACAAAACAAATTCCATTTTCTCTTATTTTTCACAAAACCAACTCCATACCTTTTGTTTTCACAAAATCAATTCCATGGACAATAAAACCATAACCCATCTTAATCCACTACATTCTTTTCAAAGCCATTCCAAATTAATTATGCAAATTAAGTCATAATCATTAAATTAGGGTTTTCCTCCCTCTTTCTCAATATTGATCAAAAAAGAATCAATCATCTATAACGAACAACAATGACCTCATTTAAGACCCAAAATATATAAGTATTTGCCCAAAGATCAAAACCCCTCTATTAATTTATTAAATCAAATAAAAATTAGGGTTTCCTCTCCATTCAACAACAACATGCTAATTAACACTCCAATTAGCCTAAACCACAACTAATGATAATAAACCCAAATTCAACAACCAACCCAAGGTTCAACCTCATGATTTTCAACAAATCCAACATGATATAATTTTCATGCAATACAAAAACTACCACATGTCTATCTATAGATGGAGTATTGAAAAGAAACAAGGAGAATCCCTACCTCAAATTTAGAAGGGGAAGAAGGAAGAAAAACCCAAAAGTCGACGGAGGAGAAACCAAGCTTTGCTCCGATCAAAATGAAGCCCTTGACAAGCTCTACACTTTATCTCAAAGGAGCAAGGTGAGTAGAGGTCTTCAAACAAGTAGATCTAAGGATCTTTGAGTGAAAAGTGCCTTGAGAGAGAGAGAAAGTGTTTCACGGTTTAAAGAGAGGAAATGGAAGAAAAAATGAGAGAAAAGGTTAAGTGAGGGCCTTTATATAGTACTAGGTCAAAAATAGATATAAGCCCCAAAGTCAACTCAAAATATCTAGTCAAAATATCCCCAAAAAGTAGGTCCAAACCGTGTGAAAAATCTGGTAAAAAGTCGCAGGTGTCGACCCTTCACAACATAGGTGTCGACACCCAAGAAGGAATCTGGAACACCAAGTGTGACTGCACTGCAGGTGTCGACCCTTCCCTAGGTTGGTGTCGACACCAAAATGCAGTGGGTAATTTCAGAACAAGGGTCGACCCTTCCACAGATTGGTGTCGACCCTTGCGGCCAACCAAAAGAGAAGGTGTCGACACTACCAAGACCGGTGTCGACCCCAGAACATGATTTTCAAGTTTCCAAACAACTTTTCAACACGAACGAGCAAACCTAACAAGTTTAAATCAATTTGTACACCTCCAAAACTAAGGTACAACAACACCAAAGATTCCCAAAATAAAATAAAGGGTTCAAATACATTTACCAAAAGCTTTAAAGGGCTCAAGTGCTACAGAAGTTAAAATGGCTTGTGGGTTGAGAGAAGTCATTAAATGTTGAGATTTTTTTAAAATCAAAAAATTAGAAAATTAAGATTGAAATATTGGAACTCTCAAAAGGCCTGTGGGTTAGAAACCCCATTTTTCTTATATAATATACTAGTGTTCCACCTGTGCTATGCACGAGTTCTGTTTACAATTATTTTCATATATGCAAATTGTAATTTTTAAATGTTTTCTTTTTTTGCACACAGAAAAAGGAATATAACAAATGCAACATATCTTCAATCAATTATTTTATGTTTGCTTTTATTTAAAATTTAAAAATAATGTACGAGCAAAATTTATAACTAAATTAAGAAAAATTTATTCATAATGACATTTTTTCACTTCTATATCGATACTTAAAAAAAATAAACTTGAAAAAGGTAGTCAATATAAATATTATACGTTAAGTAAAAAAATGTGGTTTGCAATTATACTTACATAGATTTACTATAGTTTTAATTTCAAATTTAAAAAAAAAAACAATATTTTAAAAGCATTTTATTTAGTTAGTACCAAATAGAATTTTCTTAGCAAAAAGGAAAGTTATAAAATTTTGTTGTAAATTTTCAAATGTTTATTGTTAAACATTTTATTATACTTGCTTGTTTGTTTGCTTTCTTGCTTTGGGTGTTTTAATCTTTGGTCTTTGCTCCACATTCATCGTATTATTTTATTTATTTTTCTTCTTCTTACTTGATTTTCGCATGATACTTCTTTCATAGTGCATCTCCGATTGTATTAGTAAAAATATCATACACTTAAAATGTACAAAATTACAATATATAGAAAAAAAAAAAAATAAGTAATTGCCCAAAACTAAAACTACTTTAAGAAAAAATAAAAAAAAAAAAGAATGAAATTGTTTGAAATAGAAAATGATTTATTTATTTACGAATTAATTTTTAAAAATAAAATTTTAAAGAAAACAAATAAAACTATATAAAAAAAAAAATACAAAAACTAAACCTAAAATATAATACAAAAAATAAATGAATTATAGGATTTTCAAGAAGTGAGACTCACAAACAAATTTTATAAAATCTTGTCCATTCATATATATTTTGTGTATTTTTTTGTACTTCTAATCCTGAGAATGACATTGAAATAATTTGCACTTCTTGCATTAGGTCCATCTAATAGCTTTAGCAAGCACAGATGTAATAAATTTCATAACATAAAATACAAATAATTGTGAGACAAAGTATCTAAAACAAACGAAAGCAACGTTCAATGATGATGTAAAAGCACACTTGACATTCTAATTGGAGATATAACCAGACAAATCGCCATAGAAGAGGAAGACAACTTTTATTTTTCATCACAACAATTACATAACTCAATTTATAATTTTAATGTTTCTCACTCTTCCACACGTCCAATTATTTATTTTTTTTTTATCAATATTAGAATGAATACATGAACCAAAAAAAAGGGAACATTTGAAAAGACAAAGAGATATGGTTTGATGCCTTTCAATTGCTGAATTTTATTAATTAATAGTTATTAGGTTTCAATGGTCGGACTTCTATTTTATTAGTCATTAAAGCCGAGTTCTTTAATTTCACCTATATTCACTTGATAATTTGAGAGTGGACACGTGTCAAGCCTTTACACAAATTCTTGACACATTTTTTTAGCATTATTAATGAAATGTACAGTGTAGTTTTTTTCTCTTTTTTTTTTTCGCAATTGCAATCTGTTATTTTTTTAATAAGAATTTATATTTGTCATTAAAGCTGAATTCTTTGGTTTCATCTATATTTACTTGATAATTTGAGAGTGGATATGTATCAAGCTTTTACACAAATACTTGGCATATTTTTTGAGCATTATTAATAAAATGCACGGTGTAATTTTTTTTTCTTTTTTTTTTTCCCTTACAATTGCAACATGTTATTTTTTTAATAAGAATTTACATTTATTTTAAATATTTTATAATATACAAATTATTTTTTACAGTGTAAGTTTCTCTCTCTATAGCAATCCCAGTATTCCCTTGCTGTATTTGTCGTATTCCGGACCTTGGTTCCGTGGAGTTGGTAGTTGTATCCATCTTATTGTCATCCTTTGATTCCATTTCTTGAGTTTTAGGATGTGTTGGGCTTGTTTCGAGCAGGTGGGTTGAGCCTTGGTCTAAAATCTTATTGCCGGGTTTTTGGTCGTTTCGCTCGAGCGGGTCTTAGGGCGCTCGAGCGGAGATTGCACACTGCCAGTATTTTGTGCCCGGCAAAACTTCTACAAGTGTAATTTCTACGCTCGAGCAGGTTTCTTGCGCTCGAGCGGGTCGCGCTCGAGCGGGCTTGTTGGCGCTCGAGCGTACAGTGCTTTTTGGGTGTAAGTTCTGGGAGGGGGAAAATTGCGCTCGAGCGGACTGGTTTTTCACGTTCGAGCGGATGTGCTTTACTTTTGTGTCTTGGAGCTCGAGCGGGCCTTATTGCGCTCGAGCGGAATCAGATTTTTGTTCTTGACGCTCGAGCGTTGTGTTTTCCGCTCGAGCGGACCTGTCGTATATCAGTTGGCAATAAGGCATTTTTGAATCACTTCTTTACAATCTCTCTCTCTCTCTTACTTTGCAAAAAGATATTTTGAGAGCTTCTCTCTCTAGAAACTCCCTTCTCTCTAGGATTTGATCTAGTTAGAGTGCTTTCCTTACCTTCGGCCTTTGTAAAAGTTGTGTTGATCGTCGAGGGCTACGTTTTGATCCGAAAATATTGAGTTTTGGAGCACGTTGAGTTTCTTCATCTTCTCCGTTGGGTGTCATCTTTTGAGGTAGGGATATCCTACTCTTCCTTATGAGCTTTGTCTTTGAATCTTAGCATTTTGATATGTTGGGGGTTGTTGGGTAATTTTGAGAAAGTTTGGGTCTTTGTGCAACTTTACAAAAGATGGGGTTTTACATATATATGAACCTAGATGCATGTTTGGCATAAAGAAATGAGATTGTGTTGATCTATTGAAGAAAAGTGGAACCTTAGGGTTGTTATGTAGATTATGGGTAAAGCCTTAATTACATAGATGAATTAATTTGTGTAATTAATTTAGAGAAAAGAAGTTTTGATTGAGAATGTTGAAATTGGAAATGTACGGGTTTAAAGGGTGTAGTTGGATTCGTTTACTGCTCACGTATGTAAAATGTTGATGTTATTTCCATTTAATGCATTTATTTCCTGTTTAGAAATAACTGCTTGGGGCTATCGGTGGAGGATAGTTTTGATTGTTGTAGACAATGCATGAAGGTTAGGCAAACTAAAACTAATCTATTGAGTATGCTACTGAACATGGCGATTGGTTTAATACATCAAAATCTTGTATTGATAGATTGAATTTGTATATGATAATTGTTTATATACATTGTATTGTGTGGGAGGAGAACGGGGCTGTACTCCACGGTTTATTGGAAGAAAGGGGCTGGACCTCTAAACCGAATTTTGTGTGACAGTGATACAGCACTACAATGTGTATCAGGCTGCGAATTAGAAGTGTTTTTGTTTCATTAATACAACACTACAATGTGTATTATTTGGGACTTATGGAAGTGTTTGTTTTGATTTGATATAGCACTAAAATGTATATCGTTTGAGAAATATGGAAATGTTTTGTTTGACTTAGATACGACACCACCATGTGTATCCATCATAAATTTTGAAAGTGTTTTAGTGATGAATTATGATCTCATCAAATGATTTGGTCAAGGCACTGAGCCTTGTTTTCAAACTCTAAGTTGAATAAGAAATGAAAAGTGAATTGTAACATGGACACGAATGTCATGGAACAGTAATGTGAGGTAAACGAATGTACAAGTGTTGACCATCTATCAACTGCTAATCTTTTAGTCATTGTTTATAGTTGGTTTAGTGTATTTCTACTGGGCTGTGGCTCACCCTATGGGACACCATTTTCAGGTGCAGGGAGCATGCCACCTCTAAGGACATAGCTTGGGAGGCTAGAGGCAAGCAGACGTTTGTGGTTATGTTATCATTTGTTGTATTACATGTAATTTCAAGCCAAGGGTTTAATGTGTATTTGAGTTAGTACTCTCCTCTTTGTAGCCAAGTGTTAACTTGGAAAGCTGTAAGCCCGTAGGGCATTTGTTTTGTTATTAGCATGTAATATTTCTGTAAGAACTACTCTGATTAATAGAAAAATGTTTATTTCTCGTACATCATTGCATGTCTAAAATGATGGGTTTTATGTATTATTTTGAGGGCGTGACAACTTGGTATCAGAGCGTACCGGGTTTAAATACTTTGGGTACGTGGGAAGTGATTAGTATCACAATGGGTTTGTCTCGCTTGTTAGAGACTTATGCATGATAGTATGTGTTTATTTGATAACATGATTATGTGACTATGTGGGTATGGAATGTAGTCTCTTGGATGTTGATTGGATCCTTGGGTTTCTGGGAGTCCTGTTGGAAAGGCACTTGATCAATGTTGTTTCTAACCAGAACTCTAGTAACGCCTCGGGACTATCATTATCTGGAAATGAAATTTGTAAGTGCTTATGTGTTTATGTGCTTACATGGAGTGAATTACAGTTGTCCATGTATTAGGACGCGAGTGTTTAGTTTCGGCACATTTATGAATGTGCTAATATCCTTTGTTACTTTTACTAGGATGCTTTGGCGAGGAAGTTGTGATTTCCCTCCTTCCGCTTGGGAAGAGTTACGGAAATAGTTTGTGGAGTTACGCCAAGGTGCTACACCTTTGGTGCGATTTGAAAGATGGTTTGCTAACCTGTCGAGGTTTGCTCTAGAATTGGTGGAGACGGAGGAATTGCGTTGTTTCGAGTATGAGAGTAAGCTGCGTGACGACATCCATGAAAGGATTGCGGGGTCTTGGCATAGGAGTTACAGTGTGCTTGTTAGGGCTGCGACTCATGTGGAGGCAGCGGTGCTAGCTATGGGCCAGAATAGGGAGGAGGCCGTCTCGGCGACTCCTGTGCTTCAGAGTGTTGGTAGGCCTTTTAAGAGGCAGAAGGGTTTTAATCCACTACAATTTCAGAGAGCTCAGTCTGGCTCTACTTTTCCAGTACCAAGTCTAGATTCGGGAAAGGGTGAACGAAAGGTTGTCACTTGCTTCAAATATGGTCAGCTGGGCCACAAATCCCCAGCTTGCCCGTAGAGGAAAAGGGCAGAGTTGGTAGTCCGACCAGTAGTTGCACCACCAGGATCTTCTAGCCAGCCAGGTTTTGGGCAAAACGAATGTTTAGTGGGGAAGCAGTCGTTGGGACCTTCATCAGCTCGGACTTTGGACTAGGCTCGTACTCGGGAGCCGCTTACCTGTTGGGGGTGTAATCAGCCGGGTCATATCCAACGTTTCTGTACCCAGTCGGGGACTTCTTTAGGGGTTTTACAACCTAGTCGGGTCCAGCCTTATTCGACTGGGCAGGGGCAATATCGTGTTGGGGGACAAACAGGCCAGATTTCGAGGACCTCAGAGGAGTCGAGTTCCCAAGCCCCAGTTAAGGGAAGTTCGCAGTTGTTCTAAGTGTGGCCGGTTGGGGCACATCAGTAGCCCTTGTTCGTAGCCTGTAAGCTCATAGAATATCTTGGGTCAGAGAATGACTAACTTTTGCGGTCCAGCGAGGGACGGTAGTTGTGGTAATACTGATGGGGTGGTTTTGTTTTGATTAATCCATTTTGTAATCGGTGAATTATCATTTTGTGATCATTGGGTTCTATGGTGTAACCAATGTGTTTTGGAAATGTTGGAACATCAAGGTTGTTTGTTTCTATATATATATATGTTTATATAGTTATGTGTGCCAGTGCTTATCTATTTTCTTGAAACGGGCAAGAGTATGTAGTGGCTCTAAAAGTTTTATTAATATAATAGGTTGTTGTGAGACCATAAAATCTTTGGTAATAATGCATTTTTATGCGTGTGATTTGGTTTGGAAAAATGAGGGCTGACGAGCAATGTTTACAAATTTGAAAGGATTACTGAGGGATACGTATCTTAATCAGAATTACTAGGGGGCGAGAACAGTTATACTTGCCGGGTGCTCGAAATTTCATTAGTGCTATCTAATTGATCTTGTGTGCATGAAAGTGATGTTAGTCTACTGTCGCGGGAACTTCTCGAGAGGATATAAAGTGTGAGATTAACACTAGGTATAGTATGTATTTTAACATGGTATTTTACAAGGGCATAGCGCATAATCTTGTTAGGATTAGACTTGTACCTTCGTGGTAGGTAATGATGCTGAATTGGCATGTGTAATGATTGGTCGTTTCGATAGAGGGAGTGTTAGTCCCTATATAAGGGTGTGGTTGTGGGCATCGGGAGTGGTGTGTTGTGAGCAGCTGGTGCTATACCTCGGGTAGTAGCTTATGGACGTTTCCTAAGTTTTTGGACCTCCTTATTTTGATCGAAAGTGATAGGTTTGTACCTTCACACTAGTTAGGTCGGGAGATGCTATCGTGATGGTTGATTGGGTGTATAGCCCGTAGTTAGGATGTGACCCGTGGGTGGAGTCACAGTGATGTGATGTTTGCGGTTGGAGAGGTGGGTTAATAATGAGAAGGTTGAGGACTTTTACTCCTCTGGGAATTTAGAATGGTGCATCTTTGAAAGCCTTGTCAGCGACATGCGACAGTGCCGGGGTTGGTTCATGGTGGCTGTCTAGCGGTAGCATTGGCTAGTGGTTTGGCACGGAGGCTGGGTGTCTTGATTGTACTCTTGGGGTGAGAGACAAATAGGGTTGGAATAAAGGGCGGACCCTATGGGTCGTTGGCGGATGAGGGTACTACGTTAGCTTGTGTTCGGCGCGAACGGTTACTTGGTAATGTTGAAAATCACGGTGTAGCAAACCCTGTTAGTTAACTTAGTATGAGGGAAGGGGTATGCAAATTTTATTACTTCGAGTTCAGTCGAGGTGGTGAGTGAAACCTCTGAATGAGGGAGTTTTGCACAGTGCGATGCGTGTTAGTGTGTGGCTCGTACGTTGTTATTAGATGATGTGTAGAAGGGGATCAGTCCTAGAAAATCCCAGGTGAATACCTTGATAAGGCAATGGTGTGGTTTCTTATTGAAGTCGAGAGGTTGGATGTTTGGTTAAGTCAGGCCACTTCGACATAAGTGTCCGTTGTCCAGTTTGGATAGTGGTAACACAAGTGAGGTAGTAGAGTTGTGAGAAGTGAGTAAGGCACCTTGTTAGAGTCGTTTTGACCCGTTCGGTCCTTGTTAGTGCGTTGTGAGGCACGAGGGTGTGCAATGTTATCCTTTTGGTCGTTGTGTGGTTGGGAACTTCAAGTGTTTAGGAGTCCCTTTCTTGAAAGTTCTGTTTTTGGGTTTTGCGTCATCACCGTGAGTATGGCGGGTTTTGTGGGATGGCTGTGTTGAGATTCACTCAGGGGTCATTGAGTACTCTTCATAAACTAAAATGATTTTGAATCGAAACGTGAGTTTTGCTACCCTTATTTTCGGGAAAATAATTTAAGAGAAATCTTTGAGTTCGGCTGTGGCCAGTTGTAAATGACGTGTTTAGTGGTAGCCCTACGAACCTGAATATTTTATGGGAAGTTAGACTCGACCTAGTCTGAGTTGCTGGTTATATGCTGTGTGATTTTGGCGAGACCTTGAAGTAGTGGGGTGGTAATGTGCCGTAATGTCGTTTCTTACCCGTGCTTCGTCTTACACCTGTCTTGTGAAAGTTGACTGGAAGCCTTGCGTACAAACGTTTCCGTGTTTCCTTTGTTGGGATATTAAGTACCAAATACTGGTGTGAGTGTTGTGAGTAGTCGAGACGTGGTGGATGTCTCAGAACACTGTAGTGATTGAATGTGTCTTACTATTATCATTGTTATCAAGTCTGGCTAAGCCGGACTTTTCCATTCGTAAGGTATTGTGAAAACGTAATGGGGTTGAGGAAACCACTTGGGTGAGTAAATTCCGGGTCCGAGAGAAGTATCTGGATCCATTAGTAGGTATTTGAGCATATGTTGAATATTTTGTTGTATTAATGAACTGTGCACATATTTCGTTTTATGGTAGTATTTTGGATTACGCCTTGAAAATGGTAGTTAATTTAGCATTATATATGTTAAATGTGATGTAGGAATGCAAGTGTACCATTAACAGTGAATGTGTTTCGGAATTGTGAACCATGCATGTTAGAAGTTATAAAATTTGGAAGAAATGCATGTCGAGAATGCATGTTATGACATATATTGTAATTTTTTTTTTTTTGAATAGAGATGGGGTAACCGATAATGGGTTAGGGTGTTGAATACTAAATTGTGTATTGTGGAGAAATTGATTCAATTTAAATGTTATGAGAAATTTCAATAAGAGGTCTTGGCCAAATCAATTGAGAATAGTTATGTGTTGTGAGTAACACCGTGTTTATGAAAAATGTTTACAAAACTCTTGGATTTCGCATGAGAAATGCAAAATTTATTTCGGAATGTTAACGTTGAAAACTTGATTATTTTTTAGAAAAGGCCCTTTTAACCAGAGAATGATTTTCTATATATTCATACAAAAGCTTGCATTGATTGTTTTATTCGGGATTGTGATTATTGAGTAGTGACTTAGCTTAGAGCGCTAGTCGGTTGTTTTGGTGAGTTATCTCGGAGAGGGTTTGGTTTTGTTGAAGTTTCGTATGCCGAGGTGTTGTTTTTTTTCGGGACATGTTTCCTTGTTAAGCCCTTCCCATGTGTGAGGGTGAGTAGAAAATTAGTTGTGAGGTTAACTTCTTTGTATTGTGAGCTTTGCTATCAGTTGGCCTTGTGTTTTAGCGTTTCCTTAATTTCGGGGACGAAATTCTTTAAGGGGGGAGGTTATAGCGATCCCGGTATTCCCTTGCTGTATTTGTCATATTCCGGACCTTGGTTCCGTGGAGTTGGTAGTTGTATCCATCTTATTGTCATCCTTTGATTCCATTTCTTGAGTTTTAGGATGTGTTGGGCTTGTTTCGAGCAGGTGGGTTGAGCCCTGGTCTAAAATCTTGTTGCCGGGTTTTTGGTCGTTTCGCTCGAGCGGGTCTTAGGGCGCTCGAGCGGAGATTGCACACTCCCAGTATTTTGTGCCCTGCAAAACTTCTGCAGGTGTGATTTCTACGCTCGAGCGGGTCGCGCTCGAGCGGGCTTGTTGGCGCTCGAGCGTACAGTGCTTTTTGGGTGTAAGTTCTGGGAGGGGGAAAATTGCGCTCGAGCGGATTGGTTTTTTACGCTCGAGCGGATGTGCTTTACTTTTGTGTCTTGGAGCTCGAGCGGGCCTTATTGCGCTCGAGCGGAATCAGATTTTTGTTCTTGACGCTCGAGCGTTGTGTTTTCCGCTTGAGCGGACCTGTCGTATATCAGTTGGCAGTAAGGCATTTTTGAATCACTTCTTTACAATCTCTCTCTCTCTCTTACTTTGCAAAAAGATATTTTGAGAGCTTCTCTCTCTAGAAACTCCCTTCTCTCTAGGATTTGATCTAGTTAGAGTGCTTTCCTTACCTTCGGCCTTTGTAAAAGTTGTGTTGATCGTCGAGGGCTACGTTTTGATCCGAAAATATTGAGTTTTGGAGCACGTTGAGTTTCTTCATCTTCTCCGTTGGGTGTCATCTTTTGAGGTAGGGATATCCTACTCTTCCTTATGAGCTTTGTCTTTGAATCTTAGCATTTTGATATGTTGGGGGTTGTTGGGTAATTTTGAGAAAGTTTGGGTCTTTGTGCAACTTTACAAAAGATGGGGTTTTACATATATATGAACCTAGATGCATGTTTGGCATAAAGAAATGAGATTGTGTTGATCTATTGAAGAAAAGTGGAACCTTAGGGTTGTTATGTAGATTGTGGGTAAAGCCTTAATTACATAGATGAATTAATTTGTGTAATTAATTTAGAGAAAAGAAGTTTTGATTGAGAAGGTTGAAATTGGAAATGTACGGGATTAAAGGGTGTAGTTGGATTCGTTTACCGCTCACGTATGTAAAATGTTGATGTTATTTCCATTTAATGCATTTATTTCCTGTTTAGAAATAACTGCTTGGGGCTATCGGTGGAGGATAGTTTTGATTGTTGTAGACAATGCATGAAGGTTAGGCAAACTAAAACTAATCTATTGAGTATGCTACTGAACATGGCGATTGGTTTAATACATCAAAATCTTGTATTGATAGATTGAATTTGTATATGATAATTGTTTATATACATTGTATTGTGTGGAAGGAGAACGGGGCTGTACTCCACGGTTTATTGGAAGAAAGGGGCTGGACCTCTAAACCGAATTTTGTGTGACAGTGATACAGCACTACAATGTATATCAGGCTGCGAATTAGAAGTGTTTTTGTTTCATTAATACAACACTGCAATGTGTATTATTTGGGACTTATGGAAGTGTTTGTTTTGATTTGATATAGCACTAAAATGTATATCGTTTGAGAAATATGGAAATGTTTTGTTTGACTTAGATACGACACCACCATGTGTATCCATCATAAATTTCGAAAGTGTTTTAGTGATGAATTATGATCTCATCAAATGATTTGGTCAGGGCACTGAGCCTTGTTTTCAAACTCTAAGTTGAATAAGAAATGGAAAGTGAATTGTAACATGGACACGAATGTCATGGAACAGTAATGTGAGGTAAACGAATGTACAAGTGTTGACCATCTATCAACTGCTAATCTTTTAGTCATTGTTTATAGTTGGTTTAGTGTATTTCTACTGGGCTGTGGCTCACCCTATATGCGACACCATTTTCAGGTGCATGGAGCATGCCACCTCCAAGGACATAGCTTGGGAGGCTAGAGGCAGGCAGACGTTTGTGGTTGTGTTATCATTTGTTGTATTACATGTAATTCAAGCCAAGGGTTTAATGTGTATTTGAGTTAGTACTCTCCTCTTTGTAACCAAGTGTTAACTTGGAAAGCTGTAAGCCCGTAGGGCATTTGTTTTGTTATTAGCATGTAATATTTCTGTAAGAACTACTCTGATTAATAGAAAGATGTTTATTTCTCGTACATCATTGCATGTCTAAAATGATGGGTTTTATGTATTATTTTGAGGGCGTGACACACTCTCCCTCTCTCTCTCTCTTTACAATTGTAACCTGTTATTTTTTTAATAAAAGTTTATATTTGTTTTAGATATTTTTTTAATAAACAAATTATTTTCTTCAGTGTAATTTTTTTTTCTCTTTTTTTGTTTTTCACAATTACGACCTGTTATTTTTTAATAAAATTTATATTTGTTTTAGATATTTTTTTAATATACAAATTATTTTTTTTTAGATTTTTTATAAAAATAATTTAACAATCACATCACTAACTATAGTCTATGGGAGAAGTTGAAAAGGGTGCAATAGTAAGTATGAAAGACGTCAAAAAGACTTGTGGGTTGGGAGAAATCAATAAATATTGAGGTTTTTTTTACAAAAAAAATAAAAAAATAAAAAAAATAAGATTCAAATATTGGAGCTTGTGGGTTTGAAATTTCTTTTTCCTTATGTAATTTATAAATAGATAGATAGATTATATATAACGCATCTTTAAATAATAATAATTAAAAAAAGGATTTAAAATATTATTTTTTTTGTTTAATTATTCTACTAGTCCGCCTAAGTAAAAGATCCGAGTCATCCAAAATCTTAAACGCCAAGAACCTGCCGCAATCAACGTCCACATTAATAAGAAGCGGGGCCCATTATTTGAATGCAACAATGATTGATATCTCTTTTTTGGAAATCTCTACAATCTCTTTGGGATCTTAACCGTTGATGGTGTGGGTCCCACACATATATGAATGGGTCCTACACATATATTAATAGTTGAGATCCAAAAGGGGTCATAAGAATCTCCAAAAAAAGGGAATCCCAAGCATATTTCTATTTGAATGCGGAGCATCACTCAATAGAAGTGATTGAGACCCCCTTAATCACCAACTCCCACCACCCCACACACACATAGGGGTTGGTGATTAGAGAAGGAGGGGAAAAAAAAAAAATTTTGGCCAATCATAGGCCAAGGGAGTCATGGGGGGTCACATTTGGAGGGGTCCGGATCATTTTTGATCACTCAATGTCCTAGAAGCCCATTGTTTTTTAATAAGGGGGCATTTGGGAAACAATAATAATAAAAAAATAATAATAATAACTTTTAACCTATTTTAAGTTATATCATCTTTTATATTTTCTACATATAAAAAGATAAAAAATCAAAAAATTAATTTTTAATCAACTTCTCAAATCACCCCTAAATAATAAACAAATTAAAACAATTTTTTTTTTTGAAATTTATAAAAAAAAAATACAGTTGTTCTCATATTTTAAATATAATTATGCTAAATTCTTTTAAGTTGTATTTGAATAATAAATTTGAGTAAAAATTTCAAAAGAAAAAAGAAAAAATATGAGTAAAATATAGTTATTGATTATTTACTAAAAATAAGAGCTTGACTAAGTCGTTTAATTAAATCTTTTTATTGGGAATAGGATATCTAATCCATTCTAGAACAGGCAAGGAACACCTCGTTCTAATTCAGCATTTTTATTGACATAAAAAGCAGGACAAGACCATGGGGATTTACTAGGACTGATAATTCTATTTTTTAATAATTCATTAATTTCTTTTTTACACATTTCTAATAATTCATGATTCATTTGAATAGGTCGAGATTTAGTAGGTATTTGTCGTTCATTAAAATTCTTAATATATGGTAAAGTAACTACATGTTTTTTCCTATGCCAAAATGCAGTAGGTAAAGAGGAACAGACAGTTGATTCAAGTTTTAATTTAAAATCACTAATTTGAGAAATTAGAACTGGGTCAGTTGATGGTCTTAGTGAAGATCAAATCCTCCAAAAATTAAATCATTTATCTATGGTCTCCAATAGTTATCTCTCTAATTATCCCCAATATTCTCAATCTGAAATTGTTACTTTAATTACTTCTGGTTTCACTGGTATGCTCAAATCATGGTGGGAAAAATATTTAACTGATGAACAAAGAGAATCCATCATATATGCCAATCAAACAGATGATAATGGTTTACCTATCTTTGATGAAAATATTGGATGTTGCCACCCCGATGGCATTAATGCATTAATCTATACTATTGTTCGACATATTTTTTAATAATTCATTAATTTCTTTTTTACATATTTCTAATAATTCATGATTCATTTGAATAGGTCGAGATTTAGTAGGTATTTGTCGTTCATTAAAATTCTTAATATATGGTAAAGTAACTACATGTTTTTTCCTATGCCAAAATGCAGTAGGTAAAGAGGAACAGACAGTTGATTCAAGTTTTAATTTAAAATCACTAATTTGAGAAATTAGAACTGGGTCAGTTAACTGTTGATCAATTCTTTTATAATTAATTTCTTCTTTAAGAAAATTAATGTGTCGGGTTAGTCTATTAATAGTATGAGAAATAGAACAATCTTGTAATTGATTTAATTCTAACATATCAGGTGGAAATAAGAATTTAAATGTGACAGGTTGTCCTAAAATATGAGTAATTATTCCTTCACTAGAAGTGGTAAAAGGATATAACAAAGATATGAATGGTGTGCCTAAAATAATTCTATCAGTCATATTTTTAACTAAAACAAATGTGGTTTTAAAACAAACATTATTTTGACAAACATGCACTTTAGGTAACTTGTATTTAATATGCATTTTACTACCATTAGCAGAGGTTAATTTCTCTTGACATTTTTCATAATATTTAGTGGGAAGTAATCCTTCTTGAATGCAATTTAAATCAGCACCAGTATCAATTAAAGCAATTAATTCTAATTCAAAATCTTCAACTATGATTTTAATTCTTGAGTACCATTTTTGCATATAGATTTTATTGAGTAAATTTAATCGTTTATCTTCAAGGTTAGTAGATTGAGGTCGATTATCAAATATGAGTTTAGCTGGATGTTTAGCTGGATTAGCATGATCAGAATCAGGATCAGAATTATGTTCAGATTCATGAGGTGATGTTGGATTAGGTTGGAAATTATTTAAATTTTGACCAAGTTTGAGATTAATGATTTTATTTTCTAATTTGTTATCTTTAGATTGGAGGTCTCGGATAATTTGTTTAATTTGATTGATTTCAGATTGTAAATCTTGAAGGGTAACTTCTTTAGTTTTTTTTTAAAAATTTTTCTAAGGTCTTAGATAAACTAATAATGGGTTTATTAAACTTAGGTTTAGTATCCGATTGAAGTAGTAAAGCTTTTAATTTATCAATATATTGTTGTTTTAAATTAGGATCATCTAATTTACTAATTAAGTCAATTAAAGCAGATTCTTCTTGAGTATGTTTGGTAAGAACAGAAATTTGTTTAACTGGTTTACAACAAACATCATTACATCCTAAGGTAATTTGATTATCAGAATCAGAATTATCACTATTAGAAGGGGAATTAGATGTAGATGGAGGAACAGAAGAGGAATCATTATCGGATTGATTTAATTGAAAGATTTCAAATAACTGAATTTTGGATTCTTCATTAATTTGGAGTTGGTTAACTCTATCTTTTAACTTTTGTTTTTCTTTACATTTATTAGCATAATGACCTTTTTGACCACAATTATAGCAAGTAATATCTTTATTAGATTTCGGATGTGATTTAGATTTATGATATTTCTTCTTGGGTTTGGTATAAAATTTATCATTGGATTTGGAAGGTGAATAAGGCTTTTTGTATTTATTATAATATTTGGATTTATTTTTATGTTTAGAGTATTTATGTGATTTCCTACGAGAGGGTGCAACAGGAGGTAATCCATATTGTTCACAGAAATTTCCTAATTCATATTTAGCTTTATGTTTATCTCTAGTAGCTTTTTGACTAAGTTTAAGATCAATACACATCTTTAATCCTTCTTTTTGAATAGTACTAATTATATCACCATATGTTAAATTATCATATTCGATAACACCAGTAGGTTGACTAAGAACATCTCTAATTTTGTGAGCAAACAAACTAGGTAATCCATTAATAAATTTTTAGAAAGGCGGAAGTAGCAAGATAATGAAGAACATGGATTATGAAATCAAAGATGACTCAAATAAACAGAATTGGAAAGGGAAGCACTTAAACTGAAATTAAACCAAAATCTTAAATAACATTAAAAACTTAAATACATAAATATAGAAAATAACTTACAATTATAATTGTAGCAACTGCAAGGATCTTAATTGAGTTACAAAGCTGGAAACGTTAATTCTCACTCAGAGCTTTCTAGTTTTTCTTACAGACTGAAGGGTTGAAGAAAAAATATGAGTAAAATATAGTTATCATATTTTACTCATAATGTTTATTTTTATTTTTCTATCCAAATTCATATTTCAAACGAAAGGTTTTAATGTGCATAATAATTATATCATTTTTCATTAATAATTCGTTAGTCGTATGAATAAAAAAATAATATTATCATGTCTTATCTACTAAAAGGTATAATAATTATCTCTATTTATTTTAAGGGAAAATTATTTATAAGTCTTATTAGGGAGACTTATGCTACATATGATTCTACTAAAAAACTTATGTTCCCATAAGTCCTGTGGAAAATTTGTTGACACATTTACCCTCAATATTAGTTGTTAATATCATAAATAATAGTAAAACCATATATAGGAAATTGAATGTTACCATAGATCATATCTATATAAACGTAACGTGACACCTATGATCTATGGTAACGTGCAATTTCCTATATAAGGAATTGCATTTTATCATAGATCATATCTATATAAACGTAACGTAACGTGCTACCTACATAAACGTAACGTGACACCTATGATCTATGGCAACATTCAATTTTTCTATATAGGAAATTGAATGTTATCATAGATCATATCTACATAAATGTAACGTAACGTGACACCTACATAAACGTAACGTGACACCTACATAAATATAATGTAACGTGACACCTATGATCTATGGCAACATTCAATTTCCTAAAAAATTGAATGTTGCCATAGATCATATTTATATGAAACATAACGTGACACCAACATAAACCAGCAACATTTTCACATTCAATTTAAAAAAATAAAAACTCATTAAGTTCGCGAAACGTAACGTGGCACGTTACATTACGTTTATGTAGGTGTCACATTACGTTTATGTAGGTGTCACGTTACGTTACGTTACGTTTATATAGGTGTCACGTTACGTTACGTTTATGTAGGTGTCACGTTACGTTACGTTTATGTAAGTGTCACGTCACGTTACGTTTATCTAGGATTTTGTAGAATACATTCCTATCTAAATAGGACTTAGCCTACCATAAGTGTTTGAAAAATGACTTGTAAATAAGTCTTCCTTATTTTAATCTATACTCGTCATTTACATTAATTTGAGTCGTTTTATCTTATTGCAAAGAAGATCAATATAATTACATAAAAAGTATAGAGTTGATTATATATATATATATATTTAAATTTTAAAGAAAGTAAGTATAATTTACAGAAAAAAAAAGAAAAAGAAGTCATTGTTTGAGTAGAGAACATACTTTCAATCTCCAAGAACTAGAAATTGCAAAAAAATAAGATTCCCACATTTGGTGTCTTTGAAAAACCCAATTTCAACAACGATACGGAATTTCAATTTTGGAGGTTTAAAGCGAGTTTTAGTGGTGTGATAATAAAAAAAATATATGTATATATATATATAAGCGCATAGATCACATCATATGTAAACCCCACTCTTTATCACATTATTAAATTTTTTAAAAAAATTTTAAAATTAAAACTCTCCACTTTTATTCTTTTAATTTTCCATCAGCAAATTCTCCGTAGATTACAGGAATCTTCCCTTCCCCAGAATCCCATTTCCCACTGTCCAATGCTTACCATTACATACCAGTAAACATCCACACACCAATATAAACATTCATGATCACAAAATATTATATATAATTAAAAAAATTATTTATATAATTATTTGAAACTAATTCTATTAATATACAAAAAATAATTTATATATATATATTTGATAGTAATAAAATATTTTAGTATTTACATTAAAAAAATTATATTATATAATTTAAAGGGTCTGATATATGGATTTATAATTATAAAATTACAAACTGAATCGTGAAGTATGATTTATCTATTTTAAAAATTAAAAATTAAAATCGAACTATAAAATTACTAACCCCTCCCATTAGCCAATTGGGTTGTCAAGTTGGCCGAAGCTAAAACTCTCATATAAAAAAGTCAAAGGTTTAAATCTCAGTGAATGAATCAATAATTAAGGGTCTGTTTGATAATTATTTCGTTTTCAGTTTTCAATTTATATTTATAAAAATTTAAAAAACTGTCATAAAAACTTGTTTGATAATTTTTTAGTTTATAAATGGTTGTCTCAGTTTATAAATTTGAGCAAAAAACGTAAACTCAAAAAATAAGTTTATGTTTTCAGTTTTCAATTTGTTTTTTTTTTCAAATAATTTTTTTTTCAAATAATTTATTTTCAATTATTTTTTTTCAAATAAATTTTTTTTTCAATTAATTTTTTTTTCAAATATTTTTTTTTTCAAATAAGTTTTTTTTTTAATTAATTTTTTTCAATTAATCTTTTTTTCAATTAAGTTTTTTTCTAATATTTTTTTTCCCAATTAAATTTTTTTCAATTATTTTTTTAATTAATTTTTTTTCATTTTTTTTCAAATAATTTTTGTTAGTTAATTTTTTTTTCAATTAATTTTTTTTTCAAATATTTTTTTTTTCAAATAAATTTTTTTTCAATTAATCTTTTTTTTCAATAATTTTTTTCCCAATTAAATTT
This sequence comes from Camellia japonica, assembly GCA_030407325.1. Classification (NCBI taxonomy): domain Eukaryota; kingdom Viridiplantae; phylum Streptophyta; class Magnoliopsida; order Ericales; family Theaceae; genus Camellia; species Camellia japonica. The sequence continues at coordinate 121,328,649 of JAPPVO010000019.1, forward strand.
TTTTTCAATTATTTTTTAATTAATTTTTTTTCATTTTTTTTCAAATAATTTTTTTTAATTAATTTTTTTTCAAATATTTTTTTTTTCAATTAATTTTATTTCCAAATATTTTTTTTCAATTAATTTTTTTTCAAATATTTTTTTTTCAATTAATTTTTTTTCCAATTAAATTTTTTAATTATTTTTTTAATTAATTTTTTTTTCAATTATAATGTGTGTGATCCCATTATCATAAATAATAAAAATAAAAATAAATATTTTAGGCTTAAACAAATATATTTTTTAATTTATGTTTTTAAAAATTTTTAAACATTTTGTTTAAACTAAACGCGTTTGTAATTTATATTTTTCTAAAAATAAACAAAATCAGTTTATAAAATTTTTATAAACATAAACAAAAAACGTAAACGTTACCAAACACTACCTAAATATTTCATTATTCACCACTTCTTGGGATTACTCTTAAGATTTTTGTCCAATAATTATATGATATATGTGACACAAAATTTCATCTATTCAATGAACTAGTTAAGACCAAGTCTACACGAATTCAGTTCCTTTAAAATGATTTTTTTGTAAAGTAATTTTAGCAAAATTTTTTGTGTGATTGAAATTTAATTTTATAAAAATTGAGGGAATAATATATTGATTGTCGCTTAAAAAAAAATCTCAACCTTATAAAAAATCACTAAAAAAAATCCAGATTCAAATGGTGTTTGGAAACTTTCTAAAATAGTCAAAAAAAATTTTAAAAAATGACTATAAAAAATTAATCTTTTTATTTCTACTTTTATTTATATAATTTTTCATAAAAAATTAAAAAATTATTAAAAAAAATCATTCCTCAAACACGAACACCCCTAAAAAATAAGAATAAAAAAACCTAACCCTCCTACTACGGTACCACCCAATGGGGACATTAATTCTATAGAAAAAAAATCATTTGCTAGCCTGGTCTAAGTACGAGTCCGGATCCCCTGCCATACTTTCCTGCCATGCCCCAAAACGACGTCGTTTTGGGGCAAAATTTCAAAAAAAAAAAAAAAAAAAAAACAAAAACAAAACAGAACCAGGCAAGGAGATGAAGAAGAACTCTCTGGACACAAAAATGAAAAACCTCTCTCAAATCGTGTATGTATATATTTGAGATCGTGTACGTATATATATATATATAAATGTGATGCACGATGGACACATATCTGGACACAAAAGAAGAAGAAGAACTCTCTGGACCTTAGATTTGAGATCGTGTATGTATATATATATATATGTGATATACATGGTGCATACAAATCAAAACCTCTCTCTCTTCCTCCACGGTTGTTTCGAAGTTGTTCAGGATGTTCGAACTTCCTCCGATCTGCTCCAATGGTCTCAGATCTGTTCCGATCGGCATCGCCGTGAAGAGATCGGCCTCCGACAAGTCTTCTCTTTCTTAGGCTCGTTTCTGTACTCCATTAATCAAGTCCCCCAAAGTTTTTTTGTTTTTTTGGGTTAAGGTTACAGTGAGTGACTGGTTTTGGTCTTCTCATTGTGAAGTGAAAGTGATGAAGTGAGAAAGAGGGTGAACAGCAACAGACGAAGAAGAAAGGAAAAAAAAAAAAAAAAAGCCCCAAAACGACGTCGTTTTGGGGCATGGCAGGAAAGTATGGCAAAGGATCCGGACTCGTCTAAGTACGACCAATAGTAACCGAATATGCCGCGAATTCTCTTCGCCTTAACGGCTCTTTTATGCTTTTTTTCCAACCGCCACTTCATCACGTTAAGCATATGCCCTCTAAATATTCCATCTCTTCCTTTTTAAACTCCCCACACCTTATTTTTACTGCACTCATTACTCACACCCACAAATCTTCATTCTAATTAGGCTCTTTCCTTTTTACTTTTTCACTTTCAATTCTGGGTTTAGAGAGAGAATAAAGAAAAAACTTGTAAACGGGTTCGATGAAATTTGGGAAGAGATTGAAGCAACAAGTTCAAGAAACTTTGCCGGGATGGCACGACAAGTTTCTGTCCTACAAGGATTTGAAAAAGCTTGTGAGGTTAATTTCTTCCGCTCCTCCGATGATGAATGGATCGCTTGAGTTTGAGAAGGCTGAGGCTGAGTTCATGTACTTGTTGAACAATGAGATTGAGAAATTTAACTCTTTTTTTATGGAACAAGAGGAGGATTTCGTTATCCGCCATAAGGTTAGTTTTCTTATTCTTGTTTGTATTGAGTTTTTTGATTGTGAATTGTAGTGGAATAAGGGGTTAGTGAGATCTAAATCTGATACTGGTTTGAAAATGGTATTGTTTTGGTTTGAACTCAGTCAAAGACCAACATTTCTGACAAAAATAGTTGGTGGGTCAACTGAGTCAACTCAGTTGAAAATTAAGGGAATGTTTTTTTTTTTTTTTTGGGGTGGCTTTAATTATTATAATTTGAAGGGAATGTTAAAGTTATAAGCCAACGGTTGGAACTTGGCATAGCCCATTTTAACATGTTGAAAAATATGGGTCCCTATGTCCACTTCACAACAACACGATTATACCTTGTCTCTATTTTATTGACTAGTTACACGACTTTATTATAGAATGAATATATAATCATATGGTATTCTAAGAATATATGCTAAATAATTATTAGATGGTGATGAGATTAACGTAATAGACGTGACTTTTTTTGGGAGGGATCACACATTACGTTAAATCACATCGAATATATGCATGAACGAATAAATTCAAGATTAGAGAATTATTTGACTACTAGTTGGTGATGAGATTAATGTATGCATGAACGAATAAATTCAGCATTAGAGAATTTTTTTTTGGGGGGTTACAAATTACATTAAATCACATCGAATTTATGCATGAACGAATAAATTTAGAATTAGAGAATTATTTGATGTAAAGAATAATTCGGAATACGAGAATTATTCAACACAATGATGTTTATTGAAGTTATGGATAATGACAATATTTAACAAGAATTCTTAGAACTTTTAATTAAAAAAGAAAAAGGAAAAAAAAGAAGACATAAATAACAATGATGATTATGACACTTGAGATAAAATGTTTATTGGGAATAAACATCAGTATGTGAAATTAAAATTGCATAGGTTATTTTAATGTGGTGAAAAAGATAAAAATTAATAATGTGTTAATTGCAGGAGTTGCAACAGAGGATTGAGAGAGTGACTGAGATTTGGGGACCAAATGGAAGTCAACCATCAGAGATGGATTACAAAGAGGAGATGGGTAAAATCAGAAAAGAGATTGTCAATTTCCATGGTGAAATGGTGCTTTTAATGAACTACAGCAATATCAACTACACAGGTACTCCTTGATGTTCAATTCTTCCCATATTTATGTTTTTGCGAACAAGAAATTCACTTCCATTTGAACTCAATTGACATAACATGTGTAAAAAAATGACGGGTGTTCAATATACTTCAAGCGGAAGCAGTTTACCTGGTTGTTTTAATTATTACTTGTATTAGGAGCCTCTACGAATGATCGCAAACACATGAGCAAGAATTATCCCATAATTTTCAGTTCTGAAGTTACAAGGCACTTGCCTTCCCACACCCATGAGTCAAGTTCGACTCCTGGGGGGCGCGAAAATCCTGGATTTTCTAGGGGTTCTCTTCAGAGACCTCGCGCTGTACTCCGATCGATCCTTGGCCATGGTTGGGGCGGGTGATGCGCTCTACTGGTGCCTCGGTGGTGGGTCCCTTCCTATGGGTTGGGTTAAATCAGGCAGCTCCGGACCACCGGGCCTGAGCCTCTGGAGGTCGTGATGACATCTTAGAACCTCCTTTTTTTAATAGGCAAAAAAAAAAAATAAATAAATAAAAAAATTACAAGTCACTAGTTATGGTAGCCTTAGAGAGATTGAAGTAAAAGAGGAATTGTGTATTTTTCTGCAGAGTTTTTCCATCATTGTTGTGTAAAATGTATTCTCTATCTTTATATAGTCATCTACAACCACCTTATCTTCTACAGATAAGATCCCTTCATTCAAATACATGGGTTTATCAAATAATCCATGTGGATACTTCATGTGTATTGGATCAGGTCAAATCTGATCAAATTTTCAATAAGATGGATGTATTGAGTTATAACGTTTGTTTAGGCAGAAAAAACATTTTTATTACTGAACATAGTTTCTAGAAAAGGTCTTTTGTAATAAAAGTTTTTGGTATTTTATTGCAAACTTGAAAGTGGTGTGCTAGCGGTGGTTGCAACAGTCGCAGTAGTGGCAGCGATAGTAGCTTTGGGTTAGGGTGGTGCGAATGGTTGTGGAGGTAGGGTGATAAGGTGGCGGCATTGGCGAGTGATGGTGGTGACAATGGTGATGGCATTGAGAAGACCATAGTTATTAGAAAAATGTTCTCTGCCTTGAAAAAATAGAACAGGGTTTTGCTTAAATTAATTCAGTTTTCATTGTTCACGGAAAAACCGTTTTTATTGACTATTTTTCTTGTCATCCCCAAATCCAAAAAATATAAAAAAAATAATTTATGAAGCCTAAGATTGCATTGATATACTAATTGAACCAAAAACTATGGCAAAGATAGAAATTCAAATAGTAGTTCTAGTCATATTTCTTGGTTGAGTGTTATCACTATACAAAATTGTTAGACAATAAAAAAAAAAAAAAAATTATTACTTTGCAGGGTTGGCCAAGATCTTGAAGAAATATGACAAGCGAACTGGTGGGTTGTTGCGCTCACCCTTCATTCAAAATGTGTTGCAGCAACCTTTTTACACAACTGATCTCATATCAAAACTTGTCAAAGAATGTGAAAGCACCATCGATGCAATGTTCCCGGTGGTTGAAGAAGAAGAAGGAATAATTCGCGGAGAAAGAGAGGCGATTATGGTGTCGGGAGAAGGAGTTTTTAGGAATACAATTGCAGCTCTGCTGACTATGCAAGAGATTAGAAGAAGAAGCTCTACATACGGCCACTTCTCTCTGCCGCCTCTCAACTTGCCGGAGTCTGATTTCATCCAGGCCTTTCAACTCAATTCACCTATACCAATTCCCTAATATTAGAGAAATTATGATACATGCAATACATTTAACACGTATAGTTGGCCATAACTTTGTGTTTTTATGGGGATTGGCTAAATGCTACATAATACATGATGTATAAGAAATTAAGCCTACCTCTTCTTCCTTATTTTTATTTTATTTTTTTTGTTGTATGCTAATTAGTATGTTAAAAGATGAGCTTCTCTTTTAGAGTAAGAGACAGTTCTAATATTAATGAAAAATTACAAATTTTCAATATTCTGGAATTAGCTTTTCTAAAATGGGATTATCTGAATCAGATAAGGGAAAAAAATGTTGAAGGTTTATTTTAAACAAATTGAATCATCAAAAGATATAGAGGTTTTAATTAGACCATTGAGGGGTAATGTTATATATGTAAGTTATGTTATTTGTGAGTTTGATTATCACAAATAGCATAACTCAATACTATAAGAGTCATAACTAAAAAAAATTTGAATTATAACCAAATATCACATGAGGTATAATGAAACAATTTTTGGATCATAACTAACAGAGATCGTAACTAAAGATGCATACTCAAAAATGTGCACCATAGATTTTCCTTCACTTCAGTGCAAAATTGAACATTTGTATAAATGTACAAAATCATAGAAGATTTTACAAGATAATATGTCACTTTAGTGCCTGCCACTACTGGCAACTCATCAAACATTTGTATTGATTTGTTTGCATGACATTTATATATGCAAAAAAAAAAAAAAAAAAAACTCAATTTTTTGAACAAAAAACAAAAATTTAATTTTTTTTATTTATCAAACGACACCTAAGATGTTGAAGAGCTCATTTAATAGGTGAGTGTGGCATGATCTTTTGGGATACAACTTGTTTTTGGTAAACAAAAATATTTTTCTCATTTAAATGGTTTACTCCCAAGTATGGGTCAAGTTTGGGGTTGATCCTTGCCACGAGACATTTTTAATCACAAAAACCTAATAATAATTGATAATTGGACCAAAGTAAGCCTAATATTTTTAATCACAAAAGCCTAATAATAGTTGATAATTGGATCGAAGTAGGAAAAGTCACAAAAGACTAATGAGCTTCTACTAGAGAATGGAGGGATTCTCATAGACGGCGCCACTGAAGCAACCACTCACAATCAACACAATATTGTCTGTTTTGAGCATCATGCCTTCATGGCTTTGTTCTCCATTGATGAAAAGGCCTCCTGCTAGTTGAAGGAAATAATCAGCTTTATAAGGTGGCTCGTAAATGTCCCACGGAGCGATGTAGGACGCGCCCTACAAAGCCACACTTTAGAGAGCAAAAGAATTTTTTTTAAGGATCCAAGAAAAAAAGAGTCCATACTTAGAGAGCAAAAGTATAATATACCCATTTATGAGTTGTGCGATGTCTACAAATCCTAGCCCATTGCCCTTTTTTTTGGTGGGTTGAATTTTAGCCCTTTCTTGGATAACAAAACAACAGTCAAATTTCTTTTATAGTACCCCAGCTAAGAGGCTAAGGCCTACTTTTATAAGGCCAAGCCCAATCTATACATTGGGCCTTCCCTAGGTTGGTCCACCATTTACTTAGGATAATTACCCGTATACTGACTAGACTTATTTGGAAATGGGTTGATTGTTGCGGCTATATGGGCCCATTTTGGGATCCGTTTCAATAATCTGAACCATTTACTTTCTAGAGTACATCGAGTAGAATATATTTACAAAAAATCAAATTGATCGAACATCGTTAACTATTTCATCGAATTGCATTTGTATCTAAAAAATAAATGGTAAATGTGATTTGAATTATAAAAATGAATACAAATGTGAGTGAATGAAAGAGTTAACGATATTCGATCAACTTAATTTTTTTTAGGTATGTTCTACTCAATGTACTCCAAAAAGTGAACAATTTGGATCATCGAAATGAGTCTTGAAATGGGCCCATATAACTGTACAACAGTGACTGCTGTGCGAGAGGCACAACAATCGCCCCATTTCGGACTTATTTACTTCTAAGTCCTAAATAAAATTTTGTGAACATATAAATTTTTGCAAATGAGAAATTTATGGTGTGACTTATTTATTTAGTAGTGTATGCCCGTGCCTGAAGGTACGGTGTAAATAATGTTAGGATTAGAATAAAATTGTAATCCCAACACTATTTAAATTTATTTTTTAATGTGATAAAATCACAAATTTATTATAAAATTTTGGAGTTCTCACAAAACTCCTTACGAAAACTTGCTTTTGCTTATATAATATATAACTAGATAGATAGATGTGCCTAGCATACATACAATTTTCACGGGCATACATATAATATTACTTTTACTTATATAATTATATGGAAATTGTAAGTATACCCCTAATGTCCGACTATATTACGGGTATACAAACATTATATGGAAATATGTGTAAAATATATTGAACAAAAGAAGAAAATAAAAAATAAAAAAACAAATAGAGAAAAAAATAAAAACGGAAGAAAATAAAAAATAAATAAAAAGAAAAGAGAGAGGAAGGTAGGATCATGGAAGGATGGGTGAGAAAAAGAAAAAGTAAGAGAGAGAGAAGAGGGAAAGTAGAAAATGTATATGTAGGATATTTTTTGAAAAATATATCTCAGCCAGTGTTTTATAATTTGAACTGATCTGAGCCATCCAAATGTCCTAATAGGACAAAAATATGTTGAAGATTCAAAAATCGTCTTGCTTTATTAAAATACTAGCGTATGCCCGTGCCTGAAGGCATGGTGTAAATAATGTTAGGATTAGAATACAATTGTAATCCTAACACTAGTTAAATTTATTTTTTAATTTGATAAAATCAAAAATTTATTATAAAATTTTGGAGTTCTCACAAAACTCTTCATGAAAACTCATTTTTGCTTATATAATATATAGCTAGATAGATAGATGTGCCTAGCATACATATAATTTTCACGGACATACATAGAATACTGCTTTTGCTTATATAATTATATGAAAATTGTATGTATGCCCGTAATGTCGTAGTGTATTATGGGCACACAAACATTATATGGAAATGTGTGTAAAATATATTAAACAAAAAGAAGAAAATTAAAAATAAAATAGAGAAAATAAATAAAAACGAGAGAAAATAAAAAATAAATAAAAAGAAAAGAGAGAGGAAGGTGGGATCATGAGATTATGGAAGGATGGGTGAGAAAAAGAAAAATTAAGGGAGAGAGAAGAGGGAAAGTAGAAAATGTATATGTAGGACATTTTTTGAAAAATATATCTCAACCATTGTTTTATAATTTGAACAGATCTGAGCCATCCAAATGTCCTAATAGGACAAAAATATGTTGAAGATTCAAAAACCGTCCTGTTTTATTAAAACACTAGCGTATGCCCGTGCCTGAAGGCACGGTGTAAATAATGTTAGGATTAGAATATAATTGTAATCTTAACACTATTTAAATTTAGTTTTTAATTTGATAAAATCACAAATTTATTATAAAATTTTGGAGTTCTCACAAATCTCCTTACGAAAACTCGCTTTTACTTATATAATATATAGTTAGATAGATAGATGTGCCTGGCATACATATAATTTTCACAAGCATACGTACAATACTTCTTTTGCTTAAATAATTATACGGGCATACATACATCGTATGAAAATATGCGTAAAATATATTGAACAAAAAGGAGAATATAAAAAAAAAAAAACAAATAGAGAGAAAAATAAAAACGGGAGAAAATAAAATAATAAAAAGAAAAGAAAGAAGAAGGTGGGATCATTGGATCATGGAAGGATGGGTGAGAAAAGGAAAAAGTAAGAGAGAGAGAAACGAAAAAGTAGAAAATGTATATGTAGGACATTTTTTGAAAAATATATCTCAGTCATTGTTTTATAATTTAAATAGATTTGAACTTTCCAAATGTCCTAATAGGACAAAAATAAGTTGAAGATTCAAAAACCGTCCTGCTTTATTAAAATATGTTGAAGATTCATATGAGATTTAAATTTATGAAATCTATCTCGTATTCAATATATTTAAAAACAATAATTAATTATTCAAATTTATTTAATTTGTGGACTATAAAATTCGTTAATTTAAGCTCCATTACATATAGTAATATCTGGCTCCTAATTTTGGGATTGCAAGCTTTTCCATATAATATGAATAAAAATAAGTGAACAAAAATGGAAAAAAAATACAAATAGAGAGAAAAATAAAAATGGGAGAAAATAAAAAAATAAAAAGAAAAGAGAGAGGAAGGTGGGTTCATGGGATCATAGAAGGATGGGTGAGAAAAGGAAAAAGTAAGAGAGAGAAGTGGGAAAATAGAAAATGTACATGTAGGATATTTTTTGAAAAATATATCTCAGCCGTTGTTTTATAATTTGAATAGATCTAAGCCATCCAAATGTCCTAGTAGGACAAATTCAAAAACCATTATGCTTTATTATATAGATATTTTTATTTATATGTATAATATTGAGCTTTATTTGTTAGATTAATACATTATCGGTAAATTACACTTTGCACCCATGTGCTTTACATAAAATCTTATTTTGATCCATACACATCAAATTGTGGCACTTAATCTCCTGAGCTTTTGGTCAAGTGTCACATTGGCCCTTCTGTTACTCCTACTTTTTGACTCTTTAACAAAAGTTAGTCACATGAAAAACATGTGATCACTAAATGGCAGCATGGAGAAAAAACTTACTGGCAGTATCCATAACTACATTGCCACAAATGAAGCCAATATCCACATGAACACACAAATGGCCATAATTCATTTCATAAAATATATTGTTTGTATCCACTAAGTCCAAATGGCCACATATTCATGATGCAAACATGTTGGCAGTATCTATAACTACATAGACAAAACATGCCACATTGTCAAAAGAGTTTGATAATCAAAATAAACAACACCCCATACTTTAGGTTCTTCTCCTTAGAGGCAGATGCATTTTGAAGTGAGGATAAGGTCACAACGTTCCTTCATCTCTATGTAAATGAGGCTGGTGTTGGTGTTGACATTGCTCTCCTTGATGCTTCAAATGTTTGTGACAATGCTGCTTTTGTTGTTGTTGTTGCACTTCTTGTTGCTGTTGGTGTTGTCCTTGTTCCTGCTGCTATTATTGCCCTTGATGTTAAAGTTGCCTTTGTCGCTGAAGTTTCCCTTTGTGTTTGTGAACTTTTCCTTGATGTAGATGGATTTGGTACCCTTGGAATGGCTGAAGCTGAATTCGGTGCTGAAGATCGATTTGGTGTTGCCATTGGTATTGGTGTTTGGGTTGCACTTAGTGTTGCCATTGGTGCTGATGCTTGAGATGATGTTGATCCAGCCTTAGTACACTGCAATTGGCAAAAAATATTTGGTCCAATCAAACATATATTTAGTTGTATTAATTTAAAACATTAACAACAAAGTATGCACTCACCATTTTCCTTTTATAGCCTAAGCTTTTCCATCTTGGTTTATTTTTTTGTTGGTACTTCCTGTTTGGTGGATTCTTGCAGCTCCTATAGTTATGGCCCCATGTTATATTCTGCCTTGTGACGTTGGTAGGTTCATCTGGTCTATTCCTTCTAGAAGTTGGAAGCCTTCTTGGAGGCTTATGATAAATAGGAGGTAATGGGGTTAATAATACAGTCTTGGACCACAATTTAAGACCATTTAGAGGTTATATCATGTTTTCATAAATCTTTTAATTGGTCTAGCATTAATTCACATAATCTTCAGGTGTCTCACCCTTGTACCAGATAGAAGCCACACTGTAGACACCCCATTTTTGACCGTCCTCAAGACTTGGACGTCATCGTTTGAACACTCGATGATCATCCATGTTCGTGTTCGTCTTGAGTTCTCGGAGGTTTCGGCCGCGCGCCTTGCCTCAAGACCTCTTGACTTGTTTGTTTTGTGTTTGGTTTTACACCAAACACTTGTTGTTTTGCTTCTGAGGGTGGGAAATAGCTTGTTGGCCATCCCCACACCTCACCGGCCATGGCTTGAGGATACCGGCCCTGTTTTCTTGCTACCGGCCAAAGGTGTTGGCCGGTCGGCATTGTGTTTGGTCGGCCGGCCACTGATTTTGGTCAATCGGCCACTTTTTCTGGCCGAGACCTTTTCTTGGGGAGGTTTGAACCTTTTGAACCTTTTGAACCTTGGTTTTAGCTTCTTGAGGAAGCTTAAATCTTTTGAACCCTTGGTTTTAGCTTCTTGAGGAAGCTTGAACCTTTTGAACCTTTGTTCTAGCTTCTCCAAGAAGCTTGAACCCTTTGCCTAGCTTCTCCAAGAAGCTTGGCCCCTTTGCTCCAAGCTTCTAAGAGAAGCTTGACCCTTTCTTAGCTTCTTGAGGAAGCTTGACCCCTTTGCTCTAGCTTCCTCAAGAAGCTTGGCCCTTTTGCTCCAAGTTTCTAAGAGAAGCTTGGCCCCTTTGCTCAAGCTTGCACCTTTGTTCCTCTATAAAAGAAGAGCTCCTCTTCCATTGTAAGGGTTCCAAAAATTTTGCTAAGGCAAAAACCATACATATCTCACTACTTTGAGCTCCAAAGTCCATAGTTCTTGGCCCCTTTGCACACCAACTCTTAGCCTAACACCTCCATCATCAACCTAAGGATCTTGGAAGCCATTTTCAGAGGCTAAGGGACTGGTTTTCTGGACCAATAAGCTGCTGTCCCCTTTTGGCTACAAGGGTAACACACTTTACCCTCTTTTGATCTTTATTTTGCTTCATATTTTAGCCTTACTTGTAATCATTTTCGAGCTTTGTCATAAACTAAAAAAAGTCTTATTTTGAGCTCCTTTTTAAGTTTGTTTAAGATCACTTTTGTGTTTGGGGTTGTTTACCCCCTCTTAGGCCTTGTTTGGCCTCATTTTTGTGTCTTTTTTGTGAGGTTCGGGACAACCTTGTATTGGCCTTCTCACCACTGAAATCCAGAGGGATTTTAGTGGTGGGGATGGTGTTTTGAGGTCCTAAGAAGGAGAGGGGTGACCTTCTCCCTTGTTGTCTTGTTTTCTAGCATTTTTGGCTTTCCAAAGGGGCTCCTATTTGCATGTTTCAAAGCCATATTTCAGACCTTTTTTGGTGAGTTTTAAGGTCTGCATAGGCTCTGTCCAGAGCCCATTTTGCCATATAAAGTGTCTATTATGCATGTGTAGAGTAATCCTCCTCAAGGCCTTTCAAAGGGGCCTTTACTTGTATACTTCCTTGGCTCATTCCAGGCCCTTTTCAATGAGTTTTAGGGCTTTCATAACCTCTTTCCAAAGGTGGTTTTGCCATTTTGTATGTTTATCATGTATGTGTAGAGCAACCCCTTGCATGGCCTTCCAAAGGTGCACCTCATTCTAACATGTGTTGACTATGTTTCAGTGGGTTTTTGGTCTTTATTTGGCATGTTATAGCTCTGACTTTTACTGGTTTAGTTGGCTCTTACATGCTTCATGTACTTGCTTTGCAAATCCTCTCATTTGCCTTAACATTCACCTTGTGTTTAGACCACCGTGCTTACATGTTTTGGCTTAACCTCATGAAGATTTTAGCTTTGTTTTGCCATGCTTGAGGTCTGGTTTTGGTTGTTTTGATCATGTTTGCCATGATTTATATAGCCATCATGCATTTTAGCTTGCTAGCTTTAGGTGTATGGGTCACTAGCATGCTTTACTTGGCTTATTCTCGTGATTTGGCATCATTGGAGATCATATTTCAGTCCATGTTTCATTCTTTCATGCTTGCATTTTCCATCCTTTCAATGCTTTGAAAAGTTGATGTCTTATGCTCCATGTTTAGGCCCTTGTGTATGCATGCTTGTGTGTGTGTTTTCATGCCTTTGTCGCATCATTTTGACCGCTGATTTGGGCCTATTTAAGAGCTGTCCATATTGGTTTAAGACCATCCCTTGCATGTTGTTGCATGCTTGCCTTGCATGTTGTTACATACTTGGCTCATAAACATGTTGTTGCATGTTTAATTGCATTTGGCATGCTTTTGTTAAGTTGCTTTGCATGTTTGCATATCTTGTCCCTTTACATGTTGTCACATGTTTACCTTGCATGCTTGAATGACCATGTTGCATCTTGTATGCTTGTATGCTTGACTAGGTTGCATTGCATTTGGAATGCTTGTTACCTTAACATGCTCATGTTGCATTAGTCTTGCTTGCATGTTTGCATCCTTTGCCTTTTGATCAACCATGATAGAGGTTGGGGCCCCTTTATGTGTTGTATGCATTTCATTTGATATTGAAATTGCACACTTGGCTCCTTTGGCCATCATGCATTGAAATGCGTGATTGGTGGCCCGAGGGTCGAGAGCCATACTCCCTTGAGTCTTAAACATGATAGGGAGGGTGGTTGTGCATACATTGCTTTGAAAATGCATTGCCATGCTCTGTTTGCCCTCTGCTGTTGTCAAACAGGATTCTGCAGGAAGATGTCGCCGGTCGGCCATCTCCAGTGCCGGCCGGCTATCCATTGTTGGCCGAGAGCCTCATAACTGGTCGATGACCACTTTTCCATGGCCGGTGACCATTCCTCTTGGCCGGTGACCTCCCGCAGTATTCAGGGAGGGTTCCAGAACCAACCTTGGGACTTGTGCAGTCTTCAGAGGTGCAAAGCAGTGTAAACAGAGGCAACTATGGCATGGCGATGGATTTCCAAGAGGAGCCGAGCATGCATACATTCATCTCTCTTCCCGAGGCCTTTTACTGCTTTCCATAGCTTAGTTAATTTGTTTAATTAGTTAAGTCGTTATGTAAATAATTAATTAGCTTGTTAGTTGATTAATTTGTATTATTCTTTCAGACCCTCCGAGCGAGGGCGCAATTGTAATCAGCGTGTGTATGTGTGATGCATGTCTTCCAACCCCCATTTCTTTCTCCCTTTTATTTAACCACTTATGATGGTTAGTATTAGGGCATATTTCAATTAGCATCCTTATGCTATGCATGTTTGCATCATTCATATGTATTGCATGCACCGGGCTCGGCGCATCATACTGTAGACGTCCCCGAACGTCCCGGGAGGGAATATCCCGTTTTGTTCATTGGGCTCACTACAGTTTAAGACTCAATGTCACGGTCCTGTATCTAATCTCGCAGAGTGCAATGCAAGACCGATGAATCATCAAAGAGTCCAAATCCGGCAAATCGTTTTTGAAAAAATAGATTTTTAGAAAGAAGTGCCAAACATGGACTGCTTTGCCAGATACAGAGTCGCCACCTAAATATTTATTTTGGGGGTAATTTAGGAAATCCTGACTCGTTGCCTAAGGCCACGTGTCCGTCATCACCAAAGTTGCCTCGGCTCGGGAACTTGGGTACGATTGGGGAAGGTCACTTCGTGAGCACCCCCGCTCACCCGATCAAAGATCGGCCTCTACTAACCATGATATCAAGTTTTGAAAACATTATGTGCTCTTATTCCGGTTATTAGCCTAAAATTGCTATGTGATGCGCACAACACACAAGTATAGACTAGATCGCCTAATTTGGAACAAAGCATTACATATCCGTTTGTTCGGAAAAATGGTTTGAGTTTTGCTACTCGCAAGTAGGCTAAAATACGGATTTCAATGAATTGTCCCAATTCAAGCAATTCAACCTTCACCCACAGGCATTCAGGCAGTTATATCACATACGCAAATAACCTCATGGTAAGCATGCTGTCATGGCAACACTCACACACATGCAAGGATGCTAAAGCATAAAAACTTACCTAGTATTCCGAGTCAAAACAAAAGCTAGTTAGTAATCAAATGCATGATCCTAGCTCATGTTAAGATGGCTAATGCAACGCATGCAAAAATGCAACTAGAAATAGGTTCAGCTATTCTAAGATGGCATATGAGATGCAACAGATGGCATGTATTCAACTTGGAATTGAAAATACAATGCAGTTAGTATCATGCGCCGAGCTCGGTGCATGCAAGATAAATGAATGGATGCAAACATGCGAGCATAAGTATGCTAATTGAAATATGCCATAATCTAACCATCGTAAGCTAGTAAATAAAAGGGAGAAAGACGTGGGGTTGGAAGACATGCACATACGCACGCACACTTATTACACAATTGCCCTCGCTCGGAGGGTCCGAAAGAATAATACAGGCCAAATGAATAATTAACTAATTACAAAAACTCTAATCAATTAACAAATTAATTGCAAAACAAAATCTAAGTATGAAAACTCAAAAGGCCGCTGCAGCTAGGCCCCGGAATGATGGGATGATGCATGCTCGGTTTGCCGCGCTCGGAAACTCGTTGCCATGCCACTTGTTGCCTCTGTTTACACTGCTCTGCACCTCTGAAGACTGCACAAGTCCGAAGGTTGGTTCTGGAACACTCCCTGAACACTGTGGGAGGTCACCGGCCAAGAGGAATGGTCACCGGCCATGGAAAAGTGGTCATCGACCAGTTGTGAGGCTCTCGGCCAACAATGGATAGCCGGCCGGCACTGAAGATGGCCGACCGGCCATCTCTTCCTGCAGAATCCTGTTTGACAGCAGCACAGGGCAAACAGAGCATGTCAATGCATTTTCAAAGCAATGTATGCACAACCACCCTCCCTATCATGTTTAAGACTCAAGGGAGTATGGTACTCGACTCTCGGGCCACCAATCACGCATTTCCATGCATGATGGTCAAAGAGTCAAGTGTGCAATTCAATATGGAATGACATGCACAAAACACATAAAGGGCCCCAACCCCTATCATGACTGATCAAGAGGCAAGGGATGCATGCTCAATGCTATGCAACCTAAGCATGCAAACAAGCTAATGCAAAATGAGTATGCTAGCAAGCAATATGCAATAGGCATATAACCTAAGTACGCAAACATGCAACCTAGCATACACAATGCTATGGACTATATGGCACACATACTGCTATATGAACTATGGCATGCTCAATGCAACTAACCACCTAGCATACACAATGCTAACAACATAACATGCACAACACATTGTAACATGGCATACAAGCACAACTCTCAATAGCACTTAAAGCATGGAAAACATGGGAGTATGGCACAAGTATAAGCTCTGAAATAGCATACAAAATGACTCCGAATCATGCAAACAACTCACACAACGCATGTTGGATGGCTCAAGCATTGAAACTAGTGAAATGTATTACACTATAGGCATGCAAGGCAATGCTCAAATGATGAAACCAACCCCAAACAGACCCTATGCAGCCCCAAAACAATAGCAAAATGAGTTGGAATGATGGCTTGGAATGCATTCAAAATGAAGCTCATGCAAAGGCTCATAAACAAGGCATAATGATGCAACTCTCAAACGCATCGAAGGCATGCTAAACATGAGAATATGGCACACATATAAGCTCTGAAATAGCATTCCCTATGATACCAAAACATGCAAACACCTTAAGCAACGCATGCAAGGGGCTTCAAAACTCAAAGGTAAGCAAGGCTATTACACTACAACCATGCATGGCAAGCACCAATCGACCAAGAGGCCTAAAAATAGAGCTAAGGCAGCCCAAAATATGAGCAAAACATGTTTGAAACATGGCCAAAATATGCTAGAATGGAGGGCCAAAACAACATGCAATGTGAGCTAGTAAGCATGGTTTACACTACAAGTATGTGAAGCAAATGAGGGACCACCAAACCAGCCAAAAAAAGATTCGTGGCATGCCAAAATATGACCAAATACCCACTAAAATGTGACTGAAACATGCAAACATGAAGTGCTACTTTGGAAGGCCATGCAAGGGGTTGTTCTATACATGCAAGAAGCAAACAAAAGGGGACCAAACCAGCCATGGACAGAGGCTAGGAAGGTCCCAAAAGTCACCAAAAAGTGTCTGAAATTGGCCTCCAAATGATATAGACATATGCTCATTTGATAGGCCAAATATGCTAGTAAACAAGACAACAAAGGAGAGGATCACCCCTCTCCTTATTAGGACCTCAAAACACCATCCCCACCACTGAAATCCCTTTGGATTTCAGTGGTGGGAAGGCCAATACAAGGTGGTCCCGAAGCTCACAAAAAAGGCACAAAAATGAGGCCAAACAAGGCCTAAGAGGGGGTAAACAACCCCAAACACAAAAGTGATCTTAAACAAACTTAAAAAGGAGCTCAAAATAAGATTTTTTTTAGTTTATGACAAAGCTCAAAAATGCTTACAAGTAAGGCTAAAATATGAAGCAAAATAAAGACCAAAAGAGGGTAAAGTGTGTTACCCTTGTAGCCAAAAGGGGACAGCAGCTTCTTGGTCCAGAAAACCAGTCCCTTAGCCTCTGAAAATGGCTTCCAAGATCCTTAGGTTGATGATGGAGGTGTTAGGCTAAGAGTTGGTGTGCAAAGGGGCCAAGAACTATGGACTTTGGAGCTCAAAGTAGTGAGATATGTATGGTTTTTGCCTTAGCAAAATTTTTGGAACCCTTGCAATGGAAGATGAGCTCTTCTTTTATAGAGGAACAAAGGTGCAAGCTTCTCTTAGAAGCTTGAGCAAAGGGGCCAAGCTTCTTGAGGAAGCTAGAGCAAAGGGGTCAAGCTTTCTCAAGAAGCTAAGAAAGCGTCAAGCTTCTCTTAGAAGCTTGGAGCAAAGGGGTCAAGCTTCTTGGAGAAGCTATGCAAAGGGTTCAAGCTTCTTGGAAAAGCTAAAAAGGTTCAAGCTTCTTGGAGAAGCTAGAATAAAGGTTCAAAAGGTTCAAGATTCCTCAAGAAGCTAAAACCAAGGTTCAAAAGGTTCAAACCTCCCCAAGAAAAGGTCTTGGCCAGAAAAAGTGGCCGATTGACCAAAATCAGTGGCCGGCCGACCAAACACAATGCCGACCGGCCAACACCTTTGGCCGGTAGCAAGAAAACAGGGCCGGTGGCCTCAAGCCATGGCCGGTGAGGTGTGGGGATGGCCAACAAGCTATTTCCCACCCTCAGAAGCAAAACAACAAGTGTTTGGTGCAAAACCAAACACAAAGCAAACAAGTCGAGAGGTCTTGAGGCAAGGCGCGCGGCCGAAACCTCCAAGAACTCAAGACGAACACAAACATGGATGATCATCGAGTATTCAAACGATGACGTCCAAGTCTTGAGGATGGTCAAAAATAGGGTGTCTACACATACTAACTGCATTGTATTTTAATTCCAAGTTGAATACGTGTTAATTGTAGTATCTCACATGCCATCTTAGAATAGCCGAGCCTATCTTAGTTGCATTTTGCATGTGTTGCATTAGCCATCTTAACATGAACTAGGATCATGCATTTGATTACTAACTGGTTTCTGTTTTGGCTCGGAGTACTCAGTAAGTATTTATGCTTTAGCATCTTGCATGCGTGTGAGTGTTGCCATGATAACATGCTTACCATGAGGCTAATTGCTCATGTGATATAACTGCCTGAATGCCTGTGGGTGAAGGTTGGATTGCTTGAATTGGAACAATTCATTGAAATCCGTGTTTTACCCTACTTGCGAGTAGCAAAAATCAAACCATTGTCCAAACAGACAGATGTGCGATGCTTTGTTCCAAATTAGGCGATCTAGTCTATACTTTTGTGTTGTGCGCATCACATAGTAAGATTAGCTAATTAATCGGAATAAGAGCACATAATATTTTCAAAACAAGATATCATGTTTAGTAGAGGCCGATCTTTGATCGGGCGAGCGGGGGTGCTCATAGCTGACCTTCCCCAATCGTACCCAAGTTCCCGAGCCAAGGCAACTTTGGTGATGACGGACACGTGACCTTAGGCAAACGAGTCAGGGTTTCCTAAATTCTCCCATAAAAAAATATTTAGGTGGCGACTCTGTATCTGGCAAAGCAGTCCATGTTTGGCACTTCTTTCAAAAAATCAGTTTTCCAAAACGATTTGCCGGATTTGGACTCTTTGATGATTCATCGGTCTTGCATTGCACTCTGCGAAATTAGATACAGGACCATGACATTGAGTCCTGAACTGTAGTGAGCCCAATGAACAAAATAGGGGATTTCCCCCCCGGGACGTTCGGGGACGTCTACACACACCATGAGCACAAGGTATACCCTTTAAATCACACATTCTGCATGAGCAAGTATGTTCATCCAGGTCCACTACACACTGATCACCATTTGAACAATTAACTTGAAACTTAGGCCCTCCTGACCACATAGGAAAACAACCCTCTAATTCAATTTTCAATTGCTCCAGCATTTTTTGTATTTTTGGACATAATTTACCCTCATGTTTCCTCATTAAGTCCCTCCTTATCGCATTCTGTTCATCAACAAACATCTTATCCAGTCAAGCATTGTTATGATTGGCTTGTCTTTGGTCTCTAAAATAAACTTATCTCTAGGTTGACTACTTCCAGAAACATCACATGACTCTACTTGGTTGTCCCAACAATCCATTACTGGAACATTTTCTAAGTACACTTCAATGACTCTACTAGGAGGCGTTTGGGCAATCATTTCAACCAAATTAGCATCAGTTGCTAGCAACCTTAGACCATTATCTAAGTCCATCCTATGGATTCTATAAAAGTAAATAATTAAACCATCACACCCAAATTTCTTCACATCATCATTAAAGCGAAGTAAAGAAAATTTAGCAGGATCACAATTTTCAACCAAAATAATGTTTCCACTGTTGTACAAATTTATGTTTATTTTTAAATACACATCAATTTGTACAACAATCTTAAAACAAATTATATGTTTCCCATGAAATTAAACAAATAGATTCATAATAATTTGTAATAGATTAATTTCCCCACTGTATGAGTTCTTTGATTTGCATCTGTTAATTGGAAAAATTACAGAACATGTACTCTGGAAATTGTAAAATTGAATAGCCCACTGTATTTGTGCTCAGATTCATGATAGTGTATTAGTTTGACTTTTCCTAGGAGATTTGTACACTGCATAGGTTCTTTGTTTCGGTAAATAAAAATATATATTTGCTTGCTACTATTTTTCGAAAACCAAAATTTATGGTTTTGTTTTTCGTGAATCATAGTATCTTTTCAGAATGTGTACATAAGCCCATTGTTGCACTGCATAAATTCATGATGAGGAATTCACATTTATTTAAATATTAATATATTTTGCACGCTGTTTAGTTCTAGTATAAGGTTATAATTTTATGTGCAAGGTACATGCTACAAACCCTCTCTCTCTCTAGTTTGAGAACTTCTCTCTCTAAACTTTTCTCCCCCTAGGGTTTCCCGAGTTGGTGGCTGGTGGTGGTGGGGGAGGGGTTTCTAGCGGCCTCCGGCCTCCTCTCCCCTCCCCCTACCCCTATTTTGCTATTTCCTTTCCTCTTTTGCTTTCCCATAACTTGGAAACTTTGCCTTCCATCCTTTCCCTCCTCTGTGAGGTGTTTTCCCCCACCCATTCACTTCGGGAGTGGCCTTCTCAGATCTGCGCCTTCACCGCCTCTGCACCGCCGTCTTCTCCATAGCCACCGCCTTCTCTTCCTCGCCGGTCGGATTCGTCTTCTCCATTGCTGCCTTCTCCATAGCCACCGCCTTCTCTTCCTCCCTCCTTTGCCGATGCCGGATTCGCCTTAGCCACCGCCTTCACCGACTTTTCTCCGCCGCCTCTTCCTTGCCGGTCTTCTCCATCGCCGAATTTGCAGACGCTGCTGCCGGATCTGCTTGGTTGTGGGTCTATCTAGTTTGGTTTTATTTTTGTTTGTTTTTGTTTTTTCTTTCAATGGTTTGTGTCGTTTCTGGGTTTGTTTGGTTCTTAGAGTCCATCTGTGCGTATTTGTTTAGCTTACCCTCATTGTGGTTGGATCTATGATTTATTTCGGGCATGCTCTATTATCGAACTTTTATGATCAACTCTGCATCGCAGTACGAGCACGAGTACGATATGTACGTCTGAATATTTTCATAGTTTTCTTCCTTGGTACTTCTTGCATTATTTTTTTCTTTGTTTGGTGTAAGTTTTGGGTTATGTAGACTCTTGTAAATGCCGCTTTGGCTCTATTAAATGAAATATCTCTTTCGATAAAAAAAAAAGGTACATGCTACATGTTTAATTTCTAGTTTCTTACCATAAGTTGCATGCTTCTTTATTTTATAGTTTTAGAATATAATTTGCATGCTCATGAGTGTTTAAATGTTTTAGTTAAAATTGGCATGCTAATTATTTTATACTTTTCTAGTATAATATACATGTTCATTATTTTCTAAATCCTAGTCTAATTCACATGTTTGTTAGAGTCTATATTTGTAGGATAATTTGCATGTTCTTTATTTTCTAGATTTTAATTTATGTTATTTCTAGAATTATTTGCATGTTAATTGCTTGAATTATTTACATGTTTATTGTGTATTAATTTCATATGTAACTCTTACCTATTAATTTTAATTGAATTTTTGGAGTTATAAATTTTTGTTGTAGTTTGTCTAGCATTTTAATTTTTTACTTAATTGTGCTATTAAATAAATTGCTAGAAGGTTTTAAATAATTTATTACTTTTACAGTTTTTTTTTCCAATTATTTGTTTTATAGTTTGTTGTGTTTTTCTGCTAACTTCTTCTTCTTTTTATTTATTTTTTATTTTTATTTTACAGGAATACCTATGCAAAAGGGAATGAAAAAAAAAAAAAATACAAAACCAAATGAATACAATTTGGGTCTGTAAAATTAAAAATTTGGACTACTAACCTTTTTGATGAATAGAAATACCTAAGCGTGGAAAGGAATTATAAACCAAAAGGAATCCTTACTTGGATTGGTTAATTTCTTTATATTTGAAACAACTTTTTGCTTGAGTTCTAGTAGTGTTTAAATTACCAATCCTTATTAAAGCAAATTTGTTTGCTTGTAATTTTGAAAGCATTTTATTTGCTTGTAAATTGTTGTAGCAATTTTTAATTGCTTGTAATTTGGTTAACAATTTTTAATGGCTTGTAAGTTTTAGAACTTGGTTTGTTTTAACCTAATTTATCCCTTAAAAAACTTAATTTTAAATTTGTTTCCTATGGACTAGGAGTCAACAGGCTCTTGAAAGTTTTGTCGAAGGTTAACTTGGTCTTAAGTCAGACCAATGTGACCCCTCTAGTCTTCCTGGAAACTTTCCTGACCATGTTCGATTCTAGGATAAGTGGTGAGACTAGTTTTGAATTAAATTTCTGACTTTGAAATTTTCTAGTGTTTAGTTTAGTTTTTGGAAACATAGAATAGTGAGATTTTGTTGTATTTTTCAGAAATGACAACTATAACTGATGTTGCTGCTGCTAATGTTGGTGGGGATCAGAACCCCGAGTCAATTGGCTTGCCAACCCCTACTATGACCTTTGTGGTTAATCCAGTTGTTGTGACCTCTCTGGTCAATCTTGTTACTATTTTTGTCGTTCCGGAAGGATCGCTTAACCATCATGAATGCCTGGAGAAGTTCACTAGAGTGAATTTCAATAGGTGGCAGCAAAAGATACTGTTTAACCTGACTATTTTTAACCTTGCGAGGTTTTTGAGTGAGGATCCACTAGTCGTGGAGGAGAATGAACAAAACAAGCACAAGCTCATGGCTCTAGATGTTTGGAAGCAGTCAGACTTTCTTTGCCAGAACCATATTCTGAACGGCTTGGTAGACACACTATGGGATGTTTTGGACAAGAAATCGGCAAAACAGCTGTGGAATGCTTTGGACAAGAAGTACAAAATCGAGGATGCTGAGGCAAAGAAATTTGTCAGTGGCCGATTTCTGGATTTCAAAACGGTGGACTCTAAAACTGCCATTAGCCAAGTTTAAGATTTTCAAGTAATTCTACATGAGATTCATGTAGAAGAAATGTTGCTGAGTGAATCATTCCAGGCAGCTGCTTTGATTGAGAAACTGCCTAATGGCTGGAAAGACTTCAAAAATTATTTGAAGCATAAGCAAAAGAAGATGATAGTCGAAGAGCTTGTTGTCAGGCTCCGAATTGAGGACTATAACAAGAAGAAATGAGGGAGTACCTCCACCGTGAAAGCAAATATAGTTGAGCATGGCCAATCCTAAAGGGTCAAGAAGAATCCACCAACCAGCAAAAGCTCAAAGTTAGGGGCTAGAGGTGGTGTCTCCAAAAGGCCGGTCTACAAACCGCAAGAACCTACTTTTAGGTTCAATAGAAAGAGCTTCAACTGTGAAAATGATGGGCATAAAGTGGTTGATTACTGTAAGAAGAAAAAGCCTTACAAGAAGAACCTTTCACAGAACAAAAACAAGGCTTACATAGCTGAAATGGAGGATTTGTCTCAATATGTGGACAACATGCATCTATCTGTTGTCGTCTTTGAGATGACATGGTGGGGTCCAACCTGAAAGAATGGTGGGTGGACACTAGGGCCACTCGCCACATCTGTGTCGACAAGAAGATGTTCACAATTTTTGAACTGGTTTCAAATGGTGAGAAGTTGTTCATAGAGAATTCTGCGACCTCAACTGTTGAGGGTAAAGGCAAGGTAGTACTGAAGATGACTTCAGGAAAAGAGTTTATTTTGAACGATGCCCTATTTGTGTCGGACATTCATAAGAACCTTGTCTCGGGGTCTTTCTTAAACAAGCATGGCTTTCGCATGGTGTTTGAGTCTGATAAGGTCGTGTTGACCAAGAGTGGAGTCTATGTGGGTAAAGATATATGTCGGACGGTATGTTTAAGCTCAATGTAATGACTATCATCCCTAAGATGAATGAGAAAACTTCTTTTTCTTCTTATATGCTTGATCTCCTAAATTTTGACATTGTCACGACTCAAACCTGCCCCTATAGGTTTAGCGTCATAACCGGTCAGTAATCCTTGGATTACCAAAGGCCTCTGAACAAAATAACACATAAAAGGGGCTGCGGAAGCAAATATAAAACATACATAGTCCATTGAGCCGTGCAGACATACATGAGACAGAAATTTAAAACTTTATGTATACACATGTGACGTCATATTTACATTAGTCTTACGTCACACATGCACATTTACAGATAAAACCAAAAGGGAACTTAGCCTAATATATGGATAAACAGAAACTTGTACAAATTTTACAAAAAGAAAACAAAGTCTTAAACTTAGTTTATAAAACATGATCATTTGACTTTTTCCGGAACCTTCTCAAGAAGCACAAAGGTTGGCCGACAAAACAGAATTCTAGGCGATCATCATTAAGCTTGGCCACGCGCCTGGTCACCTACATACATAAATAATACAGTGAGCGGGAGCCCAGTGAATAACAACAGAGTAAAGGGGTTTAATTGAATGATGTCCTATATCAGATTCGAAAAGCAGATTCATTTTTATTTCAGAAGCAGAAGTAGATCCATATTCATATTCTTGTTTAAATCATATACAGAAATCAAGATTCATGCTTAGTCATATGTGGTACATCTATTAGCATTAACAGAACAAATACAAAACAGATGGTGGTTATGAGTAACTAGTTCCATAAAGGAACCTCCGGATCCAGGTAACATATAATAGATATGCTAAGCTCCAAGATGGAGCCTTCGGTATGGGTAACAAATTACAGATATAATTAGTTCCATAATCGAACCTCTAATGCCGGGTAACAACTAACAGATATGCTAAGGATGCCACAAATACATTTAAAAAATTAGACAATCATTCATTGTACAAAACATAACATTTTAGAAAACAAATTTTATTTTATCATACATAAAATAAATAAAATTGAATATAACTTTACTAAGTTATTACTCACAGTTGGCTCCAAAAGCAGAAAAACAGAGCAGACAGCCTACGACGCGTGACCTACACAACCATATAGCGGATACATATTGAACACACGTGTCACGGATATTAAATTTATTATTCCTCTTTCATGATGTGTGTTCCTAGCTTTTATCCTCATTATTATGTCTTAATTAAGGCTTAGGAATGCCTAAGATGCAATAAGAATGCCAAAATGTAACTTGAAACACTTAGTTAAATTTTCAAAAACAGGGCAGTCTGCTCGAGTGCAACTTTTGCCGCTCGAGCGGCCTGTAAAGTCTGCAAAAGTATTGGTTGCATGATTTTTCTACTCGATGAATGCTTGACGGTCGCTCGAGCGCAAGACTGACTAAAAAGGGTCTCTGCTCGAGTGCAACTTTGGTTGCTCGAGCGGTCTGCAAAAGTTTGTAAAACTTTTGGGAGCTCTCATTTTACGCTCGAGCGGAAGGTAAAAAATAAGGGTGGCCGCTCGAGCGCAGGTTCTGCCGCTATGATAACCCAACCTATACTATGCTTAATTATGCATGTGATTATGTGTTTGATATGAATTTGCAAGTCTAAGTATATGAATTATGTGAATTTGGAATAATATCTGTTGAATGTAAGAGTATCTGTTGCAATTGAAACTTTGAACTGAAAATTGAAAGCTTTAGAGGTGCAATAAACCAAAACTGACTTCACATCTGTGATTAGCATGATTTTTAGAGCCTTTGGTGAAATTTTGAAAATTACGATTCGTAATATTTAATTGGCCTAATTTATATATCTTTAGCCCTCTTGTGTTCTTCATTTTTGTTGAGACTTGCTAGAGAGGGAGGAAGAGAAGAAGCTAGGATCTTGCTAGAGTTTCAAAGGGCAAACCCTAGATTGAAGCTATGGTATGGGAATTACTTGAAATCTTTGTCTTTAACTCATCTTTGGCATGAATCAAGAAGAAATTGGAAATTTTGAACTAGGGTTTTGGGTTGTGTAATGAGTTGAACTAAATGAAAGAAATAAAACCTTAATCTCTTCATTTTTGTTTGATTTGAGTTTAATCTTATAATTAATCCATGAAATAAACTCTAGCTGGTTCATACAACTAAAATTTGTTGGAAGATTCACCATGTTCTTTTGAACTTGAAGATGTAAATTATGAATATATGAAATACATGAGGCCATGACTCTAATGGTGAGACAAGATTGATGTGTTTGATGTGGAATTATGCCTAAATCATGCAATTATATCATGTTTTTGAGTGAGTTTTGCTTTGATTTGGACATGGAAATGAGTTTGGGAAGTTTGCTTTTTTATATCATTTTCGGATTGTCTGATTTTGCCCAAACCGCATGAGCGGCCACAGGCTCCGCACGAGCGGAACATGAAGAAAAACGGAGGTTTTCACTCTACTCTCTGGGCACTCAAGCGGCCAGTGTTTCCGCTCGAGTGGATTTGGGCCACACAAGCGGTGAAGACTTCCATACGTGCGGAACCCCTGTTTCAGCCCAAATTCAAAATGGCATATCTCCTTCATCCGGATTCCGTTTTAAGCGATTCTTGACCCTAAATTCAAGCCCTAGAAGCCTAGTTTCTAATGGTGGTGGTCTCACATCCAAAGTCTAAATACAGAAATAGATATACTCAAATTAGTGAAGGTTTTTTTATTTTTTTTAACCGTTTCATGCCATTTCCTACCTTAACTTAGTTTCCTTGCGCTTCTTGCTATTTCCTTAAACCTTAAATATGTAAACATGATATTTTCAATGAAAAACATATGAAATTTTTGTAGGAAACAATAACTTAAGTTATGAACATTTTGGGCCATTTAAAGTACATCTTTGACATATGCTTTGTATGTGATTCACATGTAGAGAAGATTAGCATTAAACACTTGAGAGAAATTAAAGAATAGGAAATGATTGAACGAATATGTAACAAATAAATTGATTGAGTGAATTGAAAGCAGTGTGTTTCGAAATGTTATGCTTGGTTATGTTTCTGCAGGCTGAGTCGTTAAGGTGTATCATCAGACACTGTGAGTAATTTCTTTGTAATGGTATTTTCATATGAAATACTTTGGAATTGTGAAACTTATGCTTTGTATAAATTATGTGCCTTGACGAGTGTTTTCGAACTGATAAAATATGCTTGAAATCTTCGGAGTAATTATGCTATGGCAAGTTTCTGAAAGAATTTTTTGATAAGAATGAATGAGTTTACTTTTGAGCAACGATTATGATAAATTAGGAAAATATACTTTGACCCTCAGTAACTGTTATTTGTCTATGATCCGTCTTGGACGTTTTGTATAAGCTAATGATTTGCTATAAACTTTCTGTATGATGTCAATCTTTGACAATTGTCCTGTGGTAATTTAGCAAGTTAATTAAGGCCTAAATCACGGTGAGTAATAGTATTGTAAAGATACATTCTTAAATAATCATTTTGACTCAGGTATGGTGACTTATTCTGAAATTGTGTTTGAATTGAAATGAAGGAGTTTTATGAATGTTATACGACATGTGCAATATGGACCTAACGTCGTTCTGTTTATGCTACGATATGCTTGGGCCCGAGGCCATTTTGATATATGATTGGGCTCGAGGCCGTTTTGATATATGATTGGACCCGAGTTCGTTTTGTCATATGTGGGCCCGAGGTCGTTTTGTGGGCTCGAGGCCGTTTGTATCATGTGTTGGGCTTGAGGCCGTTTTGTGGACCTAAGGTCATTCTGTAAATGTGATTAAAAGAAAAGAATGAACTTCGCTATTTGGTAAGCTACGAAAAGATCAATGAACGGTATTTGATACTATGTGCTTTCGAAACAAGTTTAAATATGTCAAGATCTTTATATTGATTAAATAAGACATGAGGCTCATTCATTTAACCCCTTACATGGAGATTACTCATTAGGCTTCCAGCTCACTTTGTTTATTTATATGTATGTAGGTGAGCATTAGGGAGTTCCACATTACAGACCGCATAGGAGTCAGCCTTTTGTAAAGCCACCCAAGTTGCACCTCTACGTCGGGGCCCTAGTGTCGTTTTGGCCAAGCTTGAGAAGCTTGGGTTTTGTATAGTCTATGATGTTATAAGTTTTGCTTCTAGGTTATGTATATGTAATGAATGTGTGTAAATGTTATGGCATATGGTATGAAGTGTAATGTGAGATATAAGATGTATGTTTCTGATTACGGTATGTATGCACTGCTTAATGGACACATTTCATAATTGCTTTCGTTACAGGACCCATATATTTAAATATATTTTTATAATTCTGTTTGAGGCCGTAGGTAATTTCATGATTACTAGCCGATTACGTCCTAAACCTCTAGGGGCGGGTTTGAGTCATGACAGTCACTCGAGCCAACCCCCAAACTCTGTAAAAGTACTGGGAGCTCGCATTCTCCGCTTGAGCACATACTCCACCACTCGAGTGAAGGGTGCAAATTCTGGAATTTCCAAATTGATGTTCAAGCTTCAAAAGTCAAATTTAAACCAACAAAGCACATCTTTTTGGGCCCAAAACTTGAGGAAACATATGTAAACTTGTAAAATATGGTGAATTCAAAATCATTTCGCAAAATCAAAGCCCAAAAGCACGCTAATTGTGCAAAATCAAACTTGGAATTTAAAGAACATAACATGAAGATAACATGCATGAATTGTCTTCGCTTCAAAGCTTTCAAAACATGAACAAATAAGGTGTTTAACTCAAATACATGTTGAATTCTTAGAACAAAGCCAAAATGAGAACATGCAAGAGGAAATTCTTTGATAACAACTTCAAAATCATGGGAATTCTGTATACATGTTTGATATGACTAGAATCTCTTCATTTTTAGTTCAATTTATGTATTACTCCACTTATTCACTAGAATTTCTTGCACTAATGTCTTGAATACAAAGCTTAAGGACAAAATTCTTACCTATAAGCCCCAACTCCTTGAATTCTTGAATGATTCCTCCTAAATCCTCAAGTTCTACCTAGAATCCAAGCTAGTTCCTCTCAATTCCCCTTGTTCTATTTGTTGAACTTGAATCTCACCTCTCTCACTCTCTCTCCACGTTTTTTTGTCAAAAGATGATAAAGTGTGTGTGGTATGAGACAACATTAGGCTTATATAGGTACCATTAGTAGGATTAATTAATCCTTGCTTAGATTAAACAATTATATTTATTTTATTCTAATTATTTGGCTCCGAATTAAATTTTAATTAAATCTACTATAAAATTCTAAAAATTCCAAATAACATATAACCTAAGTCAATTTCATGTTCAGATGCCGATAAGGCCCTCAATTTCTGAAACATAAATTCAAACAGATCTTTCTACAACAAATAGATATAAACACAAATAATACAATACACATATAATTAATTCAGAATTTCTTCTTAATTACTTATTAGGCATTCTTAATCATAGGCTATAGGCTAATCACAGGCCGGTGTTGTTACAAGCATGATAGAATAGGTCATGTGAATTTTGATTCTTTGCGTAGATTAATCAAGTTAGATCACATACCATATTTCAAGATTAATCCAAATCACAAGTGTGAAACTTGTGTAGAAGTAAAATTGACTAGAACTTCATTTCATTTTGTTGAAAGAAGTACCGAGCCTTTAGATTTAGTACATAGTGATGTATGTGACTTGAAAGTCGTACAATTACGTGGTGGCAACAAGTATTTCATCACTTTTGTTTATGATTGCACTAAATATTGTTATGTGTATTTGCTTAAAAGCAAAGATAAGACGATTGATAAATTTATTCTTTTTAAAAATGAAGTTGAGAATTAACTAAGCCAAAAGATTAAGGTATTAAGAAGTGATCGTGGTGGAGAATATGAATCACCGTTTATTGAGATTTGTGCTCAATCTGAAATTATCCACCAAACTACAACACCTTATTCTCTTCAGTCAAATGGTGGTGCTAAGCGAAAAAATCGGATGTTAAAAGAAATGTTGAATGCAATGTTAATAAGTTATGGGTTGCCACAGAACTTGTGGGGGTAGCGATTCTCTCTTCAAATTACGTTCTAAATAGAATACCTCAGAAGAAAGTGGACAAGACACCGTATGAATTATGGAAAGGCCACAAGCCTTCCTATAATTTTCTACGAATGTGGAGGTGTCTTGAAAAAGTAGCTGTACCTACACCCAAGCAGGTTAGAATAGGTATGAAAACTGCGGATTGTATATTCATTGATTATACACAAAATAGTAGTGTATATAGCTTTCTTGTGCACAAGTCTGATATTTTAGATATATACAAGAATACCATTATGGAGTCAAATAATGCGTCCGTCTTTGAGGGCGTGTTTCCTTGCTGAACCCGAGGAGATGAAGATGATGCTAGTGATAGTGATCAAGATGAGGAGGTAGATGAGCCAAGAAGGAGTAAAAGGGATAGGACTTCCAAGTTCTTTGGTTCGAACTTCTTAACTTATATGTTAGAGGAAGAACCTCGAACTTTCCATGAAGCTATGACTAGAAGCGATTAAAAGTGAAATTGACTCCATCTTATAGAACCATACCTGGTAGTTGGTTGATCTACCCCCAGGCAGTAAGGCCTTGGAAGTAAGTGGATCTTTAGAAGAAAGATTAAAGCGGATGGGTCAATTGATAAATATAAAGCTAGACTAGTTATCAAAGGATACAGACAGCGAGAAAGTCTGGATTACTTTGATACATATTCACCTATGACAAGGATAATATCTATTCGCATGGTGATTGCGATTGCTTTACGTGGTCTGGAGATACATCAGATGGATGTAAAGCCAGCTTTCTTAAATGGAGATTTAAATGAAGAAATCTACCTGGAGCAACTTGAGGGGTTTTTAGCTCCAGGGCAAAATAAGAAAAGTCTGCAAACTTTTCAAATCATTGTATGGTTTGAAGTAAGCTCCTAAGCAATGTCATGAGAAGTTTGACAATGCTATATTGTCAAATGGGTTTAGAATAAATGAGTGTGACAAATGCGTATATGTTAAAGACACTGACAGAGATTATATCATTTTGTGTGTATACGTTGATGACATACTTATTGTTAGTACACTACAAAAAATTTAAGGTTTTAGAGACCAAAATTTAGGGACAAAATTATTTTTTAGGGACCAAATATTTTTGTTGTGAAAAATATCGTTATTAGTGAGATTTTCAAAATTTAGTTCCTAAAAGTCTTGTTTTTGACTTTTCGAGACGACCTTTTAGCGATTATCCTCACGAGGATAGAAATTTGTCATTAAATGTCTTTTACAACAAAATTTTCACTTTTAGGGACCAAAAAATTTGGTCTCTAAAACTCTTATATGTTGCAGTGGTAATAATGATAAGATGATTAGAACTACCAAGAGATTGTTAAACTTTAAGTTTGACATGAAAAATATGGGCCTTGCAGATGCAATTCTAGATATTAAGATTACCAAAATATCTGGTGGTATTGTACTTTCTCAATCTCACTATGTTGAGAAGATACTTAAGAAATTTGGTAAATCAGATACAAGTGTGTCAAAGACATTAGTAGACTTGAGTCTACACTTGACCAAGAATAATGGTAAAAGTGTCTTTCAGCTAGAATATTCTCAGGTCATTGGGAGTTTGATGTATCTGATGAGTTGTATAAGGTCAGATATAGCCTACTCTATTAGCAGGCTTAGTTGATACATGAGTAATCCTAACACTACTCATTGGAAGGGCATTATGCGGGTGATAAGTTATCTACGTTACAACCAAGATTATGGGCTACATTATACCAGATACTCAGTGGTACTAGAAGGGTATAGTGACGCTAATTGGATATCTGATATAAAGGATTCCAAATCCACTAGTGGTTACGCATTTACCCTCGGAGGGGCAGCCATGTCTTGGAAATCTTCCAAGCATATGTGTATATCGAGATCAATGATGGAATTTGAGTTATTTCTTTGGATAAAGCAACTGAAGAAGTTGAATGGCTTCGCCAGTTTGTTGAAGATATTCCACGTTGATCGAAACTTGTGCCTGCTATCTGTATTCATTGTAATAGCCAATCGGCGATTAGACGAGCACAGAGTAATAAGTATAATAGAAAGTCTAGACATATCTGTTGTAGACATAATTTCATACGACAACTACTCTCTAATGGGATTGTCTCTCTAGACTATGTAAAGTCTAAGGATAACATTGCGGATCCGCTAACCAAAGGGTTAACTCGAGAGTTAGTAGAAATGTCGTTAAGAGGAATGGTGGGTCACTGAAGTGGTATTCTCTTGCCCATTTCTTTATATAGTGATACCCTGCGAGAATGGAAGGTTAAGCTAATGCTTTTAATAACCTAAGTAATGTGAATAGTCAACCATGGTATAGGGAGATACCTTGTATAGGTCACTTATGTGAGTGCGAAGTGGGGCCACTTCTTTAAGAATTGGTAAGGCCGAATTCTTTAAAAGCACTCACTGAACTAGGCTAGTGTTTCAGGGCCATATCGAACACACCAGTGAGAACAAAAACAATGGTTGGACTAACTCTTGTGTGAGGTCTATTGTCTCGGTTTACACAAATGATAGAACAGTTCATGACATCATGTTCATTGGTCAGTCAATAAATCCGATAGGCTTTCACTATGAAAGGTTCAAGGCCAATAACTACTTTTTCTGATGCAGGTTAGTCTATGTGTTCTCTCTCCGAGTCTTTGTTGTTAAACGCTGTTCGTTTTTCTTTATTAAGTCAGTTTTTATTCATATGGGGTTTGTTAGGAATTTTTTTTTTTTTTTTTTTATGGTGACTTTAATGTGAAATTAAAGTAGGTCCCAACCATCAGTTGAGGTAGGACCAAATAGGTTTAGATTCTTTGTAACAAGATCTTTACATTACAAAAAGAATGACCAAAAACCATTGAGAATTGAATGAAAAATTGTCTCATAAAGTTGGCCTCATGAATGAGGTATTGGGAATAATGTATAACTACCTATCCTACATTGATTGTAGAGAAAAACATTGATGGGTATTTAAATCCCAAGTTTTGGATAAGGACATGAGCCTTTTGGGGCATCCAAATTTTTCAAAGGAAAAGAGTTATGGATGCTTCAAGATGGGCTTGGACCAAAATTATGGTCCAAGTTGGTTATACAAAAATTGCCACGCACGCACGCACTGCCCACGCTCCTAGACTGGGTCCGGGTTCGGGTCCGTGGTTCGTGCTCCGTGGGTTGTGGATCTTGGGACTTGGGCTTAGGCTTAGGCTTGAAGGTTGAGGTTTGAGGCTTACTAGAATGGGATAGGTTTGGGCTGGGTCGAATTGAGGGCCCATCAACCTAAATTTTTTTTTTTTTTGGACTAAGTCTGTTAGGTGGCTGCTAATATAGATATACACACATGTGTATATTGTGTGTATCATTTCCCATCAATTTTGGTGTATTACTCTATTAGCTTCGCTAGAGTAATTGGGAAGTTTTGACTACATTTGTTGCCAGCTTTTATAGTTAAAAGGCTCCTCATTGCTCCCCTATTGTGTATAAAAGGAGACCAATCTCTTTGGTTTTCTACACAAAAATCCTTTGCTCTCATATTATAATCAGTCTGCTCCTATAATATTTTTCTTCCCATGTGAGAGAGTGCTGCTGTTGTCGGTTCGCCGGAGCTAAATAGAAGGTGTTTTTGCATTAGCGAGTTCTAACTGTCGTATCTTGGGAGACAGACGCCGACATACCTCCAACATCTACGATGAGGTGGTGAATCTGTTTAAAGGAGACTGTGGTACTACACAGGTTTCGATTTGCATTCTTTTCTTATTTTATCTTGTTATGTATTTCTGTTATTCTAGTTGTAATTTCCAGCATGATTACTTGTCCTGTGTTGTTCAATTTAATTAAATATAAATCTATTTATTTTTATTTAAATATACATCAATCTGTACAACATCCACCAATGTACATCTTTCTTGGAGAGTAAACAAAGTCACCCCCATGGTGAATCTTAATAGTAAAACAATAATCATCCCCTATAGAAAACAATTTAGAGACAAGATCATAAATAAATTTTCTTCAACCATTTTAATTAAACAATTCATAAACAAATGAGTTTAGGGACCACAAAGTCCACAAATTTCCACTGTGAACTAAAAGTGTATTTGGTTCATTGATTTGGGTAGGGATTTGAAAAATGAAAAGAAAAATACGTTTGAAATATAGATATATTTTATTTAAATTTCACACTTCTTTTTTTCTTTTTTCTTTTCAAATTCCTATACAAATTCATGAACTAAACACAATACAAGTGTTAATACAAATAGACAAAAACTAGCCAACACACTTGGGACCACATTTTTCTTCAACCAATAAAGTAGTGAATAAAATAATGTGTTAGGTTTTTATTGTTGGCAACCCCGTTTGACAAAACTCCTTTCAGATGTATTTATTTTCGCATATTTATTTCAGTGAGGCCTTGAGTTTATTAGATGCAAATCCAAACCCGAATAGAGCCATGCAGAGAAGTTTGTGATGTTAATGCTTTCAAGATTGCCACTTCGCTGATTATTACGGGGGTCGAGCTGCCCGGTCAGCTCGCGGCCGAAGCAAAATTCAAAATTGCATTCAAAATTGCATATCAGCCGTTGCTCGCTCGAGCCAAGGAGTTCTCGCTCGAGCTAAGACTTTCTCGCTCGAGCCAAGGAATGCTCGCTCGAGCCAAGGATTGCGTCCATACAAAAACCTGAAGAAGTGTATTCCTCGCTCGAGCCAAGGATCCGTCGCTCGAGCCAAGGCACTAGTAGAAATCATGAAAATTACTCTCCTCGCTCGAGCCAGGAAATCTTCGCTCGAGCGAGCCTCCCAATCCGGATTTCTCAAGGAGTTTGTTTTCTTCCCAATCTAGGATTACTTTTGGTTCTCTATAAATACTTGGTTTTCTCCCAAAACTAAGTAATTGATTGAAGTCCTCCAGATCTTCTTTTTGGTTCTTAAAGGTTTATATCTGGGGATATTTTGTTATTTTCTTTGATGTTTTATTGAGTATTCAACTCATGGTTTAAAGAGAGTACATCAAAGGTTTGTTTGTTATACACAAAAGAGAGAGTTGTTCTTCAGTTGTGAATTCTGAAGAATTCGAGCCTGAAGCTTTGGTGGAATCCGGAGTGGCTCATCAGAAAGACAATTCCGTGCTGAAGATGGGGTTGGAAGAGGCACATAAAGGTTGGTTCAATTAGGCGTTGTGAATTCGCTAGATAATTGAGAGTGATACTGTGTAATTCCTTTATATCTTCTTAGTGGATTGTTCTTGTGGCTGTTGCCCGTGGTTTTTTGATCACAATTGGAAGGTGTCCAATTGTGGTTTTTCCACATAAAATCTTTGTGTCTCTTTCTTTTGATTGTTTGATTGGGATTGTTATATTTTGTTTAAAATTGGTACATAATCACAAATCAACATCTAGGGTTTCTAGATTTTTCATAATCGAACAAAAGTTACATTTGATCCAAGAAATTGTTCTAGAAACCCACACATAGAACCAAACAAACAAACAAAATGATAAATCAATAAATTATTGTAAAAACCATACACACAAACAAAGATAATCAATTGTTATAAAATATTACGAAGTTATGCTTTATCGGATGAATGCGAACCTTTGTCTTCCATTCCCTACAATTCGTGACTCACTTTTGAAGTGTAGGGATCAAAGTGTAGGTTGATCTACCCCCATTCCCTTCCAAAAACGTAAGGGGTTAAGAGTCATAATTTGATGTGTAAGAACCAAAGTGAGATTTTATATAAAGTATAAGGGTGCAAAGCGTAATTCACCTTAAATTTATCAATATAGTTGTGAAATTTATCATTCTGATGATTGTTTATGTATTAGCAATACTTATTGATAAATTAGTTCGATATATATAGGACTGACCCGTAAATATCCTATTCTTATTTTTATTTGGGCCTCTTTTTTTTATTTTTATTTTTTTGAACTGGGAGAATTAATGTGAAAAAGGAAAGTTTAAGAATGTTTTTATTTTTTAAAAAACTGGGTATTGTGGGGCTACTTTTAAAAAGGTTTATAGGTGTTTAGAAAGTAGGTTAGAAACTAGAATAATTAATAAAGACAAAATAAATTAAAATAATTAATAAGATAAAATGTTATAGTTAAATCATAATTATTTTTTTTTTCTAACAACCATCAAATCGATTACAAAAAAAGCTAACAAACTTCCCAAACATAACTTTTTTTTCAAGTTAAAATAGCCAAAAAAACCAATTGAAATAACTAACTTCCTAAGCGAGGCCTTAATCATGTTCATTTTTAAAAAAAATAAAAATTAGGGGTAAGTATGGTACAGTTTGAATCGGTTTGCAATGAAACAAGGACCAATCCATTGCTCTGGGTTCATAAAAATTACAACCAAACCAAATTATTAAAATTATGGAATCAATCCAAGCCAAACCATTTAAACACAGTTCGGTTTTGTTTGGAACCACGGTTTCACATAATTTGTTGATAAGAAAAATCACATAACATTTTTAAAAAAATTCAACCTATCATAAATTTTAATAATAATAATAATAATAATAATAATAATATATCCATCAATAAACTACTCTTATAATGTTCACCAGTTAAGTAAAAATATAACATTAAGCAAACATTGATCAACATTAATTTGCTACAATTTTTCAAAACATAAACATATGTATTATTCTATCATTAACTTAAACAAACATAAAATCTAGCAAATAAATATATATGGTTTAAGTTATATACTCCAGTTCAGTTCAATTTGGAACCGTGGACCCAAATTTGAAATCGATCCACGGAGACCTATTCTCCAATTTTTCAAATTAAAATCGAATCATGAATTAAAAAAACCAAACCAACCATACCAAATTAGTTTGAACCGGTTCGATTTACAGATTTTTTAATTTTCATGCTCGGCCCTAATAAAAATAATTCAATTTAGTCACATCTGTCAAGTGTACCATTTACTTATTGACAATGCATTAAGTGTTATAAATTGTATTATTCTATAGGCGTGTTGTGCACTAATTTAAGGTCTAGTTGGTAAAGTTATAAATATAAATACAACATTATAAAATATAAATGTTTTAAAAAAATGCCCTTATATCCCGTGGCAGAGGCACCTTAGGCGCAGGGGTCGCGTGCCCCACTAGGTTTTGGGAGAATTTTTTTTTTTAACATAAAAAAAATATTTTAAATAAAAAAATTTATAAAAATATTATTTAAAGTGAAATGTCATTGATATTTTAAAATTATGAGAATAATAATGAAAATAAAGAGAGTATGATAAGTCATATTATTATTTATGAAAATTTCAATATAATGGTGATGTCTATCACTATTGACATGCAAACATAATTAATTTCAATGAAGATATAAAATTTATTGAATTGTTAGTTAGATTTGACATGTGGAGTTTATCTTCCATGTTTATCCTCCATATATTTCTTTCCATTCATAACTAAAATGACCACTATATAAATTATAATTAAGCAGCACATCTTCAATTATAAAATATAAAAAATAAACAAAAAATTACAATAGGTCATAATTAATATCAGAATGAGTCATAACTAATTATTATTTGATATATAGTCATAACCAAAATAACAATCACAAGAAGTTATAACTAAATTATATATAACAATATAATGTGTTATAACTAAACACCACGAAGATCATAATTGCGACATATGATAGACACTTTTATTGCAGTATATTTTATAAAATTTCTCTACTAAAATATATCATTTCTATCTCAACTTATCTTCTTTTTTAAATTTTCAATCCATCTATAAAATAGTTACTCCCCAATATTTGTATAAAATTTAATCTCAAATCCTTTAATTTAAAATTCATATTTATCCAAATGAACTCTTAATATTTAAGTTTAGTAATATCTTATTGTTGTTTATTATGAAAAAAAATAAAATTAATGTTGTCATTAATTTGTGCCCCTATTCACTGAATTCCTGGTTATGCCACTGCCTATATCTATAGTTTTTATTATGTTCATAAAAAATTTAAAATTTGGAAATGAAAACTTGTTTTGTGCCAATTTCTTTCCAAATAATATTAACAGTTTTTCTAGATTCTATACACACACAAAACAAAACGCAAAAAAATATTGTTATTTGTTTTGAAAATAAGTGTTCGATTTTGTTATATTTTTAGGCTGGGATTGGATTGTAGCCAACTGGACCACTGTGGGTCATCTTTGGGCCCATCTCCACAAACTAAATCATTCATTTTGTAAATTTCGTCGAGCAGATTATTCATATTAAAAATTAAGTTAATAGGAGATTATGCCACTTGATTAAATTATATTTGTCTGAAAAAAATAGGTGAATTACTTTCAAAATTATATAGACCATTAACTATTTTAAAAAAAAAAATGATTTAATCAAATAACTATCGATATTTAATCAACTTGATATTTGGCATGATTGATCAGCTCGATGCTCTCTTCAAAATGACTTTAAATTGTCGAAATAAGCTTACAAAGGATCCACAATGGACCACATTAGACATTATAGACAATCTAGTCTCAAATGGAATATTCACAAATATTTTAGGGAGAGTTTTCTTATATGAACCTCAATGAATAAAATCCTTTAATAAAATTTTAAATAAATCTCAGGTTAATCTTAAAAAAATTATTTAAAACTTTAAAAATAAAAAAGTGGGGCAAAATAAGTTGGGTGAACGAACGTGACTTTTTCATCTATAAATATCTATATGGATATGATGTTCCCAAATGGAAAAAACACTAATTTTTATTTCTATAAATAATGGACATAGTAATCCTCCTTGTGTTTTGCATTAAGAAAAAGGTTGGACCAATTAAAAAATTAATTTGCAAAATTACATAAATCGAATTATTTATTTACAAAGTAATATTCGAAACTATTGCGCAAAAAAAAAAAAAAAAAAAAATTGTCCTGTTTGGTAACCATTCCGTTTTTAGTTTTTAGTTTATACTTACAAAAATTTAAAAAACTGTCATAAAAACTTGTTTAATAATTTTTTTGGTTTATAAATGGTTGTCTCAGTTTATAAATTTGAGGAAAAATGAGTTTATGTTTTTAGTTTTTAATTTTTTTTTCAATAATTTTTTTTCAAATAATTTTTTTTTCAAATAATTTTTTTTTCAATTAATTTTTTTTCAATTAAATTTTTTTTCAAATATTTTTTTTCCCAATTAAATTTTTTTTTTCAATTATTTTTTTTCCAATTATAATGTGTGTGATCCCATTGTCATAAAATAATAAAAATAAATATAACATATTTTAGGTCTGAACAAACATATTTTTTAGTTTATATTTTTAAAATTTTTTAAACATTTTGTTCAAAATAAACGCGTTTATAATTTATGTTTTTCTAAAAATAAATAAAAACCAATTTATAAAATTTTTATAAACATAAACAAAAAACATAAACGCTACCTTAACTTTAGAAGAAATGAACAACCTTGTAATGTGCCTGAACTTGTTGGTTAATTTTAACCTCCTACAATTAATGGCTAAAATGGGCAATACAAATAAAAAATATACTATATATCATCGGAATAGTTCATCAAAATTCTCAACCTCTTATGTGAAATTCACATGCCGCATGATAAGCATGTTTGATTGGGTGAGTTATATATACTATTGAGGTTATTAATTAATTTATGGGATTTATATTCCATTATTTAGTCACAATTATTAATTAGAAAATTTTTAAG
The DNA here is from genome assembly GCA_030407325.1 of Camellia japonica. NCBI lineage: Eukaryota > Viridiplantae > Streptophyta > Magnoliopsida > Ericales > Theaceae > Camellia > Camellia japonica. Next base: position 121,368,003 of record JAPPVO010000019.1, read on the forward strand.
GAAAATTTACTTGTAAATACCATCATGAAGAATGGAGATCTATTTAGTATCAAGGATTTTCTTATAGACTAATTAGTTTAATTGATTTTGGAAATGTAAATTTAATATATTATTTGAAAATTAAATTTACAACTATACCCTTATTTCTATTATATTTCCTTCTATTTTTTTCTTTTGTACTGGAAAAGTAAGGTACATAATCTATGAGAATCAAATGTGGGATGGATTTTTATATGAGAATCTTTTTTATCTGTAAAACATTTCAAAAGAAGTACAAAAATGACTTAAAATATGAAATTCTTCAAATATTCTAAAAGGATGTCAGATTTTTCAAATAATTCAAAAGGAGTACAAAAATTCCTTTGTAAGTTTTGAGTAAATGTACAATTTCAAACTGTAACACTCTAATGTAACACTCAAACATAATACTCCAAAAAAATTCTTAGTGTATTTTTTTCAAACGTAACACTCTAATATAAACACTCCAAAAAAACTCTTTAGTATAACACTCTAATGTAACACATAAAAAAACTCCTCAGTGTACCTTTCTCAAACGTAACACTTTAATGTAATACTCCAAAGAAATGATGTGAGATTTTTCAAACTATTCCAAAAGGAGTACACAAATTTCTTAGCAAGTTTCGGACAAATTTATAATTTGAATCTGTAAGTGTTACATTTGGAAAAAGTACACTAAGAAATTTTTAGTGTTTTTGTGTGTGTTACATTAGAGTATTATGTTTGGAATTACATTGATTGGAGTGTTACGTTTAGAAAAAATATACTAAAGAATTTTTTTTAGTGTTATGTTGCTACGTTTAGGAAAAGTATACTAAGAAATTTTTTAGTTTGTTACATGTGAGTGTTACGTTATTAGAGTGTTAGATTAGAGTGTTACGCTTTTGTTTGTAATGTGAAATTTGTTCTAGAATGAAGGAAAATCCAAAACTTCTATAGTGTGGATTATCCAAAAGTGTAATTTTATATTTGAAGAAACCTACTTTTATTCATAAAAAATTAAAACCAAACATATAAGTGATTACTCTTTTGTGTAATTTCCACTTTAATGAGACCTTTAAATAGTTCACAAGATCATATTTTGAAATTTATTGGTGCTTTACCCATTTTTTAATCCTACAACTGATAACAGAAAACAAGCATATAATTGAGATTATATATTTTCATAACTATTGCAAAACAAACGTGGAGTCATAATTATTAATCTTACTAATCAAACAGAGTCATAATGTCTACACATCCAGACTACATGTCCTGTTTTAATAATTCAAACTATTCATTTTATAGAACCCTCTGTGTATATTATTCACAAAAAAATTAAGTCGATATAATAATTATAATATTTTTGTTTTATAATGTTTGTCTCTGAAAAATATATGATAAATGAAACCTAAAGATTGATGCAACATAAGAATCAAACACAACATAATTCAAAAGTAGGAAAAAGTTAAATGATTTTTTAGGAGCATTACATTCATGTGTGATCAAACTGGCATACCGTCGTGTTGAAATATACTCTACTAGATGTCATACAAATATAAAAAAGAATAATAAGATATTTTTTAAAATTTTAACCTACATTATAAGAGGGACTTAAGTCGAATGGATGTTCTATAACTAAAACATGCATAGTTGTTATAAAATCAAATTAAACGCCCTAAGACTTACATCATATACAAGGGTGTAACCCTTACAAGAATGGCACACGGCCAATAAATAACATAAATGGCCCTTGGCCTACAAATAACAGAACCACCCTGCATGGTTCCAAACACAGTTTCACGTCTCAGTCCACATCTACACATGTACACCTGAAAAACATTTTCAGCCACGTAGGGTTAGCATAAAGCCTAGTAGAGAATATTTCAAAAACTAAACATGCTTCACCAACATAAATGATCATGATGCAATACATATATACGATATGCCCAAATTCATTTTCAAATCCATTTGATTTCTCAACAAAATTCTTTCTTTCCAATGACCAAAACTTTACGTTTAATCAAATCATTTTCCAAGTTCAAATCATCCGTTTGATATAAATTCCTTTCCAAAAAAAAAAAAAAAATCCTTGTACCTCAATACCAACTAGCAAGTACCTTGCTAAATCAAATGCGAATACATCGCTAGACAACAATAAATACATTGTTAAAACCATTTTCCAAACATCCTGTTTCAAACCAACATAATAGTAAATAAAATGGGTAAAACTCCAAAACAAATACGGAAATTTTGTCCGCGAGAAACCGCAAATCGGTACCCATAAAAACATAGGCTATACAAGCGCAACTATTGCCATTTTGCAGATATTTCGTCCACGAGATCAGCACCCATATATACGCGCGGTTTTTAGGACTTTCAACATCGACACTCAGGCGAACTTATTTCAATGAGACAATACTTACTTCCCAGATTCACCATTTTATTTACCCTTTTCAATAGTACAATACATGTAACTCAAAATATTGTTTTTCTAAAACAATGCAAATCCTCCAAAACATAATGCGATAATTTCCAAAACCTCTTTCCAAAACATACAGTTTCAATTTCCAAAATCCATTACATGCTCCATGATATGAATGATTTCAAATTGCCTAGTTCACATGTAATTTCTAACACATGGCAATGCTATCCTCCACTAATAGCGAAAATAGTTATCTCTAATGCAATAATCAAAAGATATAAATATAGATATATTTTTCAAAAGAGTAACAACAACCATTTTCAAAATTCCACAACCATTTTCTTCCCATCTCTTACAAAACCAACATCATTTTTCATTGTCTTCCAACACAAGCCAAAACCCATATTTTTAGAACAAAACCTCATTTTCTTTCAAAATCACTTTTAAATAAAGGAAAGCCACCATGTCAACATATCTCAACCACCAATACAAAATCATAACCTTGTTCAAGAACTCATTTGAAAAATTTCTCTTTTAAATTTCAAATTCAAACCCTAAGTTTAAAACAAAACACCCAAAAATATAGATCTTTTGAAATAACAAATAACTAAGGTAAAATCATACCAAATTACTACCAAATATAAATCACAAAATACGCCACAAATATGCTGTTGAGCTTATATTTGAGTTTAGGAAATAGACCTTACCTCTTGAAGCGAAGAGGATAACTCGGAAAAACTCAAAGTTGATGAAACCACGAAACTCTTGAATCAAAAGAAAGTCCTTGACGAGATCTATAATCTTTCTCAAAGGACTAAGGTGAAAAGATGCCTCTACGTGAGTAGATCTAGAGATCTAAGTGACAAAGTAGAGTTTAGAGAGATGGAGAGAGATTCATGGTGAAAAGACGAAAAGAAAGAGAGAAAAAGAAAAGTGAATGAGAAAAGTGTGTTTGGGATCTATTTATAGTCGTAGAATAATAGCCTTAAAGTCAAAGAGAAGAATAAGTCAAATCCCCAAAAAGTTGGGCCCAAAATCGAACCAAGATTTTTGAAAACAACTCACAGGGATCGACCCTCACAAAGAAAAGTTGAGACACTAAAGTGTATAACAGACAAGGGTTGACCCTCGGAACTCAAGGTGTCAACCTTATTTTTTATTAGGCACCCAGAACAAAATAGCAAGAGAAGGGTCGACCGTAGGAATTCAGAGTATTGATCCTATAAACCAGCAAAGGCACTAAGAGCAAGGCAACAAGGTGGTGTCGACCCTTAGGAAGACTAGTGTCGACACCAGAAATTTTTTTTCCAAGGTCCCAAGAACTTTTCTACGAAAACAAGCGCAAACAAACAATCCCAACAAGTCTAAATTGAATTGTACACCTCCAAAACCAAGATACAACAACTCCAAAGACTCCTAAAATGAAAGTAAAGGAATTAAATACACTCTCCAATAGTTTAAAGGACACAAGTGCTACATGTGTGATCGGACCATCAATGAGGGACCGGCAAGACTATCTCAATCGGACACAAAACTTGAGGGCGAATCGAATCCGATCGCAGATTGAATAGAGAGACAAAGTTTCTAGGTTTGTAGAGAGAGAGAAAGTTTCTAGGTTTGTAGGGAGAGAGAGAGAGAGAGAGAGAGAGAGAGAGAGAGAGAGAGAGAGAGAGAGAGAGTTGAGTAGGTTAGTGGTACAAAAATGGGTGAGGGACCTTAAGTTACCGTGACGACCCTACCGTATATGATATTTGGCATTTAATTAATTAAGGAGATTCAGATTTTAATTAGTTATTATTCTGATTTAATTTGGGAGTTAATGGAATTATTCAGTGTGATTCATACATGATTTGATTAAGAATTTATTTTGGAATTAGAAATTGAAAGCCTAAATGACTTAAGAAGGTGAAATTGATGAGTTGAATCGGTCCAATTTCGAGTATTAGACCATATGAGAGTTTAATTAAATATTTGATTCAGTTTAGTGAAATTAAGATTTGATCAATTGGGTCCAAATTGAAATTAATTAAGTTATGAGGATTGAGAATTAAGATTATTATGAATTAAATTTATTTATGAGGTGTTCAATTTGAGTATGTAATTTATTGAAGGAGATTTTGAGTTTTATCTGAAATTGAAGGCCTTAAAGATTTGGGAAACTAAAATTGATGATGGAAATAAGTTTAATTTGATATTTGGAATCTTTTGGGAGTTTAATTAAAAATTTGATTCAGAATGATAAAACTAAATATAATTGATTAGACTAATTAAAGGAAACTAAAGGAAGTCAAATTAGACTAATTAAATTAAGTGGGATTTGTGATTAGTTATGATTAATTTAATTATGTGTTAATCAAAATTTATTAAGACTAAGTGTTGCTTAATTAAATTAATCTTGATCATAAATCAAATTGTAGAATTGTGCTAAGAAATTCTATGGGTGTGCAAAGAAGGTTGTGTGTGTGTGTTCATTGTATATACATAATACATTGTACTCCTATTCATTCTTTGACATTCAGGGAAAGAGAGATTGAGCTGAAAGAGGATTGAACTAAGAGAGAGAGAGAGTGAGAGAGAGAGTTAGCTGCTGGAGCAAAAAAAGAAGAAAAGAATTGAGCTCAAGGAAGAACCAAAGAAGGAAAGTGTAGAAAGGAAGGGAAAATTGAGGAAATCATCAAGGAACTCATCAATCGAATAACTGTAGGTAAGATTTCGCCATTTTTTCATGTCTTGATCTTGTTTTGCATGGATTCACTACTAGAGCTTGTGTTTTGGGTTTTGTAGAGAAGTTCATGGAACTTTGCAATTTAGGGTTTGAGATTGATGGGTTTATGCATCTATCTTGTGTTTCATCCTTGTATTCATGCATTTTTCATGATTTTATGAGAGAAATCATTTATCAATCTTGTTTTGTAGGATCAATCACATGTGTGTTTGAAGATTCAAGAAAGTTTCATCATATTTAAAATAGCGAATGAGAAATTTTGAAAAATTATTTTTATTTTAAATCTTGAATAAAGCTTTCGATTGAGGGTATCTAACATGTTTTTAGAACCTTATGACTCATTTATGAAAGGAATTTGAAGTTTGTTGATGATTTTTAAAGATGAGTTTTCATGTTAAATTTACGAATCATAAAACTTGGAGATTGTTTTGAATATTGAATTATTCTCTCCATTGAAGTTATTTTACTTATTTTTCGAGCTTTGGGACTCTATTGAGGTTGGTTAATTTGAGTTTGAGAAGATTATTCTGAAGATGAGTTTTATATTCAAATTTACGAAGCAAAAATTATTAAATTAGGCTTGATTCATGGATTAAGTTTTCAATTGACCATGTTTTTCATGTTTTTCTTGCATATGGAACCCCTCGGGACATCTAGAACTTGCATTTGAACACTATAAGAGCATGTGTAGACACCCCATTTTTGACCGTCCTCAAGACTTGGACGTCATTGTTTGAACACTCGATGATTATCCCTGTTCGTGTTCATCTTGAGTTCTCGGAGGTTTCGGCCGCGCGCCTTGCCTCAAGACCTCTCGACTTGTGTTTTTGCTTCTGAGGGCAGGGAATGGCTTGTTGGCCACCCCAACACCTCACCGGCCATGGCTTGAGGCCACCGACCCTCTTTTCTTGCCATCGGCCATTGGTGATGGCCGGTCGGCACTTTAAGTAGCCGGCCGGCCAAATATTTGGCCGATTGCCTCCTTTTCTAGCCGATACCACCTCTTTGCCTTTTTCAAGCATAATGCATGCCAGCTGTGCCAGCTGGAGTGCACAGACCCTCTCCCCCGTGCACAAGTGTGGTTGTTTTGCCCCTTTTGCACCCTTTTGGTCTAGCTTCTTGAGGAAGCTTGGACCTTTGTCTTAGCTTCCTCAAGAAGCTTGCCAGCTGTCCCAGCTTCCTCAAGAAGCCTTGGCCCCCTTGCCCCCTTTGACCCTTTTCTTGTTTAGCTTCTTTGAGAAGCTTCAAGCCATTCCATTGCCTATATAAGCAAACCCTCTCCTTCTTTGAGATGGTTCAGCAAAAACCAGACCTAGGGCATATATATCTGATATATATACACCCTCTCTCTCTATATCTCCCTCTATCTCTACTTTTGTGTGTGTTTGAGGGCCTAAAGGTGTGTTTTCTTCTTAGTTTTGCATTAAGTCACCTACTACTACACCATACTTCGACTTGGGAGGTCTTGAGGGTTTGTTCTTGGAGCTTTGGGTCAGTTTTGATCAGAAGAAGAGGGCTGAGGTTGCTGTTCTTCAAGTGTTCTTCAAGGGTAACACTATTTACTTTATTTCCCCCATTCTTGCACTAGTCTTTAACCTATCTTGCATGCTGTTTTGAGCTTAACTATAAACTGAAAAAAGTTTTGTATTTGCATACTTAAGATGTTTGTTTAAGACTATTTTGGTGTTGGGGGTCATCTCCCCTCTTGCATGCTTGTTTTGGCCTTGTTTTGTGCCATTCTTTGAGACCTTCGAGCAAGCTCTTGCTTGGCCTCCTAGCCACTGAAATCCAGTGGATTTTCAGTGGTAGGTTTGCTGTTTTGAGGGCCAAAATCAGAGGGGGTGACCCCCCCTCTCCTTGTCTTGTTTGATGGTCTTTTTGGCCTTCCAAAGGGACCCTATTTTGCATGCTTTCAAGTCACTTTCCAAGCTTCATTCTGAGGGTTTTGAGGTCTGCCTTGGCTCTGTCCAAGGCCCTTTTGGCCATTCTTTATGTCCTTCATGCATGTGAGGAGCAACCCTCCTCAAGGCCTTTCAAGAGGGCCTTTCATTGTATGCTTTATTGATCAATTTCAAGCCCTTTTTGGCGAGTTTTAGGGCTGTCATAATTAATTTCCAGAGTTGGTTTGGCCTTGTTACATGTCCATCATATATGTGCTTAATAATCCCTTGTATGACCCTCTAAAGAAGCTCATCATTTTTGCATGCATTGGCTGCATTTCATTGATTATTTGGGCATATTTTGGCATGTTTTATTCACTTTTTTTGGCTGGTTTGATGACTTCTCATATGCTTCTTACACTTGCCATGTAAACCATGTTTGCTAGTCAAAGTTGCATGCTATTTTAGTCCATCATGCTAGCATCTTTTGGCCATGCTTTAAATTAGAAATGTGCATGTTTTGGGACTGCCTTGACTCTGTCTTTATGCTTCATGGTCAAATAGTGCTTGCTTTGCATACTTGTGGTTCAATACACGTGCCGAGCTTTGGGGTTTCGGGGCTTATTTCATGCATCTTGGTTGCCTCATTTTCATCACATGGCCACTGTTTTGGGCCTAGTGGAGGGCTGCCCAAATTAGTTTAAGTCCACTCTTTACATGTTGTCACATGTCTTACACTTTGCATGCTTTGATTGCATCATGTCTTGTATGTCCACTAGCTTGCATACTTGTTCATTGTTTGCTTGTTTGCATTGCCATGTTGCATACTAGCTCATATGCCTAGGATGCATTGCATTGGCATGCGTGCTTCGCCTCTTGACTTGGGTACGATAGAGGCTGAGCTCATTGTTTGTTTATGTGCATTTCATTCCACATTGAAAATGCACACTTGGTTTCTTGGGCCATCACGCATTGAAATGCGCGATTGGTGGTCCGAGAATCGAGTACCATACCCCTTGAGTCATAAACATGATAAGGGATGTGGTGGTGCACACATTTGCTTGAAATGCATTGCCATGCCTTGTTTTGCCCTCTGCTGCTGTCAAAACAGGATTCTGCAGGAAGCTTTGGCCGGCCGGCCATCTGCAGTGCCGACCGGCTATCCATCAGTGGCCGATGGCTTCACAAGTGGCCGGTGACCACTCACTTTTGGCCGGTGACCATCCCACATGGCCGGTGGTGTCCCCCAATGTCCAGAGAGTGCACCTTGGGACTTGTGCAATTTTCAGGGGAGCAGAGCAGGGTAAACAGAGGCAACTTGTGCATGGCGACGGATTTCCGAGCAAACCCGAACACGCATGCATTGGACCCTCTTCCCGAGGCCTTTTACTGCTTTCCTTAGCTTAATTGATTTGTTAATTAATTAGGTGGTCTGTAATTATTTAATTAGCTTGTAGGTTAATTAATTTGTATTATTCTTTTGGTCCCTCCGAGCGAGGGCGAATTTGTAATAAGTGTGGGTGAGTGTGTGTATGTCTTCCAACCCCCACTTCTTTCTCCCTTTTACTTACCTGCTTTCAATGGTTAGTACTAGGGCATATTTATTAGCATCCTTATGCTATGCATGCGTGCATTCATTCATTTGTCTTGCATTCACCAGGCTCGGCGCATCATGCTAACTGCATTGTATTTCAAATTCCAAATTGAATACGTGTTATTTGTAGCATCTCACATGCCATTCTTAGATTAGCCGAGCCTATCTTAGTTGTATTTTGCATGTGACGCATTAGCCATTTTAACATGAACTAGGAATCACGCATGATTACTAACTAGTTTATTGTTTTGGCACGGAGTACGATGTAAGTATTTATGCTTTAGCATCTCGCATGAGTGTGAATGCTAACATGACAGCATGCTTACCATGTGGCTAGTTGTTTATGTGATATTACTGCCTGAATGCCTGTGGGTGAAGGTTGGATTGCTTGAGTTGGGACAACTCGTTGAAATCCGTGTTTTAGCTTACTTGCGAGTAGCAAAATCTCAAAACGTTTTCCAAACGAATGGATATGCAATGCTTTATTCCAAATTAGGTGATCTAGTCTATACTTGTTTTGCTGTGTGCATCACGTAGTAAATCTAGGCTAATAACCGGAATAGGAATGCATAATGTTTTCAAAACAAGATATCACGGTTAGTAGAGGCTGATCTTCGGATCGAGCAAGAGGGGGTGCTCATAGCTGACCTTCCCCAATCGTACCCAAGTTCCCAAACCGAGGCAACTTTGGTGATGACGGACACGTGGCCTTTGGCACCGAGTCAGGGTTTCCTAAATTCCCCCATTAAATAATATTTAGGTGGCGACTCTGTATCTGGCAAAGCAGTCCATGTTTGGCACTTCTTTACAAAAAATCTATTTTCAAAAAAATGATTTGCCGGATTTGGACTCTTTGGTTTAGATTAAGAACCATGACAAATTGAGTCATGAACTGTAGTAGACCCACAGACGAACAAAATGGGAGTCATCCTCCCGGGACGTTCGGGGACATCTACAGTTTCTGGCGACTCTGCTGGGGATTTTAGAGAACTTGACTCGAACTCGTGATATCCTGTTTTGGCTACACTTATGTGTTTCTTTGCATTGCATGTGCATTGGTGCGCTTAGGACACCGTGTTGGCCATCTGCTATTCCTGAGCGGTTTGCTGGAGGCATGACTTTGTCAAAGCATGGCATAAGGCTGACCAGTTGCGGGCTCTACCAGTATGGGAACACAAACCCCGGTTTTACCGGGGCACCCTTTTCGTCCATTCGACCTAGTGCATGTCGAAATCCATAGTGACCATTCCAAACTAGGACAGGTTGCTTACCCGATATAGGTTGTTTGAAACCGCTGCGTGCGTAGTGAAACCCTAGCTCCTGACAAAATAGGATAGGGAAACCCTACCCCAACATAGGGGTGTTTTGGCTCTCTTTTACATGCTATGTGCTTTTAGAGTGTATCTCTACAGGGAATGCATGTATCAGTTTGCAAGTTTGGGTATCAGGCCTGCGGGCATCAGTATTTGGGGAATCAGTTTTACCTGAGGGTATTAGTTTTGGGACAGTTATTTGGGGAACAGTGATCAATATTGAGTACAGTCGTTCTGCTATGCTCATATTCGTTCCAGTGAAATTGAGCTGAGATGCTGTCTGTTTTCTCTTTTGCTAGGTAGTCTTGGAACTATAGCTTTAGAAGGCTCCACTATCCCCCAGGTACATTGGACTTGTGATGATAGACTTTGTCGGGTCAGAGATTCAGTTCAAGGGCAATCAGTGTTCCTTCACCAGAGATAGGGTAAAAGGGCCAGTCAGGCACAGATCATCAGTTCAACAGTCTTCGGATCAGCGGTCATTATCCATCTCACCTGTGCGCAGTTGGGTTGAGATATCTGTTTTTAGCTCAGGGAGATATACCGGTTGTGCAGTTAGATCAGGACAATATGTCGAGTCTGGAAGAGATGGTGCGCCAACTCCAGGATAGTATGAAAGCCATGCAGCAAGACGCTGTCTGTTAAGCGAAATTCGCCAAGCAACAGGCCGCGACTATAGCCTAGCAGGCAGAGACAATTGCCAGGTTAGAGCAGCTAACTGGAGTATCTACTTCACACCAGGCTCCTCTCCCACCAAGAGTTCCGATACTCGGGGAGGCAACCCACGTCCAGGATGATACGGACATTCCAGTCGGGCTAGCTCCACCCCCGGTTCTACCCCAGCTTTCCAAAGCACAAACCAACCTACCGAATTTCCCCTTTTGCGCTTGAGGTGGACCCCACAGCACTAAAGGTGAGTAAACTGGAAAAACTATTCAAGAAGTCTCAAGGAGCTCAATCTATTCCAGACATAGAAGATGGTTATACCGACTCAGTGGTAACATTACCGGATCGGTTCAAGATGCCACATATCGATCGATTTGATGGCTTTGAAGACCCAATGGTGCACCTCCAACTGTTTTCTGATATCTTGAGGCCAATGGGTTTGACCACAGTCCAGAAGCTGTCACTATTCGGCCGAACCCTGTCTGGGATAGCCGCAATCTGGTATGCGAAATTAGAGAACTCTGTGAAACAAAATTGGGAAGAGATGGCTGAGGCCTTCAATGATCAATACTCCTACAATACACAGATTGAGGTCACAACTCGTGATCTCGAAGTCACCCGCCAAGAGCCAAAGGAGGGTTTCTCAGAGTTCGTGACGAGATGGAGAGCAAAGGCCTCAATGATGACTACAAGGCCTTCCGACAAAGATCAGATTCGGATGGTTGTGCGCAACCTCCAGCCCAAACTAATGCAGAAAATGATCGTGCTCCCCTTCCCTACCTTTTCAGATTTGCATGAGATGGGAGTACAGATCGAGGATGCGATGAAACAAGGTCTGATTGACCAAGACCGAGAGCAGCCCAAGAGGGCATTCAACCGCAGTTCGAATGCGACCACCAGCGGTGATGCAGCTGCAAGATCTTCCGAAGTGGGCATGGTCGCCACCACCACACCAAGAACAGCCACCCCCTTTGTTGGTGCATCCAATCCAAACCCCCAAACTTCGGACTATCTACCCCGAGGCAAGAGGATTTTCACCTCGCTTTATATACCTTTGTCTAAAGCCCTGGGGGTTCTACTCAGGAAAGGACATCTGAAACCGTTAGAACAATGGCCTCTACCCGATCCTCTCCCTCCAAAGCATGACTCGACTAAGTACTGTTCTTTTCACCAACAAACCGGTCATGACACCGACAGTTGCGTCCGTCTCCGCCACGAGATACAAAATTTGATTGACAACGGGATCATCCCCGCACCAGGTCCTGCAGAGTCTATCGATACTTGATCAGTGAACTTGTGGGGGATAATGTGACTATGTGATCGGGGGATGAACCACCTGCGGGCGGCGTTCAGTTTATTTCAGATGTGGTGTATGGCACGCACTGTTTTGAGCATTTGTGAATGCTGGGTTTTGTACGTTCTGGCTCGGGTATTGAGTCAGTTCTGTTATTTTGTTTTGAGTCTGTCTCTTTGTTTTGAGTCAGTCTTTTCATATTGAGTCAGTCGGGTCTGTCTTGTTGTATCGAGTCAGTCTTGTTTTGTTAAGAGTCAGGTGATTTCGGGGATGTTACCTCAAATATCACTCGCTTGTTTTGTGTCTGTCTTTTTGTTTTCTTTTGAGTCTGTTTCTGCCTTGGAGCCAGTTACACCAACAGATTTGAATGAACAGCAGTGATTTTCACATTCTTGTATTCGCTTCTGCCTTGTGCCGGTTGTGCTAGAAGTTCTAAATGAAACGACAGAGCATCTCACCTGCTCTCCTGCGCCTTGAAGTCATTGTAATGACTTGAGTTTTTCAAAACTTTTTGAACACTGCGGTGAAAACAAAGAGGGAGGAATTCCTCGGGATTTGCAAAACTTTGATCAAACTAAGAGAAAGAGAGGCGTGCTAAGCCCTTAATGAATGAAATCATGTTTGTTAACGCGAGCACTGAGAAGGATCCTAGCTTGATCCGGATTGGCTCCACACTGTCTTCAGCACGAGCGATTTGTCGCTTTCTTAAAAGATTTCAAAAAATGTTTTACGCGATCCTGCGAAGACCTGTGTGGAATCGCTCTTGAGATTGTGCAGCCTAGGATCACTCTCAGCCTCAAGACTTAAGCCTTTGCTTTAAAACCTTGAACCACAATTCGGAGTGTTCAACGATCAACCATCAAGAGAGGCATGTGTGGCCAGATTGGAAGCAACCCTCGAGCAAGAGGCACCAAAGTCAGATCAAGAAGATCAGACCTCATCAGAAGAAGCTTGTGAAGCTAGAACAGAAGCATAACTCGAACTAGAGGCACAAATGCCCGATGCGCTCGAAGAACCGAAAATGGATCCTTCTACAAATCTGAACAACAGTTATTCTTTTCTCTTGGATTCAAATGATTTCGGAGTCTCAGAACCATTCGGCATGGACTTGTTACACTTTTACCCTTTGAGAGGCTCGCTAGGCCGAAAACTCGGAAGGGCGACCCAGGCAAAAGTTAGAGCAAGAAAAGAAAAAAAGAAAAGAAAAAAAAGAAAAAAAGAGAAAAATGCAAAAAAAAAAGAAAAGAAAAAATGAAGAAAATGAAAAGAAAAGATACAAAAAAAAGGGAAGAAAAGAAAAGAAAAAGAATTGAAAAAGAAAAGAAAGAACAAAGCTCGCAAGGTCGAAAACCCGCATCGGGCACCTTGGCAAAAGTTAGAGCCTAAAAAGTGAAGGTTAAAATACCCGAGTGTACCTTAGCCCAAACTACGTAAGGCTTGATTCCCATGTTTGGGATACGTAGGCAACTTCATCTTGAAGTCCAGCCACAAACACTTCGAATTCGACTATGTCCATGTAATGGTTTTGACCATCATTGTCTTCTCTGTATCTGAGAATTTGGTTGTGTTATTCACTCTGAGGACTGACTACAATGCGCTGTGGTGCCATTCAAACAAGGGGCAACTTTCCATTGCCATGCAGCTCTCTTTGAGCAAGGGGCAATTTTCCTCCAGATCCGAGGTTGTGCATATCAAGAGTAGGTTCCGTGCTTGTTGAGCATTGGCCGTTTGCAAAAATAGTTTTTGAGAATTTTTACTGAGGTTGACTAAATTTTCTCAAAAATTATTCCATGTTTTCCAAAACTGAACCTTTTTCTTGGATCCAAAAAAGGAAAATTTTCAGTGCTCATAACCTAACTTGCATGATTTTAAATCAAAAATCGAACAAGCATGTTAATCTAACTCTCATCTTGGTCAAAATTGTTTTAGTAGAAAGCCAAAAACAAAAAATGGTCAAAATGATGAACTAGGGGCACAGTTGAGTCAGGTTTTCTGTCCTTTCCCCTTTATCAACATGCTTGCCAAGAAGGGCACTCTACCTGCCGGAAAGGGCACAACTGAAGCCGTCATCAAAAGGGACAGAAAGCTCTCACATCCTCCAAGCAACGAGGTATCAAGCCAAGTGCGAAGCACGAACGGGAACGGATCAAGATATTCCATTCCCTTATCCGGACAGATCTGATCACGTCCAAACTCCCCAGCAAGGCGTCATCAACCGATGTTAGCTGAAGATTTGCTACACACCCAATTGTAGCGCAACCCCTCTGTGGGAGAAACTCACTGTTGTGAGCAGAAGAAAGAGAATCTAGCAAAATGCTAGGGGCAAGACCCCGCAACTTTCTGTTTATCCATCAACCACTCAGGGGAGGGATTAAAAAATGAGAGATTGAAGAATAGAGAGATGTGCGCTGAGAGAAAAAGTGAGGAAAAGGGCTTTTTCAGAAAAATAGAGATTGAGTGCCAGAGTGATGTGAGAATCACAAATGAGAGAGTTTGGGAAACAATACCGGGAGAAACTGGCTTCTCGTGCACTGAGAGGTCTCTCGTCTTTGTAACACGTTTGTGTGTCGTGTCTTTTGTTTTGTTTGTCTCGATTCTTACTTTGAGTCGTTCCGAGCGTGTCTCGATGTGTTTAGGTTGTTTACCTTTTGTTTTTTTTGTGGAGTCTTTCTCGCTGTGTTCAGTTGTAGGCTCAATACCCGATTAAGAACTCATTTCTTAATTTCAAAAATAAAATCATCTTGTGCTCAGAGTGCTGTGCCATTCTCCACATTTGTGCAAAACAGTTTTTGTTCTTTCATAAAACTGCAGGGTCCACCCCAGATAAGTGTGAACAGCAAGACAAGGACCTATCTGAAGCTATGTGGGTTCCAGACTGCAAAGCAAAAGAAAAGAAGGAAAATTTGGAGCATCTTAGTGTGTTTCAACTTCGGCAAATTCCGAGACTGCATTCCAGGTGCACCTTCTCAGGCCTCACCATTTCTCTGGAGTATGAGTGCATCTCAACCCCAAGCTTAAGCCTGCTTCAAGTCAGAATCGCAATTAAAGCAACTGCAGATGTTATCTCTCGCCAATATAGACAGGGTGTCCCCTTTTGAGCTGAGCGTGTTGCCAACCCTCTGAGAGGTAAATCAGAGGCACCGGAGTACATGTTTGATGCCCCTCTATTGCATAGAATATGCGCTTTCATATACACTTCTGTTGCATGTGTGCCACGCATCGTTATGATTCATGCATAGAATATGCTTGCTTTCGATTCCGCATAGAATATGCTTTGCTTTCAATATTGCATAGAATATGCTTTCCATGTTGCATAGAAAATGCCCCCTTACTTGCATAGAAAATGCATTTTATCGCACTTCTTTTGTGCACCTCACTTGCATTGTCATGCACACCTCTTTATTTGCGTTGTCACGCACTTTCCACTTGCATTGTTATGCACCCTTCCACCCGCATTGTTATGCACTTCTCATGCTTGCATTGTGATGCACATTCCAATTGCATAGAAAATGCACCCACTTCCACTTGCATTGTTATGCACCCTGTCACTTGCAATTGTCATTCTTTCTGCTCGCACATGCGACGGGTTAGACCTCCTCTGGTTTAGAGCATTTGGAATACGTTCCAATGCTTATACCTTTCTGAAACATTGGGATACGTCCCTATGTTTCTCTATCTTTCCGAAACACCGGGATACGTCCCTATGTTTCTCCTTCTCTCCGAAACACTGGGATACGTCTCTATGTTTCTTCTCTATCTTTCCGAAACACCGGGATACGTCCCTATGTTTCCCTTCTCTCTGGAACACTGGGATACGTCCCTATGTTTCTCCTTCCTTTCGAAACACCGGGACACGTCCCTACGTTTCTCTCCCTTTCCGAAACACCGGGATACGTCCCTATGTTTCTCCTACCTTTTCGAAACACTGGGATACGTCCCTATGTTTCTCTATCTTTCCGAAACACCAGGATACGTCCCTATGTTTCCCTTCTCTCTGGAACACCGGGATACGTCCCTATGTTCCTCTTTTCTCCGAAACACCAGGATACATCCCTATGTTTCTCTTTCATTTCGAAACACCGGGATACGTCCCTACGTTTCTCTTTCTCATTCTGAAACACCGGGATACATCCCTATGTTTCTTCTTCTTTTCCGAAACACCGGGATACGTCTCTATGTTTCTTCTCCTTTTCCGAAACACCGGGATACGTCCCTATGTTTCTCCTTCTTTCTGAAACACCGGGATACGTCCCTATGTTTCTCCTTCTTTCTGAAACACCGGGATACGTCCCTATGTTTCTTCTCTTTTTCCGAAACACCGGGATACGTCCCTATGTTTCTTTTCCCTTTCTGAAACATCGGGATATGTCCCTATGTTTCTCTCTCTCCGAAACACCGGGATACGTCCCTATGTTTCTTCTCTTTTTTCGAAACACCGGGATACGTCCCTATGTTTCTCTTTCCTTTTTCGAAACACCGGGATACGTCCCTATGTTTCTCCTTTCTTTTCCGAAACACCGGGATACGTCCCTATGTTTCTCCCTCTTCGGTTAAAAGCGTTCGGAATACGTTCCAATGCTCACACCATTCCGAAATACCGGGATACGTCCCTATTTTTCTTCCACTTTTTCGAAACACCGGGATACGTCCCTATGTTTCTCTACTTTTCTGAAACACAGGGATATGTCCTTATGTTTCTCCCGCTGGTTAAGAGCATTTGGAATACGTTCCAATGCTTATACCTTTCCAAAACACCGGTATACGTCCCTATGTTTCTTTGCATGATCATAAGTTATGCTCGGCTTTGTGCATTGTCTTGCATTTTGCCCCTACCTTCGGGCGCATATCTTTATCTGTAGCTTGTATGCTTTGTCTAAGTCTTCGGCCTTGTCAAAAATGGGTCGTCTCTGGGCTTTGACACTCACTCCCGTCATTGTTATGACTTTCGAGTTCTGTCAAAGAGGGGCAACTGTAGATACCCCATTTTTGACCGTCCTCAAGACTTGGACGTCATTGTTTGAACACTCGATGATTATCCCTGTTCGTGTTCGTCTTGAGTTCTCGGAGGTTTCGGCCGCTCGCCTTGCCTCAAGACCTCTCGACTTGTGTTTTTGCTTCTGAGGTCAAGGAATGGCTTGTTGGCCACCCCAACACCTCACCGGCCATGGCTTGAGGCCACCGGCCCTCTTTTCATGCCACCGGCCATTGGTGATGGCCGGTCGACACTTTAAGTAGCCGGCCAGCCAAATATTTGGCTGATTGCCTCCTTTTCTGGCTGATACCACCTCTTTGCCTTTTTCAAGCATAATGCATGCTAGCTGTGCCAGCTGGAGTGCACAGACCCTCTCCCCCGTGCATAAGTGTGGTTGTTTTGCCCTTTTTGCACCCTTTTGGTCTAGCTTCTTGAGGAAGCTTGGACCTTTGTCTTAGCTTCCTCAAGAAGCTTGCCAGCTGTCCCAGCTTCCTCAGGAAGCCTTGGCCCCCTTAGACCCTTTTCTTGTTTAGCTTCTTTGAGAAGCTTCAAGCCATTCCATTGCCTATATAAGCAAACCCTCTCCTTCTTTGAGATGGTTCAGCAAAAACCAGACCTAGGGCATATATATCTGATATATATACACCCTCTCTCTCTACTTTTGTGTGTGTTTGAGGGCCTAAAGGTGTGTTTTCTTCTTAGTTTTGCATTAAGTCACCTACTACTACACCATACTTCGACATGGGAGGTCTTGAGGGTTTGTTCTTGGAGCTTTGGGTCGGTTTTGATCAGAAGAAGAGGGCTGAGGTTGCTGTTCTTCAAGTGTTCTTCAAGGGTAACACTATTTACTTTATTTCCCCCATTCTTGCACTAGTCTTTAACCTATCTTGCATGCTGTTTTGAGCTTAACTATAAACTGAAAAAAGTTTTGTATTTGCATGCTTAAGATGTTTGTTTAAGACTATTTTGGTGTTGGGGGTCATCTCCTCTCTTGCATGCTTGTTTTGGCCTTGTTTTGTGCCATTCTTTGAGACCTTCGAGCAAGCTCTTGCTTGGCCTCCTAGCCACTGAAATCCAGTGGATTTTCAGTGGTAGGTTTGCTGTTTTGAGGGCCAAAATCAGAGGGGGTGACCCCCCCCTCCTTGTCTTGTTTGATGGTCTTTTTGGCCTTCCAAAGGGACCCTATTTTGCATGCTTTGAAGTCACTTTCCAGGCCTCATTCTGAGGGTTTTGAGGTCTGCCTTGGCTCTGTCCAAGGCCCTTTTGGCCATTCTTTATGTCCTTCATACATGTGAGGAGCAACCCTCCTCAAGGCCTTTCAAGAGGGCCTTTCATTGTATGCTTTATTGATCAATTTCAAGCCCTTTTTGGCGAGTTTTAGGGCTGTCATAATTAATTTCCAGAGTTGGTTTGGCCTTGTTACATGTCCATCATATATGTGCTTAATAATCTCTTGTATGGCCCTCTAAAGAAGCTCATCATTTTTGCATGCATTGGCTGCATTTCATTGATTATTTGGGCATATTTTGGCATGTTTTATTCACTTTTTTTGGCTGGTTTGATGACTTCTCATATGCTTCTTACACTTGCCATGTAAACCATGTTTGCTAGTCAAAGTTGCATGCTATTTTAGTCCATCATGCTAGCATCTTTTGGCCATGCTTTAAATTAGAAATGTGCATGTTTTGGGACTGCCTTGGCTCTGTCTTTATGCTTCATGGTCAAATAGTGCTTGCTTTGCATACTTGTGGTTCAATACACGTGCCGAGCTTTGGGGTTTCGGGGCTTATTTCATGCATCTTGGTTGCCTCATTTTCATCACATGGCCACTGTTTTGGGCCTAGTTGAGGGCTGCCCAAATTAGTTTAAGTCCACTCTTTACATGTTGTCACATGTCTTACACTTTGCATGCTTTGATTGCATCATGTCTTGTATGTCCACTAGCTTGCATACTTGTTCATTGTTTGCTTGTTTGCATTGCCATGTTGCATACTAGCTCATATGCCTAGGATGCATTGCATTGGCATGCGTGCTTCGCCTCTTGACTTGGGTATGATAGAGGCTGAGCTCATTGTTTGTTTATGTGCATTTCATTCCACATTGAAAATGCACACTTGGTTTCTTGGGCCATCACGCATTGAAATGCGCGATTGGTGGTCCGAGAATCGAGTACCATACCCCTTTGAGTCATAAACATGATAAGGGATGTGGTGGTGCACACATTTGCTTGAAATGCATTGCCATGCCTTGTTTTGCCCTCTGTTGCTGTCAAAACAAGATTCTGCAGGAAGCTTTGGCCGGCCGGCCATCTGCAGTGCCGACTGGCCATCCATCAGTGGCCGATGGCTTCACAAGTGGCCGGTGACCACTCACTTTTGGCCGGTGACCATCCCACATGGCCGGTGGTGTCCCCAAATGTCCAGAGAGTGCACCTTGGGACTTGTGCAATTTTCAGAGGAGCAGAGCAGGGTAAACAGAGGCAACTTGTGCATGGCGACGGATTTTCGAGCAAACCCGAACACGCATGCATTGGACCCTCTTCCCGAGGCCTTTTACTGCTTTCCTTAGCTTAATTGATTTGTTAATTAATTAGGTGGTCTGTAATTATTTAATTAGCTTGTAGGTTAATTAATTTGTATTATTCTTTTGGTCCCTCCGAGCGAGGGCGAATTTGTAATAAGTGTGGGTGAGTGTGTGTATGTCTTCCAACCCCCACTTCTTTCTCCCTTTTACTTACCTGCTTTCAATGGTTAGTACTAGGGCATATTTATTAGCATCCTTATGCTATGCATGCATGCATTCATTCATTTGTCTTGCATTCACCGGGATCGGCGCATCATGCTAACTGCATTGTATTTCAAATTCCAAATTGAATACGTGTTATTTGTAGCATCTCACATGCCATTCTTAGATTAGCCGAGCCTATCTTAGTTGTATTTTGCATGTGACGCATTAGCCATTTTAACATGAACTAGGAATCACGCATGATTACTAACTAGTTTATTGTTTTGGCACGGAGTACGATGTAAGTATTTATGCTTTAGCATCTCGCATGAGTGTGAATGCTAACATGACAGCATGCTTACCATGTGGCTAGTTGTTTATGTGATATTACTGCCTGAATGCCTGTGGGTGAAGGTTGGATTGCTTGAGTTGGGACAACTTGTTGAAATCCGTGTTTTAGCCTACTTGCGAGTAGCAAAATCTCAAAACGTTTTTCCAAACGAACGGATATGCAATGCTTTATTCCAAATTAGATGATCTAGTTTATACTTGTTTTTCTGTGTGCATCACGTAGTAAATCTAGGCTAATAACCGGAATAGGAATGCATAATGTTTTCAAAACAAGATATCACGGTTAGTAGAGGCCGATCTTCGGATCAGGCGAGAGGGAGTGCTCATAGCTGACCTTCCCCAATCGTACCCAAGTTCCCGAACCAAGGCAACTTTGGTGATGACAGACACGTGGCCTTTGGCACTGAGTCAGGGTTTCCTAAATTCCCCCATTAAAAAATATTTAGGTGGCGACTCTGTATCTGGCAAAGCAGTCCATGTTTGGCACTTCTTTACAAAAAATCTGTTTTCAAAAAAACGATTTGCCGGATTTGGACTCTTTGGTTCAGATTAAGAACCGTGACAAATTGAGTCCTGAACTGTAGTAGACCCACTGACGAACAAAACGGGAGTCATCCTCCCGGGACGTTCGGGGACGTCTACAGCATGTTAGTAATGTTTTGAGCTCGACATCAGGTAGAAGTTAGGTTTAAGCCGTTTATTGCATCGTTTATGTTCTAAGTCTTCAAGTGCATACTATGTATGATATATAGGTCTTGTGCTGAGCGTTGACCCGTTTGTTTAGAGGTTTTCTCTTCTTTTCTTCTTTTCAGGTAGGGATTTCTAGTTCTCTTTCAATACTTTCATTTATGGATAGATTTGTGGTATTTTCCTTATACAAAATTTATCTTTTATGCATTTTGTGATAAATCATGAGATTGGGGGTTTAGGTTAGATGTTATGGGGTTTACCTTTTTGGGTTAAGTTATGATTTTGGGTGAATGATGAATAGAAGAGTTGGAATAAAAAGTGTTTTTGTGAAAAGCTTTAATTTCTTCCAAAACCCTAGTTTGGCTCATAAAGAGGGTTAATGATTTTGCTTAAATTGAAAGTGGCATCATGAAGTTGAGGTGTTAAATTGCACATATCGATGTTTAATTGAATTTGAAAATGTTTGGAAAAATTCATGTAACAAATTGCGATTGAATTCTTGTTGTTGATATTCTAAGTTGCGCTATGAGATGAGATTGAGTTTGAGGATTTTAAATTTGTGAATTGTATTGATGATATGAGATTTGTGATGAAAGGATAAAGTGGAGATTTAAGAAATGCATTGAGTTGTGCTGAGTTGGGTTGGGTTGTGTTGTGTTGTGTTGAGTTGGGTTACGTTGTATTGAGTTGTGTTGGGTTGTGTTGTGTTGTAATTAGTACCTGCGCGGGGAGTCAAGGTGCCTCATTTGCCCTGTCTGAGCTTATCACCGAATGAATTTGGAAAAATGTTTTTCAGTGTCCACTAGTCCTGTCGTATTGTAGTCGGTAAAAGTGGAAAACAGATGATTTTGGGTGCCCACATCCTGTAATATAATAGTCAGTAAATGTAGAGATTGTATTAAATATTTTTGGGTGCCCACGTCCTGCCGTATAATAGTTGGTAAATGTGGGGATTGTATTAAATATTTTTGGGTGTCCACGTCCTGCCGCATAACAGTCGGCAAATGTGGAAAAACATAAATGTCGAGTGCCCGCTATCCCGCTGTATCAAGCTGGAAAAATGTGGGAGGTGTAGTGAGTTGAGTGCCCAGTATCCTGCCGTATAAAGCTGATAAAAGGTGGAACGTGCTGAGAAATGTGTTGAGTCGGGGATAATGTGTATGACTTGTAATGAACTTATAAAATTACAATTTGTCGTGTGATTTTGTATAGAGGAAAAATGCACATAGAAATTACTTGAAAGAAATGGTAATTGGGTAAGGGGTTCATGATGATGAACTCACCGGATTGTTTTGTGACCATAAGTGAAGATTATGAGTTTTATTTGTGAATGATAGTAATATCAATTTGAGTTAAGGATTGTGGACTTATGGTAATTGTGGTATAATTGGGTTGGAAGTTTAAGTAAAAAGGAATAATCTTGTGAGAATTTGTGAAGAATGATTTTATGAGGGGTGGATCCTCTAATCTTATAAATGATGAGTCTTCTTAACAATCCTAGATTCAAAATTTTAGTCTAAAGTGGGTTTTCAATTAGGTTGAGGATTTGTTTCATAAATTGAAGACGAATGTTTATTTGAATGAAGGATTTAAAATCAATTGTAAATATTTGAGAAATTGAATTGAAAGGGGTTTATATTCTTGATTTGAGTTGAATTACAAGTGATGATAGAAATGTTGATGTAATGAAACTAATAGATAAGTGGGAAAAGAGTGCATGACGGTTGTCTTTGAATATAAGGGGAACTTTGACTTTAACGTTATAGTATTTTTGAATTATAAAATGGAAATAAAATGAGACATGTCTTAGAATTGGATTAATAAATTTAAAATGATATTGTTTCTTAAGTATACTTGTTTTCAAAGAAAACTTACGATTTTTCTGATGAGGAAAAATAATATTTATGGCAAAAAGTTCTCTTGAATGTTCAAATCAATTTTGAGAAAATGATACTCTACTTATGATATTTTAGGCATACAAAATGTCACCTTACTATATAGTATTATCCTGCATACATGATCATTTCTATCTATGTGTTAGTTATTATTTTAGAACCATGAGATTTCTGTTGGGCATTAGTGTTCATCCCACATTGATGAACTTCATAGGTAATTGAAGATTTCAAATATCAGGACATGGAATTTCTTTCTTATACAGTCATATTGTAACGCCCTGAAATAAATACAATAAACCATCCACGACAATAAGTAAATAACAATATAAATCAAAGTTTAATATCTTTCCATTACATAAGACCCAGTTGTATAAAAAGGTGACACATGCGAATATACATTCATAAGTCCTAACCCTGAATCTATAGCACGTGTCAACAACAAAGATATGAAATAGAAGTTAAACAGATAATTGAAATACCTTGAAGGCTAACTCTTTCCAAGACTGTACTTGGTTGCATCAAAATGGATTTAAATCTAATATAGATAAAGCCCTATGCTTATACAAAATAATTACAACAAGTAAACAAAATGAAACTTTTTCTCCAATCCTCCCAAATTACTGCCTTAGCGGAGGCATCTCACCAACACCTGAAAATGGTTTTCCCATATAGGGTGAGCCAAAGCCCAATATAAATAATCCAACAAAATATATGAATCTTAATAAAGATATAGGGATGAAATGCATATGCAATGCTCATGACCAAGACGTCTTATTTCTCTTTCAAAAACCATGTAAAGTCTGGTTTATATCACAAATCATCATTCATTCCCTTTACATTAGAAAACATGGCCATGAATCATAACTCTAGGAATCTCAAAGTACAACCTTTCACGGATATTTCGTCTGCGGGAAGTCGTAACCGGTACCCATGTAAACGTAGGCTATACAAGTGCTACTATTGCCATTTTACGAATATTTCGTCTGCAGGAATCGACACCCATGTACACACATCATTTTCGGGCCTTTCACCCAGAACACACAGGCCAAATTAATTTAATAGAATACATCCCCTTCCCAGATTCACCTTTTTTTTTCTAAAAAATGTTATGCATGTACAATGTATCAAGATGTAATAATGCTCAATGCAAATGGATGAGAAATTAGTTTCAATTCACCTAATCCTCATGTAATTTCTACAACAATCATAGATATCCTCCACTGATAGTCCAAAATAGGTATTTCTAAACAGATATAAAATCTCCAATACAGATAAACTTTCCAAATTTCAAAATATGAGTGATAATACATATCCAACTCCATCATCCATATCAATATCCATCCAATTTCACATTCCCAACATCAATTCCATTTATTTATACAAAATAAACATTTGAGACATTTGGGGCAAAACTCCATTTTCTTCTAAAATCCAATCCAAGTATCAACATCAATAATTTTATCACAACTCAACCTCATTTCCACTCTCACAACCATTTTCAATACATCCATTTGAAAGCCCCTCTTTTGATTTTAAACCAAAACTCTAAGTTTGTTCAAAATCCTTCAAAACCACAAGATTATTTGATAAAACCAAATAGCTAAGTTAAAAATCATAAAAGAGTGTAGATGATCCCTACCTCAAAGCTAGAAGACGAGATAAACACGGATGAAACCCGGCTGAAGTCGAAACCCGACTCTATTCGGATGAAAACGAAACTCTAGGTGAGCTCTACCTTTTTAACAAAGGGAGTAGGATGGAGAAATCACTAGATCTTGGTGTTTTTGTAGAGAAAATGTAGGTTTTAGAGAGAAAGAGTCTAGAACTAGGGTTTTTGGAATGTTTAGAGAGAGAGAATGAAATGAAAAAGTCACCCAAAAAGTTGGTTTTACACTCTGATATATGCATAGACCATTCGAGCACAAGAAGTGACACTCGAGCATCCAGACACAAAAATGATTACCACTAGAGCGCAGGAAGTGACGCTCTAGCATTAAGACTCAAAGAAAAAGGCATAACCGCTCAAGCGCAAGAAGTGACGCTCAAGCGGAGAGTACACATTCCCAAAAGTTTTACAAACAAATGCTTACCGCTTACGCTCAAGAAGTATCGCTTAAGCGCACGACTGCTCGAGCGTAGAATACACTCTCTTAGTAGTTTTGCAGACCTGCCAAAATACTGAGAGTCCACAAAGACTGCTCGAGTGCAAGAAGCTATGCTCGAGCGTAGAGGCCAAAATCTGGGTAATCTAAGTTTTGAAAAACAAGTTACTGACCCGTTTCAAACGCAAGCAACACATCCCAATAGCCAAACTCAAGAAAGGAAAAGAGGAATAAGACATAAACAACAATACAAAACATTGAAACCCAAATCTAGAATATCAAATGGGTTGGGTCTAAACCAAAATTGCTATAATCTACCCCCTTAAAGAATTTCATCCCCGAAATTATAAATCAAATTTCAAAACCATGTTTAAATCGATTACAACAATGATAATCAATCAATTTCAATATCATGACTCATCCACCGGTCATTCATTCACATCAACATGATAAACAAGTTCTCAATACTGAATATACAATTCACATTTTCAAAACATATACAATGTTTATATTAAATCAACATAACAAAAGTTTCAATACATGCTCAAACATTAACAAATAGGTCCGGATACTTCTCACGGACTTCCAACTCACGTTCCCAAGTTGCTTTCTCAACCCCATGATATTTCCATAACACTTTCACCAAATGAATTGTCTTGCTTCGCAAGACTTAGTCTCGAGTATCCAAAATTCTCACTGGTCTCTCCTCATACGAGGCATCCTCATCTACCTTTAAGTCGGTCCAATCCAACACGTGCGATGGATCCGGCTCATACTTCCAAAGCATACAAATATGAAACACATCATGAACTCCGGAAAGCTGTGGTGGCAAGGCCAAGCGATAAGGTACCTATCCAATCCGCTTAAGGATCTCAAAAGGCCCAATAAATCTAGGGGACAACTTCCCACTCTTCCCAAACCTCATCAAACCTCGCCTAGGTGATATATTCAAGAAGACGTGATATCCTACCTCAAAGGATAACAGTCTCTTCCTATGGTTGGCATAGCCCTTCTAACAACTCTGAGCCGTGACCAACCTCTTACGGATAAGTGCAACTTTCTTCGTCGTTTCTCAAACTAATTCTGGACCCAACATAGGTGCATCACCCACCTTGGCCCAATACATAGGAGATTTACACGAACGACCATACAAGGCCTCAAACGGTGCCATGCCAATACTCGGCTAGAAGCTATTGTTATAGGCAAACCCCACTAAGGGCAAGTGCTTCTCCCACGACCCCTTAAAGTCAAGAACACAACCCCGAAGCATATCCTCTGGAATCTGAATGGTGCGCTCTGACTACCTATCAGTCTAAGGATGATACGCGGTGCTAAAAGTCAGTTTAGTGCCCAATGCAAATCTCTATCCGAAACAATTGTTACAGGGATCCCATGCAACCTCACTATGTCTCTAATGTAAAGGTCGGCTAAGTAATCTATCGAGTCACTCGTGTGCATAGGTACAATGTGCACTGACTTGGTCAATTGATCAACTACCACCCAAATGGCGTCATTACCCGATTAAGTCCTCGGAAGACCCACAACAAAATCCATTGTGACATGCTCCCACTTTCACTCAGCTATAGGGCCTTCGCTTGTTGACAAGTAAGGTACCTCGATACAAACATGGCCATATCTTTCTTCATCCTTTTCCACTAAAACTGACGACTAAGGTCGTGATATATCTTTGTGCCTCCTGGATGCACTGCAAGGCGTGAGTGGTAAAACTCTCGGAGTACTTCTTCTCGACAAGATTCCAGCATGAAAAAACGATCAAGGTATCTAACACTCGAGTCAGAATATACGTTCAAGCCTTTCTTTACCTTCCTACTAAAGATCTTCTCCCGAAGGGATTCTACCTCAAGGTCACCCCTTTGCGCTTCTATCACTCAGCTGACAAGTGTAGGTTGTGCAACTACCAAAAATAAGGCTCCAGACTCAACGGACTCACTAAGATGCAAGTCAAACTCACAAATAGCACCCAACATCTCCCATTCCTGAATGGCAATGCAAGCTATACTGCTAATGGATTTTCTACTTAAGGCATTAGCCACAACATTGGCCTTTCCCGGATGATAATATAACTCAAAGTCATAATCTTCTATAAACTTCATCCACCTCCTCTGCCTTAGATTTAAGTCTTTCTATGTGAATAGATATTTCAGACTCTTGTGATCAGAAAATATTTCAAACTTTTCACCATACAAATAATGCCTCCAAATCTTCAAAGTAAAGATCACAGGTGCTAATTATAAATCATGAGTGGGGTAGTTCTGCTCGTGTGTTTTCAACTGATGTGAGCCATATGCTACTATCTTCCCATCTTGCATTAAGACACAACCCAAACCTTCCTGTGAAACATCACAATATAACGAATAGCCCAAACCCCTCTCCGGAATAATTAACACTGGAGTAGTGGTAAGTCTAATCTTAAGCTCTTAAAATGACTTCTCACAAGTCTCACTTCACACAAACTTAATTTTTTTCCTTGTCAGTCTAGTCAAAGGTGAAGCTAATCTAGAGAAATCTTTCACAAACCGAAAGTAACTACGGATCACAAAGGCATTCTTAGGTTGTTTCCAATCTTGTACTGCTTCTATCTTAGATGAATCTACAGTCACTCCTTCCCCGGATACCACATGGCCTAAGAACTTAACTTCTTTCAACCAGAATTCACACTTCCCGAACTTAGAATATAGTTTGTGGGCTCTAAGCAACTCCAGTACTACTCGTAAGTGTTCCTCGTATTGCTCTTCAGAGGGTAAGTAAATCAAGATGTCATCAACAAAGATGACCACAAAATGGTCTAGGAACTCATGGAAGATCCGATTCATCAAATCTATAAACATGGTAGGTGCGTTAGTTAGCCCAAAAGGCATCACTAAGAACTCATAATGGCCATACCGCGTACGGAATGCCATTTTCTGGATATCCTCCTCCTTTACTCTCAACTGGTGATAACCCGATCTTAGGTCTACCTTAAAAAAACAACAAGACCCCTTCAATTGATCAAATAAATCATCTATACGAGGCATTGGGTACTTTTCTCAACAGTCACCCGGTTCAACTTTCGGTAACCAATACATAATCGCAAAGTGCCATCTTTCTTTTTGGCAAAGAGAGTCGATGTTCCCCAAGGTGAAGTAGTAGGGCAGATAAAACCTTATCTAATAATTCTTGGAGTTGAATCTTCAATTCACTCAACTCAGTAGGTGCAAACCTATACGGTGCCATAGAAATTGGTGTCATGCCAAGCACTAAATCATTAAAGAACTCGATCTTTCGGTGAGGTGGTAAACTATCAAGATCTTAAGGAAAAACATTCATTCACAAACTACCCTTGGCAACTCAACTCGGACTTCATCATACTCACTACCCAAGAAATTGGCAAGAAGACAACTAAGCTTGCTCTGCCCACTCGGATCATACACCGGTGATAAAATTTTATCGGCTCTGTCCCCCATGAAATAAAAACAATCACCACTCAAGGTATATATAGTAACCCTCTGACGGTAACAATCTATGATAGTCAATACGATGACACCAGTCCAAACCCAATATAGCATCAAAACTTGACAAGTCAATCAACATAAATGCAAAAGGGAGTTAGTGACCAGCAACTTCTATGTCACGACCCCGACACCCCTGTTCCAAAATAATCTCACCACCAATAGGTGACTCTACATTGAGTGGAGATGCTAACCAAGCCAATTCTAACCCCAAAGCCGATGCAAATGCAGACAAGATAAATGAATGGGACGCACCCGTATCAATCAACACATTAGCAATAAAGTTGCAAGAAAGTACCTCTCACTACCGAAGGCGCTGGTACTAAGTCTGGTGCGATAATAGCATACATACGCCCTGTAGGTCTCTACTTCACTTGTTCACCCCTCGGAGCATACGTCTGATGCACTGACTGAGCCGAAGAGGCTCCCTGATTGGCCCTTGAGGCCTGTGCTGACTGTGTAGGCTGGTGCCTCTGTGTCTTCCTCGAACCAGACGTACCAGGTGTGCTACCTAACTAAGGGCAAAACCCTTTCAAGTGTCCTACCTGCCCACACTAATAACAAGTGAGCGGCTGCCCTCTCCCTTGACTTTGGCTCTGAGAACGAGCCGCCGAAGAAATGGACCATTGCCCTTCTCCCCTTTGCGAGCAAGCTAGAGAGTTATAGCCTAACTGGCCACATTTAAAGCAAGTGAGATCTCCCTGACCATTTCTCCTAGAAACTGAACTCGGTACTGGAAAAGTGGACCTCAACTAAGCTCTCTGGGACTGTTGTGGGGTAGAACCCTTCTACCTCTCACTGTCCCCCTAAACATCCTGACTCCTTCTGGAGCCCCGCATCCGCTTGTAGACCGCCCAAACTCTCTCCACGCGCCCCCCTTTCAGAGAAGGCGCGAATTGGGTCCTGCTACTACAGTTCGGACTCCTGTCACGGTTCTGAATCTAATCTCAGAAAGTGTAATGTAAGACTGATAAATCACCAAAGAGTCCAAATCTGAAAAATCGTTTTGGAAAATCGATTTTTGATCAAAAAGCGCCAAACATGGACTGCTTTGCCAGATTACAGAGTCGCCACCTAAATATTTTGTTTTGGGAAATTTAGGAAACCCTGACTCGTGCCAAAGGCCACGTGTCCATCATCACCAAAGTTGCCTCGGCTCGGGAACTTGGGTACGAGAGGGGAAGGTCCTGAAATGAGCACCCTCGCTCGCCCGATCAAAGGATCGGCCTCTACTAAGCATGATATGTTGTTTTTATAAACACATGTGTTCTTGTCCGGTTATTAGCTAACTTACTATGTGATGCGCACAGCATACAAGTAAAGACTCAATCACGAAAATTGGAACAAAACAACTCATGTTTGTTTTTGAAAATGGTTTGAAAGTGCTACTCGCAAGTAGGCTAAAGCACGGATTTGCCACCCTCAAGTGGGCTTAAAACATGATTTTGCCACTTCAAGTGAGCTTAAAACTCACATTCGATGAATTGTTCCAATTCGAGTAACACAGCCTTCATCCACAGGCATTCATACAGTTAAGCACTTAAGCAAATAGCCTTATAGCAAGCATGCTATCATGGCAACACTCACACTCATGCAAGGATGCTACAGCATAAACACTTACAGTGTACTCCAAGCCAAAACAGGAAACTAGTTAGAAAACAATGCATGCTCCTAACTATGTTAAAAATGCCTAATGCAACACATGCAAAAGTGCAACTAAATAGGCTCGGCTATCTAAGATGGCATGTGAATGCAACACTTGATAATATGCTTTGAAACACGTATTCAGGTAAGTGTATTGAAATACAATGTAGTTTGAATGATGTGTCGAGCCCGGTGCATGCGAGACAAATGAATGATGCACGCATGCATAGCATAAGGTGTGCTAATCGAAATATGCCCTAATCTAACAATCGAAAGCTGATAAGTAAAAGGGAGAAAAAAGTGGGGGTTGGAAGACATGCACACACACACGCACGCTTATTACAACATTGTGCCCTCGCGACGGAGGGTCCGAATAAATAAACTAAGCTAGCTACGCTAAGCTAAGCTACTTATTACAAATCAACTAATTAATTATTCTAGCTAATTAATTACAAACCGAATTGAATAACTAGCTAATCTATGCTAATTAAAGTATTACAAAAAAATTTAAACTAATTAATTACAACACATGTAATTAACTACATCTAGCTAACAAAGCGATAAATGGCCTCGCGGGCGAGGGAGATATGAATGCTCGGTTGCGTCCTCCCGGAAATCCACCGCCTTGCCTCCAGATGCCTCTGTTTGCACTCTTTTGGACCTCTAAAAATTGTGCCAACTTCCATATTGATTCTGTCTGGTCTCAAGAACACTCTGAGGGCTCATCGGCCAGAGATGGTGGCCATCGGCTAGTAATGATGGCCGGTCGGCTGGGGGAAATGGCCGGTCGGCCACTGCTTCCCTGAAATTCCTCCTTTTGTTGCAACAGAGCACAAACAGAGGCATGGCAGTGTATTTGCAAGGAAATGTATGCACTGCCACCCTCCTTATCATGTCTCAAGCTCAAAGGAGTGCGGCGCTTGGCTCTCAAGCCACCAACCAAGCATCTTAATGCATGATGGCCCGAAAACCAAGTTTGTACAAGCTTAATGAATGCACAAGTAAGACTCAAAAGGCCTCCACCCTATCATGCACAATCAAGGGGGACGACGACCAAGAAATGTGACACATTTCATCACTTTGAGTATGAAACGTCTCGTATCTCTTGTGTTTGGATTAACGTCCAATCCAAACACATGCAATGCAACACCACTATGCTTATCTTGCATGTTTTACTTGATTCAATTTTGTTTACACATTTTACATTACCGATTAAATCTTTAACTGATTAAGTCCAATGTGAAAGTCCTCTAACAGGAACGATGGCCTCAGCCACAAGCACCTTGAGCGTGAAAAAAGTCTCATGCTTTTGGTTGGTAGAAACCCTCAAGAGAAGGCTAAGACCATTAGGCATGAAAGCCTTAATTCCATGTTCAAGCCAACAAGGGGCTTAAGGCTACTTTCAAAGTGAATGAAAGAGTAAAGCATGGAGTGCAATGGCATATATTTCAGCATTGAAATAACATGCTAAATAACTTAAATCATGTGATCAACATGTTAATAGCTGAAAGCATCGAAGCTAGTGAAGTGTATTACACTAGAGGCATGCAATATCAAGCTCGAACAACCAAACCCGCTCAAAACAGAGCTTAATCATGCTAAAACAGTGGCCAAAACAGAATGACACTTAAGCACAAAAAAAAAAAAAAAAAAAGAAAGAAAAGAAAAGCATGCTCATATGATGGCTCGCAAACAAGGCATAAAACTCAACTCTTAAAAGCACTTAACAAGTGATATGTGTGAGAATGTGACAGAGGTATATGCTCTGAAATTACATGTGGAATGATGTCATGGCATGCAATCATCACATACACAACATGTTAAAGGCCTCAAAACTCAAAGCTAGTCAAGCCCCTTTACACTACAACCATGCAAAACAAGTCTCAAAGGACCATGGCCACTCAAAACAGAGTTAGAGCATGCTAAAATAGGACCAAAAATGTGCTGGAGTAGAGCCAACACATGCTAGATCAATAGGTTAAAACACCAAATATGCTAGGCTAATGAACAAAATTGCACTACAAGTGCAAGATACAAGCAACGAATGACTAAACCAGCCTAAAACAGAGTTATAGTAGGTCCAAAAAGTCATAAAAACATGCTCGAACTAAGCCTCAAGAAGGGAGAAATACATGCTCATTTGGTAGGCCATCAACACATGCAAACAAGACAAGAGGAGAGGGGACCACCCCCTCCTTTTTAGGACCTCAAAACAAGATTTCTACCACTGAAATTCCTATGGAATTCAGTGGTTTAAAGGCCAAAAAAAGATTGTTTTAAAAGCTTTAAAAGATGGCATAAATCTTAGCAAATAAGCAACAAAGGAAGGTAGACCACCCCTAACTTCAAAGAGGCCTCAAACCATCATCTTAAACACTTAAAAACAAAGTTTTTTGCAGTTGAAAAGTAAGCCTAAAACAACATGCAAAGGTGGCCAAACACTTGATCAAAATAAAGCTTAAAAGGGGTTAAGGCATTACCCTTGAAGCACAGTAACAAACAGCACAACTTCTGAGCCAAAACCAACTTTAAAAGCTCCAAACAAGCCTCAAGAAACCTCAGCTCCAAGGTAGGGGTGCTTGGTTAAGGGGTTGTATGCAAATATGTGAAGAAAAGGCACTTTTAAGCACAATAGAGCACAATATATATATATAGTGAGAGAGAATTCTCAGCTCTGAAAATTGGTAACCCTAAAAACGGGGGAGAGGCCTCCCTTTATATAGAAAAACAAGCAAAAAGTTGGCTTCATCCATCCATACACGTGTATGGAGGATACACTCAGTGACTAACAGCTGGAACAGCTAACATGTAAAATATCTTAAAAAGCAGAAAAAAGCCTTCGGCCAACACATGCGGCTAACCGGCCATTAATGAGGTCGACCGGCCATTAGTGAGGCCGACCAGCCACCACTGATGGCCGATGGGAAAAAGACCTAGCCGATGGGTTGTAGGGCTGGCCAGCAGGCCACCCTCTTCCCTAAAAAACAAAACCACAAGCTCTTGGTACACAACCAAGCACAAAATAGACAAGTTGAGAGGTCCGAAGGCGAGGCACTCCACCAAGAACTTCAGGTACTCAAAATGAACACGAATATAGATAATCATCGAGTGTTCAAACGATGACGTCCAAGTCTTGAGGACGGTCAAAAATGAGGTGTCTACAGTTGTCCCTCTTTGACAGAACTCGAAAGTCATAAAATGACGGGAGTGAATGTCAAAGTCCAGATATGACCCATTTTTGACAAGGCCGAAGACTTAGATAGACATTCAAAACCATAATATATAGATGCACCCGTAGGCTGGGGCAAAATGCAAATGACATGCACAATGCAGAGGCATAGCTTATGATTATGCAAAGAGAGCTGTAACGAAGCATTTATGTAAAATAAATACAACATTTTAAGCAAATCGACAAGGTATAACAATCCCACACATGAGAAGAAGTGAACCAATAAACACGCCACGCGTGAGAATCACAAATCAAACCACATTTCACACAAAAAGGATGTAAGAAAATTATGCAATTTTAATTGCACCTCACACAGGAAAGGCTAAAAAGCAACTATCGGGAGCACCCGAAGTCTCAAACGAAACACCTCCTAATGTGTCACACACGAGAGGAGAAAAGGAAGCGGTGTAAACACCGGAAGGTGGTATAAACATCAGAGCACGTCCCAATGTTTCTAACCTAATCAAGGTACAACATCGGGCACACGACCCAATGAACCTAACCGAAAACAAGATATAAACGTCAGGCACACGGTCCAAATGTTTCTAACCGAAGCAGGGAGGTATAAGCGTCGGGCACACGGTCCAAACGCTTCTAACCGAAGCAAGGAGGTATAAGCGTCGGGCACACGGTCCAAACGCTTCTAACCGAAGCAAAGAGGTATAAGCGTCGGGCACATGGTCCAAACGTTTCTAACCGAAGCAAGGTATAAGCGTCGGGCACACGGTCCAAACGCTTCTAACCGAAGCAAGGAGGTATAAGCATCGGGCACACGGTCCAAACGCTTCTAACGGAAGCAAGGTATAAGCATAGGGCACACGATCCAATCGCTTCTAACCGAAGCAAGGAGGTATAAGCGTCAGGCACATGGTCCAAACGCTTCTAACCGAAATAGGGTGTTCAAAGGACAGAAATAATCTTACTTGGAATCTCCTTGAATGAACCATACATACAATATCGTGCGGTTGCGCCAGCTTCAAATGAACCATACATACAATATCGTGCCTAGACAAGGAAGGTACTCAACATGTACAATACAATACAATGCACATTCTATGCAGGATCAACAACATGTTCCACGCTAAATACCAAATGCACGTTCCATGCGAATGTGAGAGGTGCATATTCCATGCAAATATGAGAGATGCAAGTTTTACTCAAACGCGGTGTGCGCATGCTCCATGCAATATTATGATGCAATTCTATGCAAGAGGAAGAAATGCACATACTATGCAAACGTGAACGAGAGCATGTTCTATGCAAAACAACAATAATGCAAGGTTCAAAGCAACATGTATACTCTATGCAATGTAATCGTGGATACATATCCAATACAGTATGCACATACTATGCAAGCGTAACGATGCATATTCTGGGTGATGATGCGAAACGCATGTTCCATGCAATGGCATAGAGATGCATATATTCAATGCAAACATGGTAAAGGCGTGTTCTCCGCAATGTTAAGATACAAACTCAAAACAAGATGAGGCATGCTCAATGCGAGTGTGAAAAGGCATCTAACAAATGCAAACCTTGCAATCATGACAAAAACACCGTAACGCAACATATTTAAAAGCAATTTTTGAATCTTGTAATATACAAAAGGATACGAAAAGGATACATCTTGTACATATTGAGCGCCACACACTGAAAACGTAGTTCGGGTCTACCACAGAGGCTAGTTAAGCTCCGAAAAGTGCATTTTCTTGTACTTTCTTGAGAGATGGGGGCATGTAAGAACATAAAAACACCCAAGGAGAGTACTGGAGACCCACCGGCCATTCTGGGGAGCCATCGGCATCAAAACAAGTCCATCGGCGAACAAAGTGACCGGTGGGCCAACAACATGGCCGGTCGGCCATAAATGGCAGGCTCGGGGTAGTTTGGTCCTTCCATACGGATGGCTTTAAAAACACAACCCCAAATCACATATCCTCACACCTTTAAGGCCGAAAAAAACATCCCCTTTCCTTCCTAGACCCTTTTCTCTCTTAGATTCGAGCTTTACACGCGTTTTCCAACGCCCCTCGCGAAGTTGATTCGCTAAGACTTCTTGGTTTCCTTCACTTTGAACCGAACAAAACTTGTTTTAGGAGCCTTCTTCTCCATTTTCGCCATTTGAGGTATGTTTCCCACAAATTTGGCTTGAGTTTGGCGCCGTTTCCCAGGTTTTGACTTTTTTTTTACTTTTTCTCTTCCCGAGAGTTGACTTTTGGCATTTCTCACCCATTTTGCTCATTTTTCAACTTTTATTTAGATGGCAAACGACGTTCCACTCGGGGGAGCTCCTCCGGGGATGGAGATGGATCCCGAGTTTGAGCTTTTGCCGCTAGGCATTTGGCCGTTCGATCTGACGACGTACTAGCCAGAGGTACATGTATTGCCTCTCGACAGCATCCGTCAGTTCAGGAGGTTTGCACGAGGTGCACCCAAGGACCGCCCGAAACTCCGCTCCACGCACAAGGGTGCGAATTGTAGTTCTAGCTACTACGGTTCGGACTCTTATCACGGTTCTAAATCTAATCTCACAAAGTGCAATGTAGGACTGATAAATCACCAAGGAGTCCAAATCAGGCAAATCGTTTTGGAAAATCGATTTTAATCAAAAAGCGCCAAACATGGACTGTTTTGCCAGATTTCTGAGTCGCCACCTAAATATTTTGTTTTGGGAAATTTAGGAAACCCTGACTCGTGCCTAAGGCCACGTGTCCGTCATCACCAAAGTTGCCTCGGCCCGGGAACTTGGGTACGAGAGGGGAAGGTCCTGAAATGAGCACTCTCACTCGCCCGATCAAAGATCGGCCTATACTAACATGATATGTTGTTTTTGAAAACACGTGTGTTCTTATTTTAATTTATTAGCTAACTTACTATGTGATGCGCACAACATACAAGTATAGACTAAATCGCTCAAGTTGGAACAAAATATCTCATGTTTGTTTGTTTGAAAATGATTTGAAGGTGCTACTCGCAAGTAGACTAAGACGCGGATTTGCCACCCTCAAGTGGGCTTAGAAAACATGATTTTGCCACTCTCAAGTGGGCTTAAAACGTACATTTTGATGAATTGTTCCAATTCAAGCAATGAAGCCTTCATCCACAGGCATTCATGCAGTTAAACACTTAAGCAGTTAGCCTCATGGAAAGCATGCTAACATGGCAACATACACATCTCATGCAGTATGCTAAAGCGTAAAAGCTTACCTAGTAATCCGAGCCAAAACAACAGCTATGTTAGAAATCAATGCATGACCCTAGCTATGTCAAGAATGCCTAATGCAACACATGCAAAATGCAACTAAATGGGCTCGGCTATTCTAAGATGTCATGTGAATGCAACTTGATAACATGTATTCAAATTGGTATTGAAATACAATGCAATTTGTATGATGCGCCGAGTGCGGTGCATGCAAAATAGATGAATGATGCATGCATGCAAACATAAGGATGCTAATTGAAACATGCCTTAAAACTAACCACTGAAAGCAGATAAGTAAAAGGGAGAAAGAAATGGGGTTGGAAGACATGCATCACACACACACACACACACACTTATTACAACATTTGTGCCCTCTCGACGAAGAGTCCGAATAATAAGCTAACTAGCCAATCTAAGCTAATTAAATTAACTGCTACAAACCAAAACTAATTAACTAACAAGTTAACTAATTATTACAAAGCAAATGAATTAATTAAGTGCATTAACTAATTAAGTACAAAACCGTCAAACTAGTTAACTAAGTAAAACAACTAGGTAAAATAGTTAAGAGGAGCCTCGAGGCGAGAAGCGCATGCATGCTCGGTCGTCTCGTTCGGAAATCCATCACCGTGTCCCAATTTGCCTCTGTTTGCATTTGATTTCAGATCATTGCACAAATCTCCAGATAGCTTCTACTCCAACATGGGAAACTCCAGGAGGGCTGCCGACCAGTAGAGGGTGGTGTAGACCACCTGTAGACCACTTACACATGCTGCAGACCAGAAAAAGTGGTCGGCCAGCCACTTTTACTGGTCTGCCGACCAAAAAATGCTGCCCAACTCCAGTTTGCTGCAACAGAGGACAAGAAGGGGCACGACAGTGTATTTGCAAGGTATGTGTGCACAACCACCCTTCCTATCATTTCTTAAGCTCAAGAGAGTGCGGTACTCGACTCTCAGGCCACCAACTGAGCATCTTAATGCACGATGGTCGAGAAGCCAAGTTTGTACAATTCAATGTCAATGAATGCACAAATAACAAATGAGAGCCTTAACCTCTATCATGCTTGATCAAGAGGGTTGGCGACCGAGAAAAGAGACACGTTTCATCACTTCAAGTATGAAACGTCCCTCATTTCTCGTGTTTGGATTAACACCCTATCCAAACACAATGCAACACAACATAAGCATGATCAACCTATCAATGCTAATGGCATGCAAACATAATGCAATTCATGCACATGCAAACAACATGCAAACACAACGCGATGCAACAACATGCAAACAAAATGCAATGCAACAACATGCAAACAACATGCTATTCTACCAATGCGAGGATGGCATACACAATATTGTACCATGCAAACACTGCATGCATGGCAAGTTTAGAAGCATAAGGCATCAAAGCTAGGAAAGAGCATCTCACAAGAGGCATGCAAAACAATGCTCAATGGACTTAAACCGAATATGGACAGACCTAAATCATGCCAAAACAGTGGCCAAAATGCAGAAATGATGGCATAAAATGGCAAGATATGTATGCTCATGCAATGGCCCATCAACTAGGCAATAAGAGCACAACTCTCAAGCATGATTAAGAAGTGACAAACATGGAAGTGTGACAACACTATATGCACTGAAATATCATATGAAATGATGTCATGGCAAGCAAACATCTCAAGTATGTCATATTATAGTGCTCAAAACTCAAGGCTAGCAAGGCCAATTGCACTACAGCTATGCAATACATGAACCACATGGCCAAGACAATTCAAAATAGTCCTAGAGCATGTCAAATCAAGGCTAAAATATGCACGGAGTATAGCCAAAACAAGATAGCATGAAGGGCATGAAGCATGGAGTATGCAAGGCCAATAAGGAGGATTACACTACACCTACCAAAACCAAGCATGAGATGACTTCACCAACAAAAATTAGAGTTGTGTCATGGCAAAATGGGACCAAATACACATTGAAATGGTGGCCCAAAAAGCTAGGCAAGATGGCATACATATTGGCTCATGTTTAAGGCATAAAGCACAAGCTTCCAAAAGCATTGAAAGAGTGACACATGTGAGTGTATGGCAATGCTATATGCTCTGAAATATCATGTGAAATGATGCCAAATCATGCACATGGCCCAAGCAATGCATGCTAGTGGACTCAAAACACAAAGCTAGTGAACAAGAATGCACTATGGCTATACAAAGCAAGGCATGCATGACCCAAAACACTTAAATCAGACCTAGAGCATGCTAAAATATGGGCAAAAGCTTGCTAGAGTAGAGCCAAAAACATGCTAGAATGATGGTCCAAAGCATGATGCATGTTAGGCTAACAAGGAGGATTGCATTACAAGTACATGAAGCATGCAACAAGTGATCAAACCAACCCAAAACAGAGCTAAGGCATGCTGAAATAAGGTCTAAGACATGCTAAAATGGAGCCAAAACATGCTAGAAAGACATGCTACTTTGATGAGCCAACAAGGCAAGCAACCAAGACACAAGGAGAGGTGATGACCCCCTCCTATTTGGGACCTCAAAACACACTTTCCACCACTGAAATTCCTCTGAGTTTTAGTGGTGAGAAGGCCAAAAAGAGGTGGTCCCAATAGCTTAAAAGGACAGCTCAAAATAAGGCCAAACAAGGCACAAAAGGGGGTAGACCACCCCCAACACCAAAGAGGTCTTAAACAAACATCTTAAACACTTAAAATCAGAACTTTTTGTAGTTTAAAGTTAGGCCCAAAACATCATGCAAATAGGGCCAAAGACTTAAACAAAGACCAAGCTTTAAGGGGCTAGAAACTCACCCTTGAAGAACAACTTCAAAGCAGCAACTCCAGCAGCTTTTCTGAGCTAAAACCAATCCAAAAACGCCAAAACCAGCTTCTAGGTGCCTTAGCTCCAAGGGTGTGGTGTTTCACTAGTTGTTTGTGTGCAAAAATGTGAAGAAACTACACTTTCAAGCACAAATATGGAGCAAAGGAAGAAACATAGAGATAGAGATGTATGTATAGCTCTATGCAATTTTTCTAAACCTAAAGCAAGAGGGAGGAGGCTCCCTTTTATAGAAAAACATGCATCAAGCTTGTTGAGCAAGCTTGAAGCTTGAATCAATCCCTCCATACATGTGTATGGAGGATGTTTTCTGCACCCAATAGCTGGCACAACTGGCATGGAAAATATCTGCAGAAAGTGCAGGAAAGCTGCTGACCAGTTGAAGTGGTCGGCCAGCTACTTGCACTGGTCAGCCGACCAGAAAAAGTGGTCAGCAAGGAGGCCAATTGGTCGGCAAGGGGGGAGGGGTGGTCTGCACAAAGAAAGCAAGGTGGTGGCATGGTTGCTGACCACTTTTGGTGGTCCAAAGACCACTAAGACCAGCTGGCTGACCTGAAAACTGGCTGGCAGGAAAGAAAAGTGGTTTTCAGGGGGAGAAACTGGTCTACACCCCTTGTTCCACCCTCCAGGCAAGGAAAACAAGGTTTGGTTCAAAACCAAACCCAAAAGGAAGCAAGACAAAAGTTCGCAGGACAAGGCACGCAGCTGGAAACCTCGAAAACTAGTCTACGAGCACAGAAAGTGGTCTACGAGGGAAAGGTGGTCTATGGCCACAAAAAGTGATCTACAGACCTCTGTTTCCCTCTAGACCAACGCAACAAGGCATGGTCCAAAAACCAAGCCAAGAAGAGAATGTTAAGAGGTCCCGAGACAAGGCGCTTGGCCGAAAGCTCCGGAAACCGGAAACTAGCCTACAAGAGAGAAAAGTAGTCTACGTCCACAAAAAGTGGTCTACGGACCTCTCTCTCCCTCCAGGCAAGGTCAACAAGGTATGGTCCACAAACCAAGCCAAAACACAAAGAGTTCAGAGGCCCGGAGGCAAGGCACTCAGCCGAAAACTCCGAAAACTAGAAACGAGCACAAACATGCGCAATCATCGAGCGCTCAATCGATGACGTCTGAGTCTTAAGGTCAGTCAAAAATGGGATGTCTACAGTTACACTTATCCCACAGCGCCTCTGAGGTATATACTTCCTCTTTACTTTCCACAATGTAGATCACATATCTTGGATAGCCACACTGCTTTTCATCTGATCATCCCAAACATACTTGTGCACTACGTGCCTTGTTCATTTTGAGCACATTCACACACTGCACTTTTGTCAATTTTGAACACATGCGGACACTGTTCCTCTAACATTGTCTTGCATCTGATTGTCTTGCTCATAGAGAGATTCACACGCCTTCCGAGGATATGGTACCATTGTCGCACAGGACTGGTACATGGAGCTACCCGATGCCGTTCGTCACATCGTCGATGAGGCTGGTTTTGGTGCATTCTGCATGGGACTTTTACGCCTCACTGCGAGTCGGCCTCTTCTAGGCGCCTTAGTGGAGAGGTGGTGGGACACCACCGATTCCTTCCATCTCTCTACA
Source organism: Camellia japonica (assembly GCA_030407325.1). NCBI lineage: Eukaryota > Viridiplantae > Streptophyta > Magnoliopsida > Ericales > Theaceae > Camellia > Camellia japonica. Next base: position 121,408,653 of record JAPPVO010000019.1, read on the forward strand.
GCAGGGGAGATGACGATGACTCCCTTTGACTTTTCTATGCTCACCGGCATAAGGGTAGGGGGGATCCGATCCCTTATGACACTGATATGGGCGAGTGAGAGGCCTCTCAGATCTTTTTGTTGAGGACTCGTCTACCCCTCTCCCGGCCAAGGATGGTGCGGTATTCATGGTTCTCGGACTACTTCAAGGGGGAGACACCGATGACCCGCGAGGAGACCGAGTACTACTCCCAGGGGTTCCTCATGTTCTTGCTCGGCACCACTATCTTCGCCGACCGAGCGAACACTGTTGGCCTTTACCGCTTGAGTGCACCAGTGGACCTATCTCGCGTCCGCCTCTACGGCTGGGGCGCCGCAAGCTTGGCCACACTGTACGGGTACATGAGCTCTTCTTCCCCGCTGGAGTGGACACCTGCTAGGAGGCTATTGGAGAGCCTGGGAGGTACACCCCACCTTTCTGCTTTACATTTCCACTCTTCATTTCCTGTATACTGCACACTACATGCTATACCGTTCACACTATGCACTGCACTGCATACCATTCTCCGTACATACTCTATACTATTTTCTGCTTTATCTGTACACTGCTGTAGACACCCCATTTTTGACCGTCCTCAAGACTTGGACGTCACCGTTTGAACACTCAGTGATTATCCACGTTTGTGTTCGTTTGGAGTTCCCGGAGTTCTCGGCTACGCGCCTTGTCTCAGGATCTCCGAACTCGACCGTTTTGTGTCTGGTTTTGCACCAAACACTTGTGTTTTGCCTTGGAGGGGCAGGGAATGCCTTGTGAGGCATCCCCACACACCACCGGCAGTGGCTAGAGGCCACCGGCTGGTTTTTGTTGCCACCGGCAATGTAAGTTGCCGGTCGGCAGTCAATTTTGTCAAAATGACATTTTTGGCCGGCCGACTACTGTTCAGCTGCTTTTGGAGATATTTTGAAACAGCTGGCTGGTATTTGCTTCCCCTCCATACACGTGTATGGAGGGATGCCCCTCTTGTTAGCTTACATTGTAAGTTTACAAGATTGGCTCCTCTATAAGAGGAGCCCTCCTCTCCCTTGCTCAAGGGTTAGAACAATTAGAGCTTTTTGCTTAGAAAATACAGAGGAAGCTCTGGTTTTAGGGTTAGGGTTCAATACACATCCTATCTCTATATTACTCTTGTGTGTGTTTTAGTCCATACTATTGCACACAAGCACCTAGTGTTTCACCTTCCCTTGGCTACTGAGGTTCTAAGGGCTTATTTTTGCTGTTCTTGGCTGGATTAGAGCTCAAGGAGGCCACAAAACCACCATTGGTGAAGAGGTCTACAAGGGTAACCACTTTACTTCCTTTTTACCCATTTCTTGCATCTTATTTTTGCCCAGCTTAGAACTGTTTTTGTGCTTAGTGTTCAATACAAAAAAGTTCTGTTTTTAGGCCCTCTTGATAGTTTATTAAGAGTGTTTTGTGCTTTGGGGAAGTTTGACCCCTCTTAGGCCTTGTAAGGCCCTTGTTTTGTGCCATCTTGTGAGAGCTCCGGGATTTTGGTGTTTGGGTCTCTTCACCACTGAAATCTTGAGGGATTTCAGTGGTGAAGGTGATGCTTTGAGGTTCCAAGAAGGAGAGGGCCACCCCCTCTCCTTGTTGTCCTTGAAAGGGACCATTTTCGGTCTCTTAAGGGAGCTTATGTTTGAGTGTTTATTGGTCATGCCTTGGCTATTTTTCATGCTTATATTGCCATAATATAACATGGTTTTAAGTTGGTTTTGGTGTACTATGCATGCCTTGCATACCTACCTTGTAATGCCTTGTGATTGCCTTAGTATGCCTTAGGTTGTGTGCCTTTGTTTTAGCATGTTTTAGGCTTAGATTTGTGAAGCTTTTATGCTTATTTTGCCATGCTTTAGGTCTGTCTTAGGTTGTTTGAGTCGACCCTAGCATGCATTATATAGCCTCTTTGCATTTTTGGGCTTGTTGGACTTAAGTATGTAAGTGTATAGCATGCTTTGTTTGCTTTGATTTAGTGGATTGGAGTCATTTTTCATGTTATTTCAGTCCCCTTAACATGTTTGTATGCTTGCCTTGCATGCCTCCTTAACACCTTATGAGCTTGTGTTGTATGCTCCTTGAAAGTGCATTTGTGCGTGCCTTTGGACTTGAGCCATTTAGATGCCATCTAGGAGTTCCTTGGGTGTTGTTTAGGTCTGCCTTTGACCTGTTTTGAGTCCCCTTAGCCTTGTGAGGCTTGGTGGGTTCGACCTTGGTTTAAGCCTCTTGGCTTGCCTCAAGTACTTGGGCCATTTGCATGCTTTACTTGCTTGAATCAGTTGGTTTGGCACCTCTATTTCGTGCAATTTCAGAGCTTGTGTTGCATGCTAATTGTCTATTGTTTGGTCTCTTTAAGTGTGCTTAAGAGTTGCCTTGTTTATGCTTAAGGTGTTGGACCATGATTGCATGCATGTGTGTGTGCATTTTGGCCTTCATTTCCTTGGTTTTGGCCACTGATTTTAGGCCTAATTAGAGCTACCTAGATCATGTTTAAGACCATCATTTGCTTGGTCGCATGCTTACCTCATGTTTGCTAGTATGCTTGCACAAGTGCCTTGTCATGCCATGTTGCATCCTTAGCTTGCATGCCTAGGTTGCATTGCATCATGCATGCATGCCTTGTTCCTTGATTTGGTGATAGGACCTGGGCCTTGTTTTGTTTGATTGGTTTGCATTTCATTTGACATGAAAGTGCACACTCGATTCTTTAGGCCATCATGCATGGAAATGCGTGATTGGTGGCCCGAGAATCGAGGCACATACCCCTTTGAGTCGCAAACATGATAGGGGGCATGATTGGTGCATACATTGTTTGAATTGTATTGCCATGCAAGTTTTTCCCTCTGCTGCTGTGAGTTGCAGGTTCTGCAGGTATTGTTTGCCGACCGGCAACATTTTGTGCCGGCCGGCAGTAAATCATCAGCCGGTGGATTCATTTTGTGCCGATGGCCACATCCTAGTGCCGGTGGTCATTCTACTTAGCCGGTGGGATCCCCCAGTGTCCTGAGAGGCATTTCTGAGACTTTGGCAGTTTTCAGAGGAGCAAAGCGGGGAAAATAGAGGCAGACTATGCATGGCAGTGCGATTCCGAGCAAGTCCCGAGCATGCGCTGCAGCTGACCCGCTTCCCGAGGGCTTTACTGTTTTAATTAGATTGATTAATTCATTTAGTTAATTTAATTGATCTATAATATTTAATTAGCTTGCGTAGTTAATTAATTTTTATATTCTTTTGGTCCCTCCGAGCGAGGGCAAATCTGTAATAAGCGTGTGTGAGTGGTATGTATGTCTTCCAACCCCCACTTCTTTCTTCCCTTTTATTTACCTGCTTATGATGGTAGATTAGGGCACGTTTATTTTAGCATACCTTATGCAATGCATGCGTGCATCCATACATTTGTCTTACATGCACCGGGCTCGGTACATCATACAAACCGCATTGTATCTTCAAATCTAACTTGAATACGTGCACCGAATGATTGCATTTCACATGCCATTTTAGGGTTAGCCGAGCCTATCCTAAACTGCATCTCTGTATGTGTTGCATTAGCCACTTAACATGAACTAGGATCATGCATATGATTGCTAACTAGTTTATTATTTTGGCACGGAGTACGATGTAAGTGTTTATGCTTTAGCATATCGCATGCGTGTGAATGTTAACATGACAGCATGATTACCATGTGGCTAAATGCTTATGTGAGATAAACTGTTTGAATGCCTGTGGGTGGAGGTTGGATTGCTTGAGTTGGAAAAACTCGTTGAAATCCATGTTTTAGCCTACTTGCGAGTAGCAAATTCCAAAGCACTTTCAAAACGAACGGATATGCAATGCTTATTTCCAAATTAGGCAATCTAGTCTATACTTGTTTGCTGTGCGCATAACTTAGTAATTCTAGGCTAATAACCGGAATAAGAACACATAACGTTTTCAAAATCGGATATCACGGTTAGTAGAGGCCGGTCTTCGGACCGGGTGAAAGGGGGTGCTCATAGCTGACCTTCTCCGATCGTACCCAAGCTCCCGAGCCAAGACAACTTTGGTAATGACGGACACGTGGCCTTCGGCACCGAGTCAGGGTTTCTTAAATTTCCCATTTTAAAAAATATTTAGGTGGCGACTCTGTATCTGGCAAAGCAGTCCATGTTTGGCACTTCTTTCTCAAAAATCTGTTTTCTCAAACGATTTGCCAGAGTTGGACTCTTTGGTTCAGGTTAAGAACCGCAACAAACAAAAAGGGAGTCCGAACTGTAGAGTGAAGCCCAAGGGCGCGTCTACAACTGGGCACATTGCATAAGACGCACGGCACACCATTTGTTCTCTGCTTTACATTACTTGTACATTGCACACACTGAACAATACACTGTACTCAATCTAATTTCTGCTTTATCTGCATCTGCTTGACATATACTCACTGTAATCCTTTTACATTGTGCAGCTATGGGTATACTCCTACTTCTCGAGGCTTGCCCCAGAGCCAGAGGTAAAGACGCCTCCTATGGTTCCACATTCACACAGATACGATGTGAGGTGCGAGCGGAGGCATCGAGAGTCTTTCTCATTCTCCCATCGATATTTTGACACTGTAGCCGCAGCGAAGGTATTTCAAACCTTACAGTTTATCTGAGCTTTGCTTCATATTGCACTTTCAATAGCAGCTAACAACCTGTATATCTGCCATTTGCAGATCACCTGGTAGCCCTAGGCAGTACTACCTAGCGCGGTTAGAGATCAGTTCGCAGGCGCTCAAGAGGCCTCATGCTTCCGAATCTTGTTCGAGAACCCGGTCTGTCAGGCGTGGTTTTTGGGAGAGCGGTTCTTGCGACAGAGCCTCAGCTTGCCTGAGCCGGTGGTCCCGATGCCACCTCCTACCTATAGGAAGATCACAGAGAGGTACACCGAGTAGAAGATGATTAACTTTACCTGGGGCTAGGATGCTGACTTCTTCAGGCTCAACGGCGACTACACTGTCTTCATCCAGACATATCTCATGCCACCTCTGACCGGCACTCATAGGGGTGAGAGAGACAGACCTACAACCACAGTAGAGGGAGCAGGAGGATCCAGGGCGACTCAGGCCCCTAGCAGGAGAGGCTCCCAGCCGAGACAGAGAACAGGGTGGCTAGAGCTACCCACTACTATGACCTGCCAGGGATGTGCTAGAGAGACTTACTGGATTTCCATCTAGCCCGCACCAGCTGATCACGAGCTTGTCGGAGTTCGAGGCCCGACTCTGGTATGCACCATGCTTTACATATTGCACATTCATTTCATTTCAATCATGTTTTGTAGACTGCTAATGATCTCAACACTCTTGCAAGCTTCCATCGATTACACCGGGCAGGCTCTTGAGTTATCGGCGTCTCTGATGGGGATGCTTCAGACCAGCATGGACCTACTCAGCATTTACGGCATTCCGATAAGTTCTTTCAACCTACACTCCAAAACTCTCTGCAATCTGCTCCACACTTATGCATTTAACCATACTGCATTAATACACTGCACCCATATACCGTTCACAGCATTCATACACTGCATTTAATACCATACTCAGCTTCACGTATCATAACTGATGGATTTGCCAAACTGTTCTTTTCAAGTCCCATTCCAGATGCCAGCCGCAGCGGGACCTTCGATGCCTCCTCCGAGAGCAGGGAAAGAGAAGCGGAGCACTCTGACACAAAGTTGAGGCAGGGAGAGACGCGCTCACCCCGAGAGCAGGTCACCAGAGCCTATCCCAGAGGATGATAAGAGTGACGAGCGTGAGGAGTCAGCGAGTCCGCAATCTGTGGCATCTCAGGATGGAGGCGACGGTATTAGCTCGGGTTCTAGGGAGGGGAGCGGAGATGTTGAGGAGGGCTCCGGCTCCGATTTGAGCAGCGGTGCTGATGGCGATAGCTCCGAGTCCGCTCAATCGTGGAAGAGGACGAAGAGGGCCTCTCGATCCTAAGGTGGCTGGCGCGGATCCAGACACTTTTTGCTTTAGTTTTCCTTTTTACTAGTTGTATAAGCACATTGTACGGCCTTAGGCAGTTTTGTTTTCTTTAAAACTTGTACCTTTGTAAAAAAGAAACCATGACTGGAAAAGAAAACAACCTTTTTTATTAAAAAGTGTTGCATTTTATATTCTGAGCATCGCATCACACTATTTCGCACAAAAACAGGATTGATGAAAATGAACATTTGTATATTGCAAAGTCAGGTGGTGAACCGACACAACAAACATAAGAAACAAAATAAGACAACTTAAAAGAACAACTCGATAAGCAACACAACAACAACAACTCAATGAACAAAGTAACAAACCGCTAAATGACATAAATACAACTTGATAAGAAAAAATTGCAACAACTCGATAAACAAATTGAAACAACACAGATACGACTTCGCAAAACCGCCACAAAATGCATCCAAAGTGGAACAAGACACAGGTTCTTAGCACTTCCAACACATGGACAGCTCAGGGAGCAAAAGGAGAGGCCATCGGCCAAAGGAGGAGGCCACCAGCCACCATAGGGGGCCATTGGCCACTAGTACTAGCCGATCGGCTATAAAAATGGTCGGTCGGCCATTAAACTTGGCCGGTCGGCCACTAATGTAGAAAATCGCCAAATTGTTGCCACCTGTCTTCCACTCAACACCTTATCTTCTACAAAAGCTCCAGCTTCATAGTTTCTTCATTTCAGTTCTATTTTTGCTTCAAATGGAACCATTCTTTGCCAAAAAACTCTCCGATTGGATCGCAGCTCTAGATGGCTCAGAAAAGCTGAATTTCCAGGGTTTCAGGATAAATGCACTATTCACGCATAGCCGCACCCCGCTGCGTTTTCCGTTCCTCCATGTCGTGGCTAGGTGTTGGAACCCGATTACACACGTTTTTAGCTTTGGCAGACAAGAGATATGTCCCACTTTTGAAGATTTCCAAGCTTTGATGGAATCTCGGCGCGATGCAGAGATCTTGCCCTAATTCCACTTTGGCCACATCCAAGCTTTAGGATGGATGTGTGGACTTACTTTGCATAACGCTCGGTCTTTGATTCAAAACAGGGAATTGGATATTCCCAGCTTGGTTCATCGGTTTTCTAATGCCGGTAACCGCGGTGATCATCTTTGGCAAAGTTTTCGGCGACACGCCCTCTGCTTGTGCATGTTGTCTCATTTCTTGCTTGTCTCGGGCTTTGGAGAGTCCAGCATTCGTTTGATTGAGGTTGCCCAAGGTGTGAAGGAAGGCAAGAGCTGTATTGGCATGACACTAGCTAAGACTCTGATGGGTTTGGATGCTTTCCATCGCCGGGAGACAACTAGATTTGCAGGGAGTCCACTACACTTACAGGTAATGTTTCCCGCCTTTCTCACATGTGTATTTCTCACATCACTCAGCCCTCAGGCTTTGTTTTTCTCTCAAAACCCTTTCTCACTTTTCTCTCCACGTACACCTCTCTAGTCTTTAATCTCTCTTATTTTTCATCTCTCCCCAGATATGGCTGATGGACAAGTTGAAAGTAGTGGACTCATGCCCAGCATATTCAGCACGCGGCTATTTCTTCTGGCAATGACTAGTTGATGCCCCAGATGAGGGATGGTGGTGCGAATGGATGTGCAGTCTATCCGCTGTCAACATTGCTTGGCGCTGCCCCTGGCTTAATTTACTGGCGATGAGCTACATCATGTCTCGCCTGCCCGGGATTCAACTGATTGATTTGACACATTGTGTCTTCTACTTTCCATTACGGTTTCAGCGCCAATTCGGCTATGACCAGACTTGCTTGGAAGAGAGAATAGAGTACCCTGCTACATTTCCAGTCCGAGGCTCACAGCTAGCTCGGTATGCCACAGCATGGAGAACAAGAGAACTTCTGGCCCCCGCTCACAGTTTCAGTTGTGCCCTTTCTGGCGAGTGCATAGCCTGGCTTGAAGATGAGGCACAAATCAGGCCTACTTTGGCATCAGAAGCTTCCACCAGCTCTGGAAGGGGACGCAGGAACACCTGACTATGCCCGGAGTTTATTACTTAATCTGTACTTTCAAGTTTTCTAATGAATGTAATAAAAAGCAACTTCAATTTGTATTCAAGAGTAGGAGAACTCTGCACTGAAATCAATGAAATTGAAGGTTGTGGGTACTGAAAATTTTCCGTTTGGTCCAAGAATGATCTAAGTTGTAAAAAGATTAATTTGAACAAAATCAACTTTTATTAAAACTTTTCAAAACCATTTTCGATATGGATCACAATTGGACACACCCGAAATCTATCGATGGGATGTACAACCCCGGATCCAATCAACTGGAAAGTTGTCCTTTGTCTGAATAGCACTGCACTGGAGATCACAACCGAGCTCTTGAATGCAGAATAGACAAAGATGACCAACAAAAATCACATGGACACAATTGATTTGGAAGTGTTTATGGCTGGACTTCAGAATAAAGTTGCCTACGTATCCCGAAGATGGGAATCAAGCCTTACGTAGTTCGGTTCTGGTTCACTCGTGTTTTAACACTCTCCTTTTGCGCTCTAACTTTTGCCAAGGCCACCCTTTCTGGGTTTTCAACCTTGCGAGCTCAGTTTTTATTATTTCAAATTTTTTGTGCTCTAATATTTGCCTAGATCGCCCTTTCGGGTTTTCAGCCTAGCGAGCCACTCAAGGATAGTATTTCTTCAACTTGTCCATGTTGATCGGCTGGGAGAACTCTAGGCCATCTAGGTCCATAAGCACGACAGCTCCACCCGACCAAATTGATTTGATGATATAGGGACCAGTCCAATTAGGTCTGAACTTGCCCCTAGGGTCGTGGATGGGAGCTCGGTTGTCTTTAAGCACCAAATCCCCTTCTTTTAAATTCTTGGACTTAACTTTCTTGTTGAAAGCCCTGGCAATTCTTCGTTGATAACCCTGGACGTGATACAGTGCTTTCAGCCTTCTCTCGTCGAACAGCATGAGTTCTTCGAACCTGCTCTGCTGCCAATCTACCTCAGCTATCTAGCACTCAGCCATTACCCGCAGTGACGGAACCTCAACTTCCATAGGCAAAACAGCCTCCATCTCATAGACCAAGGAGTACGGAGTTGCCCCAGTAGAAGTTCGAATTGAAGTCCGGTAGCCCCAAAGAGCAAATGGCAGTTTATCTGGCCAGTCCCTGTAGATTTCCATCATTTTCTGCTGAATATACTTGATGTTCTTATTGGCGGCCTCAACAGCTCTGTTGGTTTGCAGCCAATATATGGATGACTTATGAAAAGTCACGTTGTACTTCTCTAACAAGTCGATCACCTCCTTTTTGAAGTGGGAACCATTATCCAAAATAATCTCATTCGGGACCCCATAGCGACAAATAATGTTGTTCCTGATGAACTTAGCAACATGCGATACCTTTAGCACGGCATAGGATTGGGCCTCGACCCACTTTGTAAAGTAATCTATCGCCACCAGAATATACTCATGCCCGTTCGACCCCTTCGGAGTAACTGCCCCAATCACATCAATCCCCCAGACTAAAAACGGCCATGGTGAAGTCATGTTGTATAGCTTCGACGGCGGAATGTTCATATGGTTTGTATAGATTTGGCATTTGTGGCATCGCCTGACAAAGCCAATACAATCCTCCTCCATGGTTGACCAATAATAACCGTGTCTAAGGATCTTCCGGGCTAGCATTACCCCGCTCATTTGCACTCCGCACTCTCCCTCGTGGATGGCCTCCATCAAGCGCTTAGATTCTTCAGCATCAACACACAGTTTGTGCATCCCAAGATGACCCCGCTTGTACAGTTTAGCTCCGCAGATGATGAACTGAGCAGCCATTCTTTGTATTGTCCTCTTATCTTTGGCATTTTCCCCTGGTGGATAAGCCTCCTTTTCCAAGAAGTTCCAGATATCGTGATACCAGGGGTTCTGATCTTGTACCTCATCTATGGCGGCAATCAACTCGTAGGCCGGCACATACTGCTATTTAATGATGATTAGACGCATCCAGACTCCCAAAGGGATATCTATCATAGAAGATAGAGTTGATAAGGCGTCGGCGAACCTGTTGCTCTCTCTCAACCAATGGGTGAAGGTTAACTTCTCAAACCTGGGAATTAGCACGTCCAGAGTTTGGTGATAGATTTTCATCCTTTCTTCCTTCACCTTCCAGTCTCCTTTTGCTTGAGGCACAACAAGGTTCGAGTCCCCGATGACATCCAACCTTTTTGCCCCTAGTTCTAGGGCGGCTTCTAAGCCAGCGATACATGCCTCATACTCAGCCTCATTGTTTGATACCTTGAACCAGAGTTTGAAAGCTAGGGGTATGTGGGAATTGTCGAGTGCTATCAGCAACACCCCTATCCCATACCCGTATTGGTTTGACGCTCCGTCAAAGTACATAGTCCAGACCTCTTCTTCAAGCTGCCGAATGGCCTCGTCCGGGAACAGATACTCTACTGTTTCATCCCCTTCTACCGGGTAATCGGCTAGGAACTCCACTACCGCTCTCCCTTTCACAGACTTGCGCGTCATGTACTTCAGATCGAATTCGGAGAAAAGAAGCAACCAACGAGCTAGCCTACCCGTAAGTGCTGGTTTCTCAAAGAGATATTTGATGGGATCTAATCTCGAAACTAGTATTACAGAGTGAGCTAACAGGTAGTGCCTCAACTTCCTGGTAGCCCATACCAAGGCCAAACAAGCCTTCTCCAGCGGAGTGTAGCGGGTCTTGTAATCCAGCATTTTCTTACTCAGGTAGTAGATAGCCTTCTCCACCTTATCCTCAAATTCCTGCGCAAGCATGCAGCCCATTGTCATGTCAGTCACTGATAGATACAGAATCAACGGTTTCCCCGGCTCTGGCAGCGACAACACAGGTGGGTTTTATAGATATTGCTTAATCTGTTCAAAAGCAACTTGGCATCGATCATCCCATTGGAACTTCTTTCCTTTCTTCAAGAGACCAAACAGTGGTTCACAAGTCAAGGTTAATTTTGCAATAAACTGTCTTATGATTTGCACTTTACCCAGAAAGCCTCACACCTCTTTTTCTGTCCTCGGTGGTGGCATTTCTAAGATGGCCTTGATTTTGGAAGGATCGACCTTGATGCCCCTCTGCGTGATCAAGAACCCCAGCATTTTCCCTGCTGTAACACAAAAAGTACATTTCTGAGGATTCAGCCGCAACTGATACTCTCTGATCCGTTGGAAAAATTTCTTCAAGGTGGTGTAGTGGCCCTCTCTTTCCTTGGACTTGACAATCATGTCGTCCATGTACACCTCAACCTCTTTATAGATCATATCGTGCAAAATCGTGGTTGCAACCTGTTGATATGTAGCCCCAGCATTCTTCAAACCAAACGGCATCACCCTATAACAGTAGGCTCCCCACGGGGTAGTGAAAGTAGTTTTCTCCCTGTCTTCAGGTGCCATTAAGATTTGATTGTAGCCTGAAAACCCATCCATAAACAAGAGCAGCGCATGCCCAGCAGTGAAGTCCACCAATTCGTCGATATGCGGTAGAGGAAAGTCGTCATTCGGACTGGCTTTGTTCAGATCTCTAAAGTCCACACATACCCAAATTTTGCCATTTTTCTTTGGCACCAGAACTATATTGGCCAACCAAGTTGGATACTCAGATACTAACAGGAACCCTGCGTCAATCTGCTTGGTGACCTCTTCTTTGATTTTCAGAGCCCAGTCCGGGCCGATCCTTTGGAGCTTCTGCTTAACAGGTCGGGCCTCTAGGTCAAGAGGGATCCGGTGCTGTACAATCTCAGGATCGATTCCAGGCATGTCTTTGTAGGACCATGCAAAAACATCTTTGAAATCTTTTAATAAAGCGACTAAGCGCTCGCGTTCCTTAGAAGACAACGTGGACCCGATCTGGACCAGTCGCGGGTCCTTCTCAGTACCAACATTAATTGAGATGATTTCATCAACCAAAGGTTTTACAAACCTCTTTTGCTCTTGATCAAGCAAATGTTTCAAAACCGAAGGAATTTCTTCCTCGTCGTTTTCATCAAAGTTTTGAAAGTCCTGATTAATGCAATAAACTAAAGGCACAGAAAAGTACTCAGAAGCCACAGCTGCACCATTCTTATTAATAACATCCAGTCCGTCTGATTCTTCGGTTACAACCGACTCAAAGGAAAAAGAAAAAGACGACCTGGACAGGATAGTGGCATCTGGGTTATCAACCCCAGGAATACCTGACTCTGACTCAGGGGAACTAGAATCTAATTCCGACTCCACAGACTCTGTGGAATCAAATTCTGGTTCACTATCTGACCCGGAACTGCTCGATAAAAAGCCTTCCTCGTACTGCCAGACGAGGGAGGGTGTGATGGATGCATCGAGAATGCCAGAAGGTGGGCTCGTAGCCGCTTGATCCCCGATCATGGAAACTGAGAAGTTATCCCCCAAGCACTCCGGTGTGATCTGAGGATCTAAGAGGAGACAAGCCAGCGCTGCTCCTATCTCAATTTTTGTGCTCTCGAACTCATCCTCCTTGCACTGCTCAGCCTCAGCTGGTGGGTCAGTCTGCTCTTCCGCAACTTCATCCCCTGACAACTGAAGGTCAAAAAAGATCTCGATGCTGGGCAAATGCCGCTTCTCTGAGTTTAACCATGGCTCCGGAAAGCCGCAAAACGGGACATCTTCCCCCTCCTGTACAAAGTGTCCATTCAGGGTTCCTTGGATAGGTCTGTGCACCAACTCGTAGTGCTTCCCGGCTTGCTTAGCCCTGGCTCTTCCGGCCACTTCCCTTCCCTTCCTTGCCCAATCCTCTTTGGTAGGTGAGTAACCTAAACCAAAGATATAAGGGTTGTGTGGCACTTCGGCCAATGTAGCGATGCCCTTCCGGCCACTTCGTCACAATCCTATTCCGGGCATGTGTTGAAGCTTGTTCATGAGGTAGACAGACTGCGCACTGATGTATAGTCCCTCATCAACAGCTAGTATATCTTGTACAACCCGAGCCTCAGCCAAGGTGAATCCTGACAAAAACACATCCTCCACGCCGTGCTCAATCTCTAGAGCTAGTGTAGAAACCTCTGGCGACGGATGTATGGACGAGTTCCCAAAAACAGTTGGCACCCCCTTCCCATAGGGGACTTCAGCATCTAGTGTAAGGTGGAAGAGACAGCCCTCAAGGAGTAGATTGAAGGTGGCTGGAACATCCAAGACATGGAACTCGATGTCCTGCTACCCCGAGCCAACCTGAGTCTTGATCCGTATCGTCCCCATCACCTCCCGACTGGTGTTATCATAGGCCCGAATAACCTGGGTTGTAGGCGCGAAATCTACGGGCTTCAACTCAATAGCATACGCCGTTCGCGACGGATATACATTGATTGTAGATCCCGTGTCGACTAGGACCGCCGGTATCCATTTTTCTTTACACTCCACAGTGATATAAAGCGGCTTGTTATGATCAAAGCCCTCAGGAAGTAGTTCTTTGTCTGTGAAGGTTAAGGTCAGTGAAGCTCCACTCGGGAAAACCAACCCCACCAACTGCTCGGGCATTGTATCAATTGAAAGCTTGGCCTTGTCCATGGCTGTAAGGACGACTTGTCTGTGAACCCTCGAGGCCATAAGCAGTCCCCAGATGGATATGTCTGCTTGAATTTTCTTTAGCTGTTTCAGCACAGCTTCCTCCTCTAGCAATTTTTCTTTCTACCTCTCTGCTTCTTTGTCTTTCCTGGATGCCTTCGGCTGGTCCAAATGTGGGGGCATGAAGTACCGCCCACTTCGGGTCATATGGTCGACCTCCTCGGTGTACCAGGGGTCATCTGTTTGGCTTTGCCCTAGTCTTCGTCAGTATGGGCAAGACGCAAGTCGTCGTCTTCCCACCACATCCCGTCGGCAACAGACAGACAGCTGTCCGGTTCTGCTGTAGCTGTTCCTGTGTTCTCAACACATTTTGCCCCCTCAGTTGCCTTGGCTTTTCTAGCCCTTTCATCGTTCTCGACCCTCTCTTGCTCAAACCTTTTCAATGTAGCCTCTTGTTCAGTGTTTACTGTACACAAACTGCCCAAGTCCCGAGCAAAATTCTTCGCACCGGTGCTCTCCGGTGATTCCTCCTGATTCTCGGCCGTTCCGGCCACTACAGATGTTCCTGTCTCTGACTGACCCTGTTCTGATTGAGGCACCTCAACAACATCTGGCTCATCACTGAGCCACCCTGCATTATTTGTCGATGCATTCAGGTCAAACCAATTGATGCTCACATTCCCCGGATCCTGCTCGTTAAAGAACTGCAGATTCGTAATGTCCTCCTCCAGCTCCGCCAAAATCATCGAGCCCCTGGCTTGGCCCATCTTCTTGGACCACATTGATCTCTGCCCCAGTTGGCAACTCTACCCTCAGCTTGGCCTGATCTGTTGACACTATATAACCGCACGAGTTGTATGCTTCCTTGATAAAGCTCCCAGATCCCTCAGGTTCTGAACCAACATTCTCATTCATCTCCAAAGTCACCCCAGTCTTGTCTTCGATAGTCACCACTACTGGCTTGGGCTGGGTTAGGGAGGTGCTCATCATGCACAAGTCTGTGCTATCTGGGATGAACAGCTCAGGCTTAGGCATGTGAGAATGAGTGATGTATATGCTAGGGTCGTATGGCACGGCCCTGGTTTGGATCAGGTTGATTTGCTTGGGTGGTGGAGCTTGGTTATGTGGTGGGAGTGGGTTGGTAGTGACATTTGGCTTGTTGGGGGGCGCAATCACCTTGTTGTCAATGAGATCTTGAATCTTATGACGTAATCTGAAGCAAAGGTCGGTGTCGTGACCATGCTGCTGGTGAAAGGCGCAATATTTGGCCAGGTTATGTGTTTGAGGGAGGGGATTTGGCAGTGGGCGTGGTTCCAGGGGCTTCAGATACCCTTTTCTGATTAGAACTCCCAGGGCTTTAGACAAAGGCATGTAAAGTGGGGTGAAGGTCCTCTGGCCCCTAGGTGGGTACTTTGCCGGTTGAGGGGTGGCACCAGATGTACCGGTGAAGGGTGTGGCTGTTTTTTGGCGTGGTGGTGACCATGCCGACGTCAGAAGTTCTCACAGCTGCAGCACTGCTCGTACCTGCATTCGAACTCTTGGGCTGTTTCCTTTCTTGGTCGATCAGACCTTGCTTCATAGCATCTTCAATCTGTACCCCAATCTCATGTAAGTTAGCGAAGGTGGGAAGGGGTAAGACGATCATTTTCTGCATTAGCTTGGGTTGCAGGTTGCGCACAACCATCTTTATCTGATCCTTCTCAAGTGGCCGAGTTGTCATCATGGAGGCTTTAGCCCTTCATCGAGAGACAAAGTAAGAAAAGCCCTCCTTCGACTCTTTCCTAGTTACTTCAAGATCATGGGTCGTGACCTCGATTTGAGTGTTGTATGAATATTGGGCAATGAAGGCCTCGACCATTTCCTCCCAACTCTTTTTCACTTAGTCCTCTAACTTGGTGTACCATATGGCTGCAATACCCGACAGGGTCCGACCGTAGAGTGATAGTTTCTGGAGTCTAGCCAAGCCCATCGGGCGTAGAATATCAGAAAATAGCCTCAAATGAACCATAGGATCGCCCAAGCCGTCAAAGCAATCTATGTGAGGCATCTTGAACCTGTCTGGCAACGTCACCGCCAAATCAGTGTATCCATCTTCTATGTTCGGGATCGAGTTAACTCCCTGGGCTCGCTTGAACAGCTTTTCAAGCTTACTTACTTTCAGAGCTGTTGGATCCACCTCCAATTCAAACGGTGTATCTGTTGGGAAAGCTGGTGTTTTTGAAGTCTGTGGTAGAATTGGCAGTGGGACTGGCCTTGTTGGAACATCCGTATTCTCCTGGACATGAGCTGTTTCCCCGGGTGTTGGAACCCTAGGTGGGAGTGGGGGTGGATGCGAAGCAGATGCTCCAGCTTGTTGTGGTTGCTGCTGTTGTTGAAGCCTAGCAATTAATTCTACTTGCTGAGCTACAACCTCTGCCTGACGAGCGGTAACCTTCACCTAACGAGCAACATCCTGCTGCATGGCCTGCATGGTCTCTTGGAGTTGACGCATCATGTCCTCCATACTGACTATAAAGTGCTGATCTGATTGATTAGGTGTGTATTCCCTTTCTGAGGTAGAAGCAGATATCTCAGCCCAACTGCGCACAGGTGAGGCGGATAATGACCGCTGATCTGGTGACCGCTGTACTGATGATTTGTGCCTAGATGACCTCCGTCTCGTAACCGGGGGCAATGAAGCAAACACTGGTTGTCCGTCAACTAGATCCTCAGATCGATGAATTCTCCCAACTCTAGTCCAGAGTGCTCGGGGGGTATCTGCCTCTTCGGAAGCAATGATGAAATACTACCATGCAAAAAGATAAATAAAGCAAAAGGGAAACAAAAATAAAAAAAATGGACAGCATTTCGGCTTAGATTAGGACAACACAGTTGATAAATCATAAGCTGAACAAACTGCACTCAAACACTGATTTCTGCCCCCAAATCACTGCCTCAAATCTGATACCCTCAGGTAAGACTGATACCCTCAAACACTGATGTCCTCAGACATGATACCCAGATTTACAACTGATACATACATCCTGTAGAGACACACCCTAACAGCACATATCAAGCAAGTGAGAGCCAAAACACCCCTATAACGGGATAGGGTTTCCTTGTCCTATTTTGTCAGGAGCTAGGGTTTCACTGCGCACGCATACGGTTTCAAACAATCCTGCATTCGGGTGAGCAACCTATCCTAGTTTGCAATGGTCTCTAAGGCTTCCAATATGCAACTAGGTCAAATGGTCGAAAAGGGTGCCTTGGCAAAGCCAAGGTTTGTGTTTCCATCATAGTAGAGCTCGTAACTAGTCAGCCTTGTGGCACGCTTTTCCAAGCAATCCTTCGGCAAACCGTTCAAGAATAGCAGATGGAAACACTGTGATTTAGGCGCACCAATGCACATACAATGCAAAGAAACACATAAGTGTAAACAAAACAACATATCATGAGTTTCAAGTCAAGTTCTCTAAGTCCCCAGCAGAGTCGCCAGAAACTGTAGACCGCTCGAACTCTCTCCGTGCGCCCCCCTTTCGGAGAGGGCGCAAATTGGGTCCTGCTACTACAGTTCGGACTCCTGCCACGGTTCTGAATCTAATCTCACAAAGTGCAATGTAAGACTGATAAATCACCAAAGAGTCCAAATCCAGCAAATCGTTTTGGAAAATCAATTTTTGATCAAAAAACGCCAAACATGGGCTGCTTTGCCAGATTATAGAGTTGCTACCTAAATATTTTATTTTTGGGAAATTTAGAAAACCCTGACTCATGCCAAAGGCCACGTGTGCATCATCACCAAAGTTGCCTCGGCTCGGGAACTTGGGTACGAGAGGGGAAGGTCCTGAAATGAGCACCCCCGCTCGCCCAATCAAAGGATCGGCCTCTACTAAGCATGATATGTTGTTTTTATAAACACATGTGTTCTTGTCCGGTTATTAGCTAACTTACTATGTGATGCGCACAACATACAAGTATAGACTCAATCACGAAAATTGGAACAAAATAACTCATGTTTGTTTTTTAAAATGGTTTGAAAGTGCTACTCGCAAGTAGGCTAAAGCGCGGATTTGCCACCCTCAAGTGGGCTTAAAACATGATTTTGCCACTTCACGTGGGCTTAAAACTCACATTCGATGAATTGTTCCAATTCAAGTAACACAGCCTTCATCCACAGGCATTCATACAGTTAAGCACTTAAGCAAATAGCCTCATGGAAAGCATGCTATCATGGCAACACTCACACTCATGCAAGGATGCTAAAGCATAAACATTTACGGTGTACTCCGAGCCAAAACAAGAAACTAGTTAGAAAACAATGCATGCTCCTAACTATGTTAAAAATGCCTAATGCAACACATGCAAAAGTACAACTAAATAGGCTCGGCTATCTAAGATGGCATATGAATGCAACACTTGATAACATGCTTTGAAACACGTATTCAGGTAAGTGTATTGAAATACAATGCAGTTTGAATGATACACCGAGCTCGGTGCATGCGAGACAAATGAATGATGCACGCATGCATAGCATAAGTTGTGCTAATCGAAATATGCCCTAATCTAACCATTGAAAGTTGATAAGTAAAAGGCAGAAAGAAGTGGGGGTTGGAAGACATGCACACACACACGCACGCTTATTACAACATTGTGCCCTCGCGACGGAGGGTCCGAATAAATAAACTAAGCTAGCTATGCTAAGCTAAGCTACTTATTACAAACCAACTGATTAACTATTCTAGCTAATTAATTACAAACCGAATTGAATAACTAGCTAATCTAAGCTAATTAAAGTATTACAAAAAAATTTAAACTAATTAATTACAACACATGTAATTAACTACATCTAGCTAACAAAGCGATAAATGGCCTCGCGGGCGAGGGAGATATGCATGCTCGGTTGCGTCCTCCCGGAAATCCATCGCCTTGCCTCTAGATGCCTCTGTTTGCACTCTTTTGGACCTCTAAAAATTGTGCCAACTTCCAAATTGATTATGTCTAATCTCAAGAACACTCTGAGGGCTCATCGGCCAGAGATGGTGGCCATCGGCTAGTAATGATGGCCGGTTGGCTAGCTTTGGTGGCCGGTCGGCTAGGGGATGTGGCCGGTCGGCCACTGCTTTCCTGAAATTCCTCCTTTTGCTACAACAAAGCACAAACAGAGGCATGGCAGTGTATTTGCAAGGAAATGTATGTACTGCCACCCTCCTTATCATGTCTCAAGCTTAAAGGAGTGCGGCGCTTGGCTCTTAAGCCACCAACCAAGCATCTCAATGCATGACGGCCCAAAAACCAAGTTTGTACAAGCTTAGTGAATGCACAAGTAAGACTCAAAAGGCCTCCACCCTATCATGCACAATCAAGGGGGATGGCGACCAAGAAATGTGACACATTTCATCACTTTGAGTATGAAACGTCTCGCATCTCTTGTGTTTGGATTAACATCCGATCCAAACACATGCAATGCAACACAACTATGCTTATCTTGCATGTTTTACTTGATTCAATTTTGTTTACACATTTTACATTACTGATTAATCCTTTAACCGATTAAGTCCAATGTGAAAGTCCTCTAACGGGAAAGATGGACTCAACCACAAGCACCTTGAGCATGAAAGAAGTCTCGTGCTTTTGGTTGGTAGAAACCCTCAAGAGAAGGCTAAGACCATTAGGCATGAGAGCCTCAATTCCATGTTCAAGCCAATAAGGGCTTAAGGCTACTTGCAAAGCGAATGAAAGAGTGAAGCATGGAGTGCAATGGCATATATTTTAGCATTGAAATAACATGCTAAATGACTTAAATCATGTTAATAGTTGAAAGCATCGAAGCTAGTGAAGTGTATTACACTGGAGGCATGCAATATCAAGCTCAAACAACCAAACCAGCTCAAAACAGCGCTTAATCATGCTAAAACAGTGGCCAAAACATGATGACACTTAAGCACAAAAAAAAAAAAAAAAAAAAGCTTGCTCATATGATGGCTCGCAAACAAGGCAAAACGCTCAACTCTTAAAAGCACTTAACAAGTGATATGTGTGAGAATGTGATAGAGGTATATGCTCTAAAATTACATGTGGAATGATGTCATGGCATGCAATCATTACATACACAACATGTTAAAGGCCTCAAAACTCAAAGCTAGTCAAGCCCCTTTACACTACAACCACGCAAAGCAAGCCTCAAAGGACTATGGCCACTTAAAACAGAGTTAGAGCATGCTAAAATAGGACCAAAAATGTGCTGGAGTAGAGCCAACACATGCTAGATCAATAGGTTAAAACACCAAATATGCTAGGCTAATGAACAAAACTACACTACAAGTGCAAGATACAAGCAACGAATGACTAAACCAGCCTAAAACAGAGTTATAGCAAGTCCAAAAAGTCACAAAAACATGCTCGAACTAAGCCTCAAGAAGGGAGAAATACATGCTCATTTGGTAGGCCATCAACACATGCAAACAAGACAAGAGGAGAGGGGACCACCCCCTCCTTTTTAGGACCTCAAAACAAGATTTCTACCACTGAAATTCCTCTAGAATTTAGTGGTTTAAAGGCCAAAAAAAGATTGTTTTAAAAGCTTTAAAAGATGGCACAAATCTTAGTAAATAAGCAACAAAGGAGGGTAGACCACCCCTAACTTCAAAGAGGCCTCAAACCATCATCTTAAACACTTAAAAACAAAGGTTTTTGCAGTTGAAAAGTAAGCCTAAAACAACATGCAAAGGTGGCCAAACACTTGATCAAAATAAAGCTTAAAAGGGATTAAGGCATTACCCTTGAAGCACAGCAACAAACAGCACAACTTCTGAGCCAAAACCAACTTTAAAAGCTCCAAACGAGCCTCAAGAAACCTCAGCTCCAAGGTAGGGGAGCTTGGTTAAGGGGTTGTATGCAAATATGTGAAGAAAAGGCACTTTCAAGCACAATATAGCACAATATATATATATAGAGAAAGAGAGAGAGAGAGAATTTTCAGCTCTGAAAATTGGTAACCCCAAAAATGGGGGAGAGGCCTCCCTTTATATAGAAAAACAAGCCAAAAGTTGGCTTCATCCATCCATACACGTGTATGGAGGATACACTCAATGACCAATAGCTGGAACAGCTAGCATGTAAAATATCTAAAAAAGCAAAAAAAAAAGCCTTCAGCCAACACATGTGGCCGACCGGCCACCACTAATGGCCGATAGGAAAAAGGCTTGGCCGATGGGTTGTAGGCCTGGCCAACAGGCCACCCTCTTCCCTCAGAAACAAAACCACAAGCTTTTGGTACACAACCAAGCACAAAACAGACAAGTTGAGAGGTCTGAAGGCACTCCACCAAGAACTTCAGGTACTCAAAACGAACACGAATATAGATAATCATCGAGTGTTCAAACGATGACATCTAAGTCTTGAGGACAGTCAAAAATGGGGTGTCTACACCGTTCCTCTTCCATTTGTATCACAGTCTCAAGATGAGTGGCCAACTCTACAAGTTGGCTATAATATCTAATCATTAAATCGACTACCTTGAAAAGAAGCCCAGTCCTTAACCCTTTCTCGAACTCCACACAACGGCACTCCTCTGTCGCTACTAACTTTGGTGCGAACCTAGAGAGGCTAGTAAAGGCTACCTCAAACTTGACTATAGGCGTGTTGAGCTGCTTAAGCTTTGAGAACTCCTTCCTCAACTTCTCCCTAACCGTGGGAGGCAAGAACTTCTCCTGGAAGGCATTGAAAAAGGCCTCCCAAGTCACCCTAATACACCCATGCGTGTACTTCCATCACTGACCCACATCTCCTTTCAGCTGGAAAGATGCCAAGGTCACTCTCAATTGGTCGTCCTTGATGTGGAGCATCTCGAATGTCTTCAACATTTGCTCGAGCCATTCATCCGCTTTTAGTGGCTCTTTAGTGTCGTCCACAAACTCATCTGAATTCGACTGAAAAAACTCTCGCTTCAGAAAAGACGGCCCCATCTCAGCAATATGGGCCTGGACTTGATTCTTAGCTCTGAGAATGTCCATGGATTCTTGCAATGCTCCAGCCATTTCGCAGGCTAAGGCCCCTATGGCCTACTGACCAACTGGTTCGGCCACATTGGCCTGACCAACCCCTTCCTCTTGCACCGAAATCTCATCCAGTAAAGATACCTCATGCCTTCTAGGTCTACCACGCCTACTACCACCACGTCCTGACATCCTAATGAAGGTAACAAAAAAGATTAACACATTTACAAATGTATCGAGGCTAACTCACTCACGTCCTAATGCAATGGACAACACTAATTCACTCCACATAAGCACATAATCACATAAACACATACGAATTTCCTTCCTAGATAATGACCGTCCCATGGCGTTGCCAGAGTTCCAATTAGAAACAACAATGATCATGTGCTCTTCTAATAGGACTTCTAGAAACCCGTAGACCTAATCAATATCCTAGAAATTAAATCCCATACCTATATAATCACATAAGCATGTTATCACAAAGCATACCATACATACAAATGCTATCAAGCGAGACAAACCCATTATGGTAATTACCACTTCCTACGTACCCAAAGTATTCAAACCCAGTACGCTCTGATACCAAGTTGCAATGCCTAAAATAAATACAATAAACCATCAATGACGATAAGTAAATAACAATATAAATTAGAGTTTAATATCGTTCCATTACATAAGACTTAGTTGTACAAAAGGGTGACACATACTAATATACATTCATAAGTCCTAACCCTAAATCTATAGCATGTGTCAACAACAAAGATATGAAATAGAAGTTAAACAGATAATTGAAATGCCTTGAAGGAAACAACTTTCCAAGACTGTACTTGGTTGCATCAAAATGGATTTAAATCCAATACAAATAAAGCCATAGGCTTGTACAAAATAATTACAAGAAGTAAACAAAATGAAACTCTTGCTCCAATCCTTCCAAGCTACTGTCCTGGCGGAGATATCTCACCAACACCTGAAAATGGTTTTCCTATATAGGGTGAGTCAAAGCCCAGTAGAAATAATCCAATAGATGAATCTTAACAAAGATATAAGGGTAAAATGCATATGCAATGCTCATGACCAAGACGTCTCATTTCTCTTTCAAAAACCATGCAAAGTCCAGTTTATATCACAATTCATCATTCATTCCCTTTACATTAGAAAACATGGCCATAAATCATAACTCTGGGAATCACAAAGTACAACCTTTCACGAATATTTCGTCTGTGGGAAACCGTAACCGACACCCATGTAAACGTAGGTTATACAAGCGCTACGATTGTTATTTTATGGATATTTTGTCTGCGGGAATTGGCACCCATGTACAAGCGCAATTTTTGAGACTTTCATCCAGGACACATAGGCCAATTTAATTCAAAAAAATACATTTCCTTTCCAGATTCACCCATTTATCTCAAAAAATGTTATACATGTACAATATATTAAGATGTGATAATGCTCAATGTAAACAAATGAGAAATTAGTTTCAATTTACTTAATCCTCATACAATTTCCACAACAATCATAGCTATCCTCCACCGATAGCCCAAAATAGGTATTTCTAAACAGATATAAAATCTCTAATACAGATAAACTTTCTAAATTTCAAAATATGAGTGATAATACATATCCAACTCCACCATCGATATCAATATCCATCTAATTTCACATTCCCAACATCAATTCCATTTATTTATACAAAATAAAAATTTGAGACATTTGGGGCAAAATCTCTTTTTCTTCCAAAATCCAATCCAAGTATCAACATCAATAATTTTATCACAACTCAACCTCATTTCCACTCCCATAACCATTTTCAATACATCCATTTGAAAACCCCTCTTTTGATTTTAAACCAAAACCCTAGGTTTGTTCAAAATCCTTCAAAACCACAAGATTGTTTGATAAAAACAAATAATGAAGTTAAAAATCATAAAAGAGTGTAGATGATCCCTACCTCAAAGCTAGAAGATGAGATAAACACAGATGAAACTCGGATGAAGCTGAAACCCGACTCTATTCGGATGAAAACGAGGCTCTGGGTGAGCTCTACCTTTTTAACAAAGGGAGTAGGGTGGAGAAATCACTAGATCTTGGTGTTTTTGTAGAGAGAAGATAGGTTTGAGAGAGAGAGAGAGTCTAGAACTAGGGTTTTTGGAATGTTTAGAAAAAGAGTGAAATGAAAAAGTGACCTAAAATGTTGGTTTTGCGATTTGATATACGCACAGACTACTCCAGCGCAAGAAGTGACGCTTCAGCGTCCAGACACTAAAATGATTACTGCTCGAGCGCAGGAAGTGACGCTCGAGCACAGGAAGTGACGCTCGAGCGTTAAGACACAAAGAAAAAGGCGTAACCGCTCAAGTGCAAGAAGTGACGCTCGAGCGGAGAATGCACATTCCCAAAAGTTTTACAGACAGATGCCTACCGCTCGAGCTCAAGAAGTGTCGCTCGAGCGCACAACCGTTCAAGTGCAGGAAGCACCGCTTGAGCGTAGAATACATTCTCCCAGTAGTTTTGCAGACCTACCAAAATACTAAGAGTCCACAAAGATCGCTCTAGTGTAAAGGCCAAAATCTGGGCAACATTAGTTTTGAAAAACAAGTTACCGACCCATTTCAAACGCAACCAAGACATCCCAATAACCAAACTCAATGAGGGAAAAGAGGAATAAGACATGAACAACAATACGAAACAATGAAACCCAAATCTAGAATATCAAATGGGTCGGGTCTAAATCAGAATCGCTATACTTATGATTTTATTTTGAGGTTGTAAGATATACTCGTAGTTCAGATATCAATATTTTTTTTCCTTGTATGTAATATGGATGTAAGTCTCAGGACATTTCTTTTATTTGTATGTAAAGGACACTGTTGTGTAATGGGAGGGAACATGTATATTTATTTATTCATCAATTCATCAAAAGATGAATTATCATTTGCAAATGGACTTAATTAATGAATATTGGTAATGCTATCCGAGAAATAAAATAAGGGGCGTTACAGTTACAAATATATATATATATATATATATATATATATTGTGGACCTTTCTTACTATGCAAAGTTATAAAGGGATGTTAGACTAAATATCTTATGAAGTATTAAAATTTTTGAATGATGTGAACGAAGCTTTATATACACAAACTAAATAAAAATATTTTACCCATATTAGAGAATACAATCAAATAGTATTTTTTTTTTTTTGTAAAATCCCGTGCATCGCATGGGTGATTACTAGTATCTATCTATATATTATATAAGCAAAAGGGGATTTTTAGTGAGAAGAGTTAAGAGAGATCTAAGTTCTCAATCTAAATTTCTTGATTTTTCAATTTAAGAAAATAATTAATAAATCACACACTAACACTTTCTTTTTTAAATAAAGAGTGCATTTTTTATTCCTAAAATCATTCCTTCCTTACCATCAAACAATGAAGGAGTTTTCTAATTAAGAAACAATAATTAATAAATCATATACTCAAAAAAAGGAGTCTTCCAATTAAAAAAAAAATTAATAAATCACACTCGAAAATATTTCGTTGTAAAATATTTTCTATTAAAATATTTTAAATTCTTCACCATAAAGCATAAAATAATTTATATAATTAAAATTTTGTAACATGTTTTTTTCTCTCACCATGGCCATTACTACTCAACGAATATATCTAACCTCATTAGTTTCATACACAACAAAAGTTAATAGGATTTTTTTTAAGGTTCAAACTCTCGACTTAATGTTTTTAAAATTTTGAATTTTTGTAATAATGAAAATTTTAAGTGTCTTTATGTGTTGCATTTTAATTAATTCATAATTAAATTCATGGAGTTTTATATTAAACCCTTACATTATTGCACCATAATTACCATTTCAAATTACTTCCTTAATTTATATTTACCATACCAAATTTATTTTCAAAATTGCTTTCTAAAGATTGCATTAATGCATGATTTTGATACATTCATAGATATACATATGGAAAATAATTAATTCTTCAATTTAAAATTTAAACGTTATTGATTCTTTAACATGGCTTGGTCTTCTCCCCACTCCTCCATTAGATTGGAGAGGTGTTGTTGGGCCTTGTGGGCCCTTTATTGGGCCACATTTTGATAATTTAAACCATTCATATTTTAGGATACGTCGAGTATATCATCCTTGTAAAAAATCAAGTCAATCAATTGTTTTTAGAGGACCGCTCGAGCAGTCATTTTGTCGCTCGAGCGAATATTCTTAGCTCTTAGTAGTGCCATTTTGCAGGCGAGACCGCTTAAGTGGTGAAGTTGTCACTCAAGCGTAGATTTCATGCTCCTAGTATTTTCACTGTAGCTCTGCAATACTTTTGGGACCTCGCATTTACTACTCGAGCGGTGGAAGTATCACTTGAGCGGTCTCTTTGAAATTTTGTTGGTCGCTTGAGCGAAGAAAAGTTCGCTTGCACGGTCTGTTCGGGCCAGCTCACTTAAAAATCGTTCTAACTCATTCCTTTCTCATTTTTTCCAATTGCTCTCTCTCTCTCTCTCTCTCTCTCTCTCTCTCTCTCTCTCTCTCTGTCACCCATTTCAAAACCCTAAACCCTAAACACTTGATTTCTTCAATTTTTGCCTTAAATCCGCCTTAGATCCTCCAAGAAAATTGAAGAGCAAGACTAGTTCATGATATCTACCGATTGTTTCGCATTTTTGTCAGAGTTTCACGTGGATTCTCATCTTTTGCTTTTATTTTTGAGGTAGGGGTGTCTTTAACTTGTTATACCTTTAATTTGAAACTCATATGTGGTAATTTCATTAGATACATATGTATATGTGTATATATATATAGGTGTGTATATATAGAGAGAGAGATTGTTTTGTGTTAGTGAAGGGATTGGACAAAGTGAGCGATATTTCCAAATTTTGGAAGGATTTGTGTTTAATATTGATGATTATTGTTGTTTGCAATGTACACTAGCTTCAATTTCATGGGAGAGAGGAAAATCCCTAAATTATATATAAACCCTAGTTTTAGAAATTGTTCAATAAAAAGGAGTTTTTCGTAATTGATCTCAAAAACATGAAATTGAAGGCATTTGCTAAATTTTGAGGTTAAAATGTCTGATTTAAAAGTGTTTTTCTACATGCATCTTGTGTTGGTGATAATTGTTAAATGAAAAAGGGTTATTATTGAAGAGTGAAATAGTGAATTGTGTGCATTTGGAGTCATTTTAGGGAAAATGAGAATTTACAAATTCATGCATCATACGCATTATCAAATTTCTTTCATGATACGATACTAGTGTGAACAGTGGAAAGTTGAAAAGGGGTAAATAGTCTATGAGTCCGGGTAGTGAGTCGGGTTGGTTTGAATTGTGTATTGTATTTGGTACCCGTGCGGGTAGTTAAGGTGTCCAATTGCCTTGTCTGCGTATATTGCCGGACAAATGTGGAAAAATATTTTTGGGTGTCCATGAGCCCGCCATTTCAAGAGTCGGCAAATGTGGAAAAATATTTTTGGGTATCCACGAGCCTGCCATTTCAGGAGTTGGCAAATGTGGAAAAACATGATTTTTGGAAAATGGTTTTGGGTGTCCACGTCTCCACCATTTCAGGTGTCAGCAAATGTGGAAGGGAAAAATGTTTTTGGGTGCCCATGGCCCCACCGTTTTTGGAGTCGGCAAATGTGTGATTATTTTCAGGATACAAAATCTATAACTATGTATGTATTTTGAAATTATGGCTCTTACTTGGGATGTCATAGTACATTTATTGCCCATGAAAAACATTAACTTTGCCATTCCATATTCATGCATAAAGGCATTCATACACATACATAATAAAGTTTACCAAATGTTGCATTACATGATCATGTGTTTTTCAATTAATGTTATAATATGTTAAGTGCATTACCTATTGAGATTTTGCTCACCCCAAAGCTAACCAATTTTAGGAAATGAAGACGAAGTGCTTCCTAAATGACTATGTTGAGAAGAAGAAAACTTTTGGGCTGTGAACGTTTATGTTTGAAATTGTATTATGTGCATGCCAAGGAAAGTTTTGGGTGACTATGTGTAGACATGTATTTTGATGTAACAAGAAACAAATTTTGAGGAAAGATGAACGATAGCTGATTTTGTCATATCATTCCTTACTTGTTGAACTATTTTATTTTGTTTATAAATGTAAAGAGACAATGTTGTAAAGCTTGGAAATAGTTCAAAAGGGAAGGAATGTTATTATTATTTTATCTCATTCTCTTGTCGATTATACATTGGAAATGCCCCGATGAATGGGAACATGGAGGTTTTTGCTTGGGCGTTACAAATCCTATATGGAGGAATGTTAATCCATTCAGTCCTAAGAGTTTTCTTATGAACCAATTAGTTTTTTTTTTTTTTTTTTTTTGAAAAGTTGTATTTATTTGATTTGGTGCCATTTGAATTTAAGTGAATACTCTTTTGTGATTTATTTTTTCAATTTTTTTGATTCGTTTTTGGAATGAAAATAGAAAGGTAAGGTGTGGAAGATTCTTTTTGGGAGGATTGGTGGCTGAAGTGTTGGTTGTTGAGTGTGAATTTTTTTTTTTTTTTTTTAATGTGATTTTTTGGTGTTACATTAAAGTATTATATTAGAGTACTACATTTGAAAAATGTACACTATTGAAATGTTACATTTGGAAAAAATACACTAAGGAGTTTTTTTTTTTTTTATATATAATGTTACGTTATTACATTTGAGAAAATTATACTAAGGGATTTTTTAGTGTGTTACATTGGAGTGTTACGTTTAGAAAAATTACACCAAAGAGTTTTTGTGTATTACATTGATTGGAATGTCACGTTTGAGAAAAGTACACTAAGAATTTGTTTGGAATGTTACGTTTAAAAAAAGTACACTAAAAGGAGTTTTTTACTATGTTATATTGGAGTGTTATGCTTGGGAAAAGCACATCAAAGAGTTTTTGTATGTTACATTGATTGAAATGTTAGGTTTGAGAAAAGCACACTAAGGAGTTTTTGTATGTTACATTGATTGGAGTGTTACGTTTGGAAAAAGCACACTAAGGAGTTTTTTTAGAATGTTATGTTGTTACGTTTGAGAAAAGTACACTAAAAAAATTTTTGCTTAAATTATGTAAATAGTCCTTAGAATTTACATGATGTGTCAATTTGGTCTCTATTGTTTTGATTTGCTCGATTTTGCCCTTTAATTTAATAGATTGTGTCATATTGGTCCAATAAATAATGACCGTTAGGTTTGGTGGATGGAAATTCAAACGATGTGTCAATTTGGTCTCAGTCAAAATCGAGCAAATTAAAACAATTGGAACCAAATTGACACATTGTGTAAACTACAGCGACCAAATTGACATATCGTTTGAGCATGTGACGACTTTCCATCCACCAAACCTAATGACTGTTATTTATTGGACCAATATGACATAATCCGTTAAATTAAGGGGTAAAATTGGGCAAATTAAAATAATAGGAACCAAATTGACACATCGTGTAAATTATATGGACCATTTGCATAATTTATCCAAGTTTTTTAATATGTTACATTAAAGTGTTATATTTGAAACAAATATATTAAGGAGTTTTTTTGAAGTGTTACGTCTAGTAATTTCAACATTATGAGAAAACTCACATTTGTCCCTTAACACATAATACATGCTCGTTTATGCTTGACCCTTTATGTAATTCAGAGTAGAATTTATAAGAAAAAATGAGGATCAAACAGTTTATAAAATCACTATTTGGAATTTATTAGTGCTTCCCCATGTTTAAATTTATTATTATCAAATATTTTTACTAAGATTAAAGTTAAAATATGACATATATTTAGGGTGGCTCTATCTTAGATAATTTTTTAAGATATGAATATATGTTACTATTTATTTCATAGCATTGACATAAATATATAAATTTTTTACCTAAGTTCAAAATTTTTAATAGATATGAATTAAATATGTTCATATTTCTTATTTAAAAAATAAAATATACTTATAGATTTTATTTACCAATTTAATAAATAAATAGGTCAAATGATTCATAAGTTGGGTATAAACCAAGACAATTTTTAATGATTAGTTGAAGGTCATGTTGGCATAAATATACAAGTCATTTATGTGTAACTTTGATAAAAATAAATAAAACTTAAATGATTATAAATCATTTTTGCTACATATTTTAGATAAATTTTATATTGTTATTTAATTTTAAAACTAATATTTGACTATTTATTTAGATTCGTGCATAACACTACCAATGTCACTTTACTGACTCTTAGACCAAGTAAAAATAAAACTAAGTAAGATTTTTAAAAAAAATGATTTTTTTAATTTATTTACTAGATTCAGAATACAAAAATTGCGAAAATTTATAGGTTATTCACACAAAACAAAATTAAAATGAAACTAACTAAGATTTTAAAAAGAAAAGTGATGCAATTTTTTTATTATTTATTTAATAGTTTCAGAATACAAAAATTGTTGAAATTTATAGGCTATTGACACATAACTAAATTAAGAAATAAAAAGGTGATCCTTTGAATTTATTTTAATTAAGTAGCTTTAGAATACAAAAATTATTAAAAATAATTAGTAGTAGACACAAAATAGAGTTAAAATTTGTATAATAAGATATCATAAATGCTTATTTTTGAACTACACGAAATTTAAATTTTAAAAAATTGTAGTGGCCATTTAACTCTCATCTAATTTTTAACTTACTATATCTCAGTTCGTATTTTTGAGGGTTTTTTTTTTTTAATACAAAATTTAAAAAATTATAGGTGACATTTCACTCTTATCCAATTTTTAAACTACTACCCTTTTCTATTATTCTATTATTAGAGTTATATTAGATTTTTTTTTTCAGGTTTATCTTATTTTATTTTTGAATTTTTAAATTTCAATTTGATTTCATTTTTTCAATCTATATTTGATATTTATTGAATTTCTCTCTATCTCATTTTTCTAATTCTTTCTATATTCTTATAGTTCATCTTCAAATTTAAATTTGACTCTTATTTTTTTTTAAATCTTTATATTATATTTAAGAATCCACTCTCGCTCTTGATTGTTAATTGAGTTTATTTTTTAAAAAAGATTTATCTAATTTTCTCTTTTTATATTCATCTTCAAAATTAAACTTAATTTATTTTATCTTTATCTTATATTTATAGAATTTCACTCTTTCTCTTCCTTTTCAATTGAGTTTATTCGATTTGGTATATCTCAAAAAAATTAATTAGTTTTGCATATCTATATAAATATAGTGAAGTCACTCAAATCTATTATTTAAATACCCATCTAAATTAATATCATAGTATTTAGTTAGTTTTTAACATATTTAGTATTGTATATCACATTTTGTTACTTGCCCGTGCATACCATGAGTTTTACACTAGTATATATTAAGGACAATAGGGTTTCTATGAGAAATTTTGTGGTAGTTCCAAGTTTTCAACATGAATTTTTAGAATTTTTGTATTTTTAAATAATTAAAAAAATTCTATTGATTAACCCAACTAAAAAAAAAAAAACTTTAATTATCCTTTAAATTTGAATTTCAAAATTCAAATATCACACTAATATCGAAAATCATTAACATATCTTATATATTTGCCTCCCTCTCAACCTTTCCAAATAATATCAATAAAAAAAACGTAAAGTAAAATTAAAAACCATAGAATTTTGAAAAACTTAAACAATATATAGTAATTTAACATGAGATGTAATGACCATGAAAAAAATTTAAACTTTTGATTTAGATTTAAACTTTTGATTTTGATTTAAACTTACACTCAAGCGAAGTTTTGCAGGTTTGAACTACTGGAAGGGGTGCATTGTGCGCTCGAGCGACCATTCTTGCGCTCAAGCAGTGTCTTCATTGTGTCTAGTTGCTCGAGTGATCTACGCGTATATCAGTCTGAAAGGGGTCACTTTTGAGTCACTTTTCTCATCTCTATCTCTCTCTCTCTCTCTCTAAAACTCTCCAAACCTAGATCTACTTACACTTTCTCTAGAAACCCTCTCTAAAACTCAAATACATCTTGATCCGTTGATTTCTACACCATAGTCCCTTTGATAAAAAAAATGTAGAGCTTACCTAGAACTTCATTTCGATCGGAGCAAAGTTGATTTTCAGCTTCGTTAAAGTTTCTTCACTCTCTCTCTCTCTCTCTCTCTCTCTCTCTCTTGTCTTGTAGCCTTGAGGTAGGAATTACTTTAAACATTTTTATGATTTTTAACTTAATTATTTGCTTTTCTAAACAAGATAGTGATTTAAGAATTTTTGGATAAAACCTAGGGTTTGGTTTGAAATCAAAAGAGTGGTTTTCAAAATAGGCTCTTGTATATGATTGTGGCTTTGTAAAAATGGTTAGGTGTGTGATAGATGGTGGATTTTACCATGAAAATTGATTTTTAAAGAAAATGGAGTTTTGCCCCAAATTTGTGAAAATTTGGTTTTATAAAGGAAAAATGGGATTGATGTTGGTTTTATGAAATTAGAATAATGGTGATGATCATGGTGGAGTTGGATATGAACTATCACTCCTACTTGGAAATATTGGAAAGTATATCTATGTTGAAAATTAATTATCTATTTAGAGATATCTATTTTAGCTATCTGTGGAACTTTCTTCCAAGTCCCTAAGATTTCCAGTATATTGGTGTTTGCTGTCCAATTAAAAAGTGACATTTTTTTAGAATTTTTTTTTGTCATTAATGATCTTTTTTTTTAAATTATGTAATTATTTTTAATTTTTAAGTTTGTATTGCGTAAACGGATTTAAAAAATAAATTCAAAAAAACACCCAAAAAAAAAAAAACTCAAAAAAATGCTTTTAACCTCCTTTTTTTTTTTTTTTTTGTTGTCATTTCTATACTTTTAAATTTTTTTTCAACTTTTTTTATTCTTATTGTCAAGTAAAACCTAAATGTGTAAAATTTTTGAAATTTTTTTTAAAAAAAATCACTAGAAACACTAAAAAAATTAATAAATAATTACAAAAAAAAAAAAAATTCAACTCCAAACACTCCAACAAGAATTGTTGAACGTGATTCACCTTTATTTTGTTTCACCTTTTTCTTTTTTTTTAAAACGTAAAACATAGATGGAATGATGGTTTAGAAATTCAAAACAGTAAGTCTGGGCCATAGAGATTGAAAGCGTGTATTAGGAGATCACAGTATGAATTAAGTCTCGACCTCACATTAATATTTCTGAATAATTTAAAAATAAATTTTTTAAACTTATAGTATTACTCAATCCAAAATCACCTTCAGGTAATGTCATGGAAGCTCCGAAAAGAAGCCCTATTTCACTCTTTCTACGTTGGGATTTTTTAAAGCAACAAGTGGGCAAGACAACCCACGCGGTAATGTTGAAATTTTTTTTGGAACAAACAAACAAACAACTTCATGGACAATTCCAGTATTTTTGGTTGAATGCAGTGGTTAACCCATAAGCAATTGACTTCCAATGGAAGTTGTGCAAATGTATTGGTGAGCAAGATAGTTCTGTGTGTGAATGTAGAGGTGATATACAGATTACATCATATCCATATTAAGATAGATTTTAATGGAAATTATTTAATTTCTGTGTATATATATGACTGCCATTATTTAATTACAGAGTAGAGAGAGAAACAATAGAAATAAGGAGAGGGAAAAAATAATGACATCTTTAGTAAATTTAAATATGTAAAAAGGGTATTTTTGTCTTAAAATTGACTTACTCTCTACTGAGGCGCGTGGGTCTCACAATCTGTTATATTGGATGGAAATGTTAACTGTGCATTTTAGTCCACAAACCACATGGGAGTTATGTGGTGATTTTCAAATGTCAGGAGTTATCTATACCCGACCCAAACCACACGGGGTAAAATGAAGTTTGCCCAAATATTTTTTTAAGAAATTTTTTTTTACATCATTGTTTTCCAAAAATGACTTGTCTTTAAAAATTTTATAAGTCAATTTTTGTAAATTAACTCTCACTTATTACATTTTCAATACATTAAATATTTTCAAATAACTATCTTAACTCACTAAAAGTTATAAGTGACAAGCAATAAAATATTTTTGTTCAAGTATTAACCAAACACCAAAAAATAAAAATAAAAATAAAAATATTTTTCTACGTAAAATAAATTTATAAAAAATATATTTATTGATGTAAAATATTTTATTTCGAAACAAATGAAACCTTAGTTAACATCAATTCTGTTAAAATTTGACCATACAATCAATAAGATCTGAAAAGATTAATTTTTCTAAAACACTTGGAAATGAGAAATGGGAAATTGGTGAGTCATGATGAATTCATCCAAATCTACGTTTATAAGATTGAATTAAGGGTGTGCAAGCATTTAGGTTCTTTGTCAAAGGTGGGAAGATTTTTTCCCATAGATGTTAATCTAACAACTAACAACTAACATTTGCCAATCAAAAAAAAAAAAGAAAGAAAGAAAGATTGAAGTTAATAATAATTCCAGTAGGTGGTCAACGGAGAGGATAGTTCGATATCAGCCAACAACTTCTAGAACAAATAATAATTAAAATGCTAAGATTGCCTTTGGTAAGTTTTAGAATTATGATTTGAGAATAGAAATTGTATTTTGAGTTTGCGAGTTTTGAAATTATAATTTGAGTGTGAAAAATTTATTTAGTTATGAGTTTTGAAAATAGTTTGAATTGAATAATGTGACATATAGGGCTGGTTTGGCTTATCCTAAATAAGCCAAAAAGCCAAAAAGTTACTCCAAAATTCAAAAAGATATCACTATTCACTAAAAAATTAAAAAATTAATTTTTCTACAAAAAATACAATTTGAATTGATGCTTGTACAGCGGCTGTTGGCAAAAATGAAATGATTCGGTGTGATTTTCACACACACTGTTGTTAAGCCCGTGGAGGCCATCACGGGTCTCATTTTGATAATCTAAACCGTTCAATATATAGAACTCGTTAAATATTATATGTCTGTAAAAAATTACATTGATCGGATATCGAAAACTATATAATCAATCAGTTATGTACAACAAATGGATGGTGTTATAATTAATGATTAAAAAAACAAATCCGATCAGATAGCTATCGATATCCGATCAACGTGATTTTTTATAGACTTATAGTACTCGACGATTTATACACATTGAACGGTTCAGATTATCAAAATGGGACCCGTAATGACCCCCACAGGCCGAACAAAACCGTCTAGTATAATGCCCGAGAAGTAGTCAATAATCTCCTACCCACCCTCTCTGCCGTGCTGCTCCCCACCGTACGCCTATACCATTACTTTATTCCCCTATACAATTATTTATACAATTTTTTAATACACATTTTTTCATAAAAAGTAAAAAAGTTAACCCAAACCTCCATATTTTTTTCTTAACTTTTTTAGTCCAAAAGACAAAAAGTACACTTTTTTAAGACACCCCAAACCAACCCATAATATTGAAAATTGAATATTTTAAAAAATATTTTAAAAAGTAGATATAAAATTAATTTTTTAATACTATAACCAAATATCACACTCAAACTAGAGGATATAATTAAATTTCGGAAGCTCAATTGGAGCCTGAAATTCACTTTTGCATACCTCAACCGAAGTGTGTTCTATACATAGAAGTGTCTTGCCACCCGTTGGCAGAGCCGGCTTCGGCCCAAAGTGGCGGCTTTGAGCCCAAAAATTAATGAAAAAAAGGGTTCCAATTTTTTTTTTTTAAGCTATTCTGCTAGTTAAAAAAAAAAAAAAAAAAACATTTGAATTAAAAGGGTCCCAACAAAGTTTGATAAAAATCTAAAACTAATAAATAGTTGATACAGTGAATTATTTAAAATTAATAGTTAATTATTTTTATTGAAAAAAAATTAAAAAGCTTATTGATATGGTGAATTATTTGAAATTAAAAATGGTAGTTTCTCATATGCATGAATTGTATATAGAAATGATTAATTATATTAGTTACGAGAAAATTATTTTAAAGTTGATTAAATTTTATTTCTAGTCAACTCTGTTATAAGAAAATTTAAATGGATTATCAATTTTATTCATTGAAAAGTATTTAAAGCACTATTTGGCATAAACTAAATAAGTGTACTTATTTAGATAAGTGTATTTATTTAGATCACATCACATCTCTATTTTTCTATACATCTTTTTGTAAAAAGTCAAAAAATATATTTATTTAGATTATTCTCAAAACACATCTTTTAGTTGATAAATTAGATTATACATTTTTTATTGGTAATTCTGCCATTAAAAATGTTAAAATTGTGATATTTAAGTGATATTTTATTACAGTTTGTTCACTTTTTATTTGCTAGTTTACTTTTATTTTAGTAGTTTTTCTTGTTATAAATTTTGTTATATATTTAAATAAATTTTAATAATTATATATAGAAGTTTTGTAAATATTGTCTAAAAAAAATATACAATCTTTTAGAAGGCTGCTATTTGTCCCCACATTTTTACTGTGCCCCCTCTCCCAACTTCTTTGAACCCCCACCTAGAAAAATGAGTCGCCCCCCCCCCCCCCTCCCCGGTCCCCTTTCTATTTTCCCTTTGAAGCCCTACCTTAATACCAACTATATTCCTAACTCCAAACCAAACACAAACCCTAGCATCTAATCCTAATCCCATTGCCACCGACTCAAACTAACAGTCCCACCCCTCTAGCAACCTCCCAGAACGTCCTCCACCAACGACCATTCTTCTATAACCTCCAATCACCGCAACCCCCTTCTTCTTTCCTTTATTTATTTATTTATTTATTTTTTCAGATTTGCTGCAGAAATCACGGCGGTAGCTCTTCATTCACTGAATTGATTTGGGGAGAAGAAGGAGAAAAAGAAGAAGACGACTAGACCCACCACCACCACGTCCCCTGATCTGGGTCGCCTCTCTCTCTCTTGCTCGATTTCTGTCTCGCTCTCTCTGTCTTGCTTGATCTCTCTCTCTCTCTCTCTCTCACTAAAAAAATTAAAACTTTAACATACAAACACATTCTTGACAAAATTATATTATGGAACTTTCTTCCAAGTCCCTAAGATTTCCAGTACATTAGGTGTTTGCCATCCAATTAAAAAAGTGACATTTTTTTAGAATTTTTTTTGTCATTAATGATCTTTTTTTAAAAATTATGTCATTATTTTTAATTTTTAAGTTTGTGTTGTGTAAACAAATTTTAAAAAAAAAAAAAATCACTGAAGACAAAAAAAAATCCCCAAAAAAATGCTTTTAACCCTTTTTTTTTTGTCATTTCTACACTTTTAGATTTTTTTCTACTTTTTTTTCTTCTTATAGTCAAGTAAAACCTAAACGTGTAAAATTTTTGAGATTTAAAAAAAAAAAAAAAAACAAATCACTAGAAACACTAAAAAAATTAATAAATAATTACTAAAAAAATCAACTCCAAACACTCCAACAAGAGTTGTTGAACGTGATTCACCTTTATTTTGTTTCAGTTTATTTTATTTTATTTTATT
Source organism: Camellia japonica (assembly GCA_030407325.1). Classification (NCBI taxonomy): domain Eukaryota; kingdom Viridiplantae; phylum Streptophyta; class Magnoliopsida; order Ericales; family Theaceae; genus Camellia; species Camellia japonica. Next base: position 121,445,651 of record JAPPVO010000019.1, read on the forward strand.
TTTTAACATAAAAGAAAGATGGAATGATGGTTTAGAAATTCAAAATAGTAAGTTTGGGCCATCCTAGATTTGGTTCAAGAACAAAGTGTATGATGGAGATTGAAAGCATGTATTATGAGATCATAGTATAAAATAAGTCTCAACCTCACATTAATGTTTCTGAACAATTTAAAATAAAATTTTTAAATTTATAGTATTACTCAATTCAAAATCACCAATGAACATCTATTTAAGGTAACCTCATGGAAGCTCCGAAAAGAAGCCCTATTTGACTCTTTCTACGTTGGGATTTTTTAAAGCAACAAGTGGGCGAGACAACCCACGCTGTAATGTTGAATTTTTTTTGGGAAATTATTTTATAGTGGGATAGAGAAAAAAAAATTAAAAGAATATAAGAGGTGTAAGTAAATTTGTGGTGGGGGTGCAACCCTCCGTGTTTGCGTTTTTTTTTTTTCTTTATCCAACTATTTAGTAATTTCTCCAATTTTTTTTTTGTATGCCTAGACTATAATGCATTAGGCTGTTAGGTTCTGTTTGTTTTAACGTAAAATGTTTTTATTAAAAATATTTTATCTATCTTTTGTTATTTGATTGAACAAAAAGTAAGTAAAATATTTTTTAAGAAAAATATTTTTATATCATTTTTCCAAAAATGGCCTGCCTTTAAAAATTTCGTGAGTCAATTTTTCACTCACTATCTTTTTGTGTGAGTGGTTTTCCGATCACACTGCCCTCCTTAGTGATTCAGCTGTAGAACACAAGCAGAATAGATGGCACTCTGTCCTGCACAGAAAGAAAAGGCTCCGGCGGTGGTTCTTCCACCCGGGGGTTCTCCGACGATCAAGTTAGTATCTCTTAAAGATAATTCAAGTGCTTAAATTACTGCTTAAGGCTTAAAATTGCGTACCTTAGACCCGCCGGGGTGCCTCTCTTTTATAGTTTTACTCCATCCCAGTCCCACTAGAAGTCTCACTTCCATGGACTCTAATTCTGGATTTACCTTGGACTCTTCAAGAGATAAGGATAGACTCCCTGAGAGTATTACCCATATCCATCTTGTAGTCTTTCTTCTTTCTAGGACTCCTGTCCTTTATCCACTTATCTCGGATTCCGGTATCTTCGGAGATAACCTCGGCAACCCCGAGATCACCTCGGTGTAACTGTCATGACACGTGGCACCTCGGCTGACACGTCGGCGTCACCTTGCCACGTGTTAGTACATTGAAAATATATCCCCACAACTGCCCCCTAGGTTCTATTATCTCGACATTCTGAGGTGATGGAACCTACACTGTTTAGTTCTTTTCAGTACAAAAAATTCTGTAGCCGAGATCATTCTCTTTAAGCCGACATGTCTTCTTTCAAGAGCAAGAATTCGAATGAACTCTCCTACTCGCATGAGCTGTCATGCATCATTTTTCAACCGTTTTGCTAACGCGTTTTAACCTCATTGGCTCGTGTCTGTGACGCGCTTGTAAGCCGTCTTTTATCCGTCTGCGCCGTCTGACGCATGCGTTAACCCAGGCGCATTTAATGCTTCTGTTTTGCCGCCGCTTTACGTTTTTGACAAAAACAATTGTCTCTCTCCTTCGTCTTTTCACCTTTGCGCTTGATTACTCCGCTTTTTCTCTCTCAAAAGTTCTTTCTCTCCTTCGAATCTGCCATTGCTACTAGCTTTAAGCTCTGTAACTGCCTTCCTGCGGCCATTCCTGTGAAGCTTTCGCTACTGTTTCGTCCGTTGTCTATCCTCGGCGAATTTTATTCCGGCCTCACCGTATCTGGTAAGTAATTGGTCTTTCTCTTTCCCAGTTCTTGATCATTTCTGGAGTTTCTTGCCATTACTGTTCTGCTCTGGCATTTAATTTGTGAATCATTCATCTGAATGCGTCTTATTTCTTGGTTTTGCACATGTCATTTGCACTGCTGCACCCCTGTTTTTGGTCTTCCACCCTTTGTGTTCTTGAATCTGAGACTTCGTTTTTTGTTTTCTGTTTTGTTTTTTGTATTTCTTCCAGATTTGTACCTTTGATCTTCGTCTTCATAGTTCCTAGGTTTGGGATTTGTTTTGTAGAACCTTCAATTCTTAGGGAAAACTGAAACAATCCTTCGCCAGTATATACCTAGGTTTAAGTCGAGGTACCAGTAACCCTGTAAGAGCACACTGTTTCTGTAGCCAAATTCCTATATTCCAAAACCATGGGTATGTGGAGACATAGAGTAAATTCCCCAACCAAACTCGAATTCTTTAGGTAAGAGTTCACTATCCCTGCCGATGTTCACCTTAGGCTAGCTGGGGATGACGATTCCATCATGCCTACTGATAATACAATGCCTTTCCCTATTGTAGCCTTTGTTGAGTGTGGACTTCGGCTCCCACTTAATCCCCTTTTTCGTGAAGTTCTCCACTACTACACCTTGAACCCTATGCAACTAACCATCAACTCCTATAGAGTACTTAATGGTATAATAGCCTTAGCTCGGCAGGAGAATGTTAGGATCACTCTTGCCGACATTCAATATTGTTACACTATGTGCGCCCTTAACCTGAAAGAGAAGGGTTTTGTATATTACCTTAAGCCGAGGTCTACCGAGTTTAAAATTGTAGCCAACCTCCCAGATTCCAACAAAGGGGCTGGTGACGATTATCTCATTGCTTTTGGAAATTGGGAGTTTGGCCCAGATGAAGAAGTCCATCTCTACCCTCTTCCCCGAACAATTAAAGAGGGCAAGGGTAAGAGCCCTGTGTCAATTACTTAGCTGTTGTTTATTTTCAAGTCTTTAAAAGATTTTATTTGTTTCTGATGTTGTGCTCCTTTTTGCAGACATTTGCAAGCCCCCTAAGGATTTTCGTCAATCTTACTTCCTTGGAAAAGATTTAAAGAAACTTTTGGACCTTCCTGTCCAAAAACGAAAAGCTCCACTCCTACTGAACTTCATCCCTTCCTACAAATCCACCTTGCTAGACGCCCCAAGGAAGAAGAAAAAGAGCCACTCTCCAGCTACCGCCACAACTCAAGTTGCTTCCTCATCCCGAACAGACCAAGGATCCACATCTGACCCAACCAATCAACCTTTCACCTCGGCACCATTTTTGGTACCAATTGAAACGCCGACGTAGACTCGTTAAAACAGCCGAAATGGTTCGCCCAAGGCCAGTCGCCCAAGACCTCCTGGGCGACCTACCAACTGATGTTGATGCCATTCCAGCCCAAACGATGCCCCCACCCAAACCAAAAAGAATAAAGAAGGCTCAGCCAAAAACCAAATCTACTGAAGCTGAGGCTGAGGATGCTGTGCCCATTTCACAATTAGCCGAGAACATGAAGAATGCCTCGACTCCGGCAAAAAGTTCTGCTGAAACTCAGCCGGCAGAGTCCCAGAAATCGAAGAGGCCGAGGTCGTCGTCTGCGACGACCTCGAGTTCCAAAATACCAAGAGTCCCCTGGGTGCCTGAAATCACCCTGGAAGATAAACCTGTTCTAGCCTGTGATAGTGCCGATGACATTAACATCGGCGTGGCACTTAGTACTGCTGTTCTCCTTCCTGGTGACCTTGAGCGGAATGCAAAAATGAGCGAGTATAAGAACTATGCCCTTATGCTCCAACGTTCTGTACAAGTAAGTTCCCCTATTTGGCAATATGTCTTTCTGCCTCTGTTTCTATTTTTGTGAAGGTTGTATAATAATTTTTCCCTTGGGTCCTTGCAGGCTATTCAACATGCCCATTCTCTCTCCTTGCAGTCTTTTGAGACTAGGGAGAAGTTAGCCGATTTAAAGAAGGAATTCTCTGCTCTTCAGAAGATTAATAAGGGCCTTCAAGCCAAAATGAAAAAGTTAGAAGATCAAGCCGAGGCTGCTACCAAGGCCCAAACCTTGGCCGAAGAAAAGGCTGAAGCTGCCGAGGCTATAAAGAATGTTGCTGAGGCGCAAAAGAAGAAGGCCGAGGATAAAGCGGCCCAAGCGGAGAGGGAGCTTTAGCAAGCTCTACAAACTAAGGAGGCTGAGATCAAAGAAACTGATGAAAAATCTTATGCCCAGGGCGTGGCTGATGTTACTGAAGATTACAAGTTTCAAGTTAGGCAGGCATGCAACAGGGGATTTTCCCTGGGTTGGATGTCCCTGGTGAAGAAGCTTGATCTTCCCGCTGACTCGCCCTGGCGCAAGGCTGAAGCTATTCCTCTTCCCTTTCCTCCTCCTCCTCCTCCAAGTCAAGCTGAGGAGGACACTGAATCCGAATCTGAAGCCGAGGTTGAGGATAAGGATGCTGATGCCCTAGTAAGGAAGGCCAAGGATGCTAATGAGACCGAGTCTCTACCTCAGGGTGAGCAAGTCATGGACCTAACCCAGGATGATGAGACTGAGGAAGTGTCCAAGGGGGCTGAGCCAAGGCAGCTATCATCCGACCTCCTTCTGGCTGAAAGAAGTCTTAGTAAAACACTCGCTGAGATCGACGCCGAGATTGCGGCAGATAAGGAAGCCGAGGTTCTTGTAGAAGAAGAAGCCGAGGTTCTTGTGGAAAAAGATGCAGAGGTTGTGGGAGAAAAAGATACCGAGGTGGTTCTCCCAGAGTCCTCCGAGGTCTTAGTTCAACCATCTGCTAATGCTGAAGATGTTTAAATGTTTCTTGTTCTTTTTTCTTTCTTTTGTACTTTTGTTTTCTGAAAAATGTAAGCTTTGTATATGGCCGATGTGCCTTTTTCCATTCTGATGCTAGATACAACTTTCTTCTACTGAGTGTTTGTACTTTTATATTCTTGTGACTGCTTCTGCATAATTCTATACTTAGAATATTTTGCAAGTCTCTCCTCCTTTGTACAATCTCCTCGGGGATAAATACATCGGGTATGTTTACCTGAAGATTTATCTCGGCTAGGACTTCACCTGTAAATTTTCCATAAACTTCAACAGGTATAAAGCATATAAACTTAATTTAACTTCATCTTGTAAATTGCTACAAATTTCAACAAGTGAAAATAAACAATTATCTCGGCTTAACTTTAACTTATAAATTGCGACAAATTTCAACAAGTAAAGATAAGGAATTTATCTCAGCTTAACTTCGGTTAAGTATAATCTCTATCTCAGCTTAACTTTAACTTGTAAATTGCTACAAATTTCAACAAGTAAAGATAAGGAATTTATCTCGGCTTAACTTTAACTTGTAAATTGCTACAAATTTCAACAAGTAAAGATAAGGAATTTATCTCAGCTTAACTTTAACTTGTAAATTGCTACAAATTTCAACAAGTAAAGAAAAGAAATTTATCTCGGCTTAACTTTAACTTGTAAATTGCTACAAATTTCAACAAGTAAAGATAAGGAATTTATCTCGGCTTAACTTTAACTTGTAAATTGTTACAAATTTCAACAAGTAAAGATAAGGAATTTATCTCAACTTAACTTCGGTTAAGTATAATCTCTGTTTAGCTTTGGTTAAGCATTATCTCAGATTAACTATGGTTAAACATAATCTCGGCTTAACTTCGGCTAAGCTTTACTGTCTTCTCTCTGCCCCCAATGTGAACCTAAGTTCCACTTGGGTTCTCATTATTAAAAAACAACTGTGCATAGTTTCATAAGTTGTGGAAAATTCTGCTAAGATTTTATTGATCATATCGGCAAAAAATAAAATCAAACAGGCATCTAATGATAGAAAAACTTTAAATTACAAGTGTTCCATGGTCTAGGCAATGCTTTGCCTTCATTATCTTCGAGCCGATATGCCCCATTTCCTAACACCGAAGTAATTCTGTAGGGTCCTTCCCAGTTTGGGCCAAGCTTGCCCTCTCTGGGATCCTTCTTATTGCCGACGACTTTTCTCAAGACTAGGTCGTTGACTTGAAAATCCCTTGGATTGACCTTCTTGTTGTAAGCTTTGGCAAGCTGTTGCTGGTATGCTGCAAGCTGGATTGTAGCTTTCTCTCTTCTTTCTTCTAGTAGATCCAGATCTCGGGCTAAGAGCACATCATTAGTCCCGTTCTCAACTCCCTGTGTTCTGATCCCTGGGATGCCGATCTCCAATGGAATGACTGCTTCTGTGCCATAAGCCATGGCAAAGGGGGATTCCCCTGTTGATCTTCTCGGCGTAGTGCGATATGCCCAGAGTACGTTAGGCAATTCGTCTACCCACTTTCCTTTTGCTGCCTGCAGCCTCTTCTTTATCCCATCCAGAATTACTTTGTTGGATGCTTCGGCTTGCCCATTACTTTGGGGAAAGCTTGGTGTTGAAAAGTAATTCTTTATCTTGAACTTTGCACAAAAATTCTTGATGAGTTTGCTGTCAAACTGTGTTCCGTTGTCGGCAACTATTGCTCTTGGAATCCCAAATCTGGTGATGATGTTTTTCCAGATGAAGTTCTTCACATCCACATCTCGGATTTTGGCAAGAGGCTCTGCTTCTATCCACTTTGTGAAGTAGTCTGTTGCTACCAGTAGGTACTTCCGCTGCCCAGTTGCTTGGGGCAATTGTCCAACGAGATCCATGCCCCATTGGGCAAATGGCCAAGGGCTGGAAACCGGGTTCAGGTCAGCAGCTGGCTGATGTATCAAAGGTGCAAACCTCTGGCATTGTTCACACTTCTTCACATAGGCTTCTGCATCTTTTTGCATATAGGGCCACCAATACCCCTGGGTAATGGCCCTGTGAGCTAACGATCTGCCCCCTGCGTGGCTTCCACAAACTCCTTCATGAATTTCATATAAAAAGTCTTCGACCTGAAGAGGGTGTACACACCTTAAAAGAGGTCCAGTGAAGGATCTTCTGTAGAGATGTCCTTCTGCTGTCAGACTGAATCTTGCCGACTTCAATCTGACCTTGTGTGCTTCCTTTCGATCTTCTGGCAGCTTTCCCTCTTTTAGGAATGCAATAATTGCATCCATCCAGCTTGGTCCCATGTCCACACATAATGCCTCTTGCATTGTGTTCGGTGGCACTATGCTCGGGCCTGACAGGTAATCGATCATTATTGTCCTTGTCTTTCCGGTTTGCATTGAACTTGCTAAATTGGCCAACGCGTCGGCGTGGTTGTTATCGTCTCGGCTAACCTGAAGAAGTCGGCAGTTTTGAAACAAGGCTGCCAGCCTGATGACTTCTTTTGCGTATGCCGACATCATTTCATCTCGGGCTGCAAACTCTCCTGTAGTTTGATTCACTATAAGTTGTGAATCACAAAAAACTATTACCTCATCCGCTTCTGCTGCTACTGCCAGCTTCAGTCTAGCAATCAATGCTTCGTACTCCGCCTCATTGTTCGAGGCTTTGAACCCCAGTCGAATGGACTGCTCCAATATCTCTCCGTCGAGGGATATTAACACTATTCTTGCCCCTGCCCCCTGCCGGTTTGAGCTCCCATCAACAAAAAGTTGAAAGGAGTCGCCGATGTAAATGCTGCAGGGTCTGAGTTTTTCCTTTCTTGGTTCTTTAGCCTTTGGCCGGTCTTCTCCTTCCTTGTTTGGACATCGTTCATCTCGGCTCGACGGAGCCCGATGTTCGATGTATTCTGGCGAGAACTCGGCCACGAAGTCGGCCAAGACTTGGCCCTTAATTGCTGTTCTCGGCCTGAACTCCAGGTCATATTGGCTCAAAACTACGGCCCATCTTGCTATTCTTCCAGTTAAATCTCCTTGTTGCAACAAGGATTTCAATGGGTGCTCTGTTAGTACCACGATCTTGTGAGCCTGAAAGTAATGGTTTAGCTTCTTTGAGCCATTACCAAGGCCAGCATTAATTTCTCCAGTGGTAGATACCTTGTTTCTGCATCGGCCAAGGTTTTACTTACATAGTAAACAGCCTTCTGCTCTCCCTTCTCTTCTCGGATTATCACAGCACTTACTGCGTGCTCTGAAACTGCTAAGTATAAAAACAGTTCCTCCCCAGGTTCAGGTGTTGAGAGGACTGGAGCCGTGGTAAGATATTTCTTTAGGTCGGCCAAAGCGGCCTCACATTCCTCAGTCCATAGAAAATCCGTGGCCTTTTTCACCAGATTGAAAAAAGGTTTACATTTGTCCGAACTTCGGCTTATGAACCTGTTTAGGGCTGCGGCCCTTCCAGTAAGCATCTGAACCTGTTTCGCCGATGTCGGACTCTGTAATTCCAGGATGGCCTTGATCTGATCTGGGCTGGCTTCAATGCCCCTTCTAGTCACTAGGTATCCCAAGAACTTACCGGATCCGACTCCAAACGCGCACTTCGATGCGTTGAGTCGGAGCCGATATGTTTTGAGTATGTCAAAGACCTCTCTTAGGTCAGCAAGATGATCCTTTGGTTCCTTGGTCTTCACGACCATGTCATCAATGTAGACTTCTACTGTTCGGCCAATCAAGTGTTTGAACATCTTGGTTACCAGCCTTTGGTAAGTTGCTCCTGCGTTTTTCAACCCAAAAGGCATAACTCTGTAACAATACAGACCTTTTGGGGTGATAAACGCTGTCTTCTCCTCATCCGGGGGGTACATGGCTATCTGGTGGTACCCCCTATAAGCATCCAAGAAGCTCATCCTTCCATGTCCAGATGTGGCGTCCACCAACTGGTCGATCTTTGGTAGAGGAAAACTGTCTTTGGGACAAGCTTTGTTCAAGTTTGTAAAATCTACGCAGACCCTCCACTTGCCATTCTTCTTCTTCACTACCACGGTGTTTGACAGCCATGTCGGGTAATTGGCTTCTCTGATGGCCCTGGCCTCCAGAAGTCTGTCCACTTCCTCCTCCACTGCTTCGACGTGTATCAACGTCGGTCTTCTGGCCCGTTGTATTACAGGTTTGGCCGACCTGTCAACGTTGAGTCTGTGACATGTGACCTCGGGGTCAATGCCAGGCATTTCATAAGGTGTCCAGGCGAACACCTTAATATTTTTCCTTAGGAAGGCTTCCAACTCCCTTTCCTCTTCTTCGGCTAATCCTGTGCCGAGAAGAAAAAAGCGTTCCTCATCGCCCTCCTGGACAAGGATTTTCTTCAGTGCTTCTTCACTTTTCTCGGTCGGCTCCTTGCCGACATCATCTAGGACCTTCATGTCCTCTTCTTCAACTTCTGCCTTCTCTGGTTCCCGAATGCTGCAGGTTAATTTCATTGCTGCCATGGAGTAATTTTTTGCCTGCAACTGATCTCCTCTGACTTCCTCAATCCCATGTTCTGTTGGGAACCGTAACAGTTGATGCAGTGTTGAGGGAACTGCCCCCATTGCATGCAACCACGGTCTCCCTAAGATAATGTTGTAAGGCGAGGGCGTGTCAATCACAATGAATGCTGTTTTGATCTTCTTTGTGCCAGCCTGTATCTCCAAGCTTGTTGTGCCTAATGGCCATGTCGGCGTTCCATTGAAGTCGACCATCGGGCCATTTGACTGCTCCATGTCATCAGGGTGAAGGCCTAACTCCCTGTAACATCTGACATACATGATATCGCAGGAGCTGCCTTGATCAATCAGGATACGTTTCACCTGGCACTCCCCAACCTGGAGGGATACTACCAAGGCGTCATTGTGCGGGTGCTGGACCATATCAAGGTCGGCTTCTGTGAAGGCTATCATCGGTCCTTGGCACTCTTCAGGCCGAGGTCTTTTCAGTCCGACCTGGTTGACGTGCTGCAGGTGTTTTACCCTCTGTGTCTCCCCCCGTATGTCGTTTTCATTCACCTTTGAGTGGATCACATTAACCACCCGAGGTCCGCCTACCTGTGGTTGCTGCACTGGGGGAGGCGGGGCTGCTGGTGCTTGAGGCAGTCGTGCCTGTTCTTCCCTTGTTTTGGCCTCATCCACAAGGTCTCTCAGATGGCCTTGCCTCACCAAATCTTCTAAGTGTGCTTTAAGGGCTCTGCAGCCCTGAGTTGGGTGCCCCTCCTCGTTGTGGTAAGCACAACACCTTCCAAGGTTTCTTCCCATAAATTCTCCTAGTGCTCTTGCCGGCGCCCTGAAGTAGGGCTGATTTCGAATTTGATCAAGGACTTTGTGGATCGGAATTCGGAACACCATCGTCACTGCTTGCTTAGCCCTCAACTCTGTCTCCTGTTTGTTGGGTCCATTGTTACCTCGGCCTCGCTTCGGCGAGCCGTTGCCTTTTTCTGGCTTTGTCTCCTTGTTCCCGACGTATCTTCCTCGGCTCGTGCATACTTCTCAATTCTCGCCATGAGCTCTTCCATGCTCTTTGGCAGGGTTTTTGCCAAAGACTTCTGCAGTGGACAGTCATCCTTCAGGCCGTTCTTGAAAGATACGACCGCCACCTCCTGGTTGCATTCAGGTATTCGATTGAACACCTCATAGTACCTCTTTGCATAGGCCCTAAGGCTTTCATCTTTGCCGATCTTCAGAGCCATCAATGCATCCACCCTCAATGGCTGCAATTTGTTTGTTATGAACCTGGCCACAAACATCTCAGCCAGACCTTCCCAAGTCTTCACGCTCCCCTTTGGTAATTTGTGGAACCAATCTGATGCAATCTCCCCAAAAGATGAAGGGAACACTTTGCAGAGCAACGGCTCGTTTCCACTGTATAATGCCATTGAATTCAAAAATAATCCAACATGGAAGTTAGGGTCTGACTTACCATCATATATCTGGAACCTTGGCATACTGAATCTTTTCGGGGCGACGAATCTGTCCAATTCCATCGAGAATGGTGTCCTCGACTTAACCGGGGAGGTTACTTCGACTCCGGCATTCTCTCGCTTCCTCTTGAGGTAATCTCTCAAGTCTTCTTTACTTCTCTCTGCAGCCCGGCTGTCTTTGGACTTCAGCCCTTTCGGCGCACTACTCTCGGCCTCATGGTGGCCCCTTTTCGATCCTTCCCCGCAGGACGCATCGAAACACAATACCCGCCCCGGAACATGCCGATGTTCTTTGGGGTCTGCTTCCTTCTCGCGATATGTCCTTCGGGACTCTTCTCTTCTCGGCTCTTCTCGGCCGACTTCCCTGGAGGGTCGGTGAGAGTGCCTTCCACTCCTCGTGTGCTGAGGGGTTTCGAGGATTTCTTTCTGCCCCTTCTTCTGGGCGTTTGGTGCTGGCATTGGTGTGTCCTGTAGCGGGTATGGCGGCTGCATGACATTATTTTGCATCATGAAGTTGACGATCGATTGAAGGTCTGCCAACTTGTTTGCCATCTCCTTTACTTCTTCATCCCTCCTCAGACATCTATCTTTCCAGATCTGGAGGTTGTCCTCATTATAGTACTTGCCCTGGTCTGCTTTCTTTGATGTGTCGCCATCTTGGCCGATGCCTTTCTCTGCGTGATTCTGATCGCGAGTTTCTTCGTTGTGATCTCCTCCTTCAGCGTTAGGGTCGACAGGTCTTCCACTCCCAGCAGGAGTGTTGTCCCCAATCTTTTCCTTCTGCGTGTTACTGGCCATCTACTCTTCTTTCATTCCCACAGACGGCGCCAAATTGTGTGAGTGGTTTTCCGATCACACTGCCCTCCTTAGTGATTCAGCTGTAGAACACAAGTAGAATAGATGGCACTCTATCCTGCACAGAAAGAAAAGGCTCCGGCGGTGGTTCTTCCACCCGGGGGTTCTCCGACGATCAAGTCAGTATCTCTTAAAGATAATTCAAGTGCTTAAATTACTGCTTAAGGCTTAAAATTGCGTACCTTAGACCCGCCGGGGGTGCCTCTCTTTTATAGTTTTACTCCATCCTAGTCCCACTAGAAGTCTCACTTCCATGGACTCTAATTCTGGATTTACCTTGGACTCTTTAAGAGATAAGGATAGACTCCCTGAGAGTATTACCCATATCCATCTTGTAGTCTTTCTTCTTTCTAGGACTCCTGTCCTTTATCCACTTATCTCGGATTCCGGTATCTTCGGAGATAACCTCGGCAACCCCGAGATCACCTCGGTGTAACTGTCATGACACGTGGCACCTCGGCTGACACGTCGGCGTCACCTTGCCACGTGTTAGTACACTGAAAATATATCCCCACACTTTTCAATACATTTTGTATTTTCAAATAAATATCTTAACTCAGTAAAAAGTCATAAGTAACACTTTCATTGAATCAAAATTTCTCTTTCAAATAATAAAATATTTTTGTTCAAGAATTAACCAAACGCCGAAAAATAAAAATAAAAATCTTTTTTTATGTAAAATTAATTTATAAGAAAAATAATTATTTGTGTAAAATATTTTTTTTTCCGAAACAAATGAACCTTAATTAACATCAATTCTGTTAAAATTTGACTATACAATCAATAAGATCTGGAAAGATTAATTTTTCTAAAATATTTGGAAATGAGAAATTGGTAAGTCATGATGAAGGGACATTTTAGCAAGCTGGCAAAAAAGTTAGTTTCTTTACTTTTTTTTGACTTTTTAAAGTTATATTTTCTCTATTTTTTTACACAAAAAAATAAAAAAATTTATTTTTTATTAATTTTTCAAAACACCACTAATTCATCGAGATCTACGCTTTTAAGACTGATGTTAATACTTGTTCCGGTTGGTGGTCAACGGAAAGGGTAGTTCAATGTTAAAATCAGCCAACAACTTTTAGAACAAATAACAATTAAAATACTTTTTTCCTCTTAAAATATTATTTTTTTATTCTATTTTTTATTATTTCAAAATATTAGTGTCTTTTTAAAATTTAAGAAATAAAATAATATGATAACATAAAATGTACATTATGATAATTGATATTCTTAAAAAAATATACTATCAAATAATAATATTAGAAAATTAATATTTTTAAAATGTAATAATTGTAATATTAAAAAAAAAGTTAAATTTCTCAACAAAAAAAAAATTACTATTTTGAGACGGAAGGGATACTAAAATTCACTTATGCATACCTCAACCGAAGTGTGATCTATATATAGAAGTGTCTTGCCACCCGTTAGCAGAGCCGGCTTTGAGTCCAAAAATTAATGAAAAAAAAGTTTCCAATTTTCTTTTTAGCTATTCTGCTAGTTAAAAATAAAATTTAAAAAAACTAATTTGAATTAAAAAGGTCCCATCAAAGTTTGATAAAAATTTAAAATTAATAGATAGTTGATATGGTGAATTATTTAAAATTAATAAATAATTATTTTTATCGAAAAAAATTATAAGGCCAATTAATATGGTAAATTATTTGAAATTAAAGATGGTAGTTTTTCAAATGCACGAATTATATGTGGAAATGATTAATTATATTAGTTACAATTGTTTATGGAGATTTTTTTTTAAAATTTAAAGTTAATTAAATTTTATTTTTGGTCGACTCTGTCACAAGAAAATTTAAATGGATTATCAATTTTATTCATTGAAGTATTTAAAGCACTATTTGGCATAGACTAAATAAGTGCACTTATTTAGATAAGTGCATTTATTTAGATCACATTAATTCTCTACTTTTCTACACATCTTTTCTTAAAAAGTTAAAAAATATACTTATTTAGATCATCCCAAAAAACACTTGTTTTAGGGTTCGTTTGGCATGAAAGTTTGGGTTGGATTTGGGCTATTTTGGTCACAAAAAGAAAAAATAGGCTTTTTAACCCAATAAGACAAAATGTCATATCTAAACCATAATTATTTCATTTTTTCATTCACAAAAATCAAAAAAGCCAAAAAGCTCATTCTAAATAAGACTTTTTAGTCCCAGGCTAAAATAGCCAAAAAGTCAAAAAAACTAAAAAGCCAACCCACATTCCAAATGAAGGCTTATTTGATAAATTAGATTATACATTTTTTATTAGTAATTTTGCAATTAAAAATGTTAAAATTGTGACATAAGCTGGTTTGGGAAGAATATTGGGGCAAAAATAGCCATATAAGACAAAATAGGCTATTTTAGCAAAATATGACAAAATTTCATATCCAGCCTATAATCATTTCATTTTTTTCTCACAAAAGCCAAAAAAAGCCAAAAAAATCTATCCCAAACGAGGCTTTTTAGTCTCAGGCTAAAATAGCCAAAAAATCAAAAAGTCAAAAAACTAACCCACATCCCAAACGAGTTTGATATTTCATTACAATTTGTTTGTTTTTTTATGTACTAGTTGATTTTTATTTTAGTCGTTTTTCTTATTATAAACTTTGTTATATATTTAAATAAAATTTAATAATTATATATAGAAGTAACCTTTTTGTAAATACTGTCTACAAAAAATAGATACATAATCTTTTAGAAGGCTGCTATTTGTCCCTATCTTTTTACTTTGCCCTCCCCCAACTTCTTTGAACCCCCACCTAGAAAAATGAGTTCCCCCCATTTTCTCTTTGAAGCCTTACCTTAATACCAACTATATCCCTAACTCCAAACCAAACACAAACCCTAGCCCCTAACCCTAATTCCATCGCAATTAACTCTGGCTGGCAGTCCCATCCCTTCGATGACCTCACAACACCTCACCGACCAGCGACCATCCTTCCATAACCTCTGACCACCGCGACCCCCTTCCTCTTCCGTTTTTATTTTATTTTATTTTTTTCAGATCTGCGGTAGAAATCACGACGGCAGCTCTCCATTCACTGAATTGATTTGGGGAGAAAAAGAATAATAATAAAAAGAAGAAGACGACCAGACCCACCACAACCACCTCCCCTTATTTGGGTCGCCTCTATCTCTGTCTTGCTCGATTTCTGTCTCTCTCTCTCTCTCTCCCCCTTACTGTCGCTCGATCTTTGTCTTGCTTTCTCTATCTCGCTCGATCTCTGTCTTGCTCTCTCTCTGTCACTCGATCTCTCTCCCTCGCGATGGCTAGGGTGTAACATTTTGTTTTGAGTGACCACTAGAGCAGTCATTCGGTCGCTCGATCGTAGATGCAAAGCTCCCAGTATCTTGCTCGTTTGTAGGCAAGACTGCTCGAGCGTAGAATCCAGACTCTTAGTATTTTCACTATAGCTCTAAAAAACTTATAGAACCTTACGTTTATCGCTCGAGTGGTGAAAAGTTCGCTCGAGCGGTCTAGTCGGGACATCTCACTTAAAGCTTGATTAAACACTTTTCCTTCTCACTTTTTCCAACTCTATTCTTGGGAGAGAATTGATTCATCTTGAAATCTTGGCTTGAAATTTAGAGGAATTGAAGAATAGATTGCAAATTAAGCTTGTATACCTTGAATTCAAGACCTAAGGTAGGATATTTACCTTCTTGTTTGTGAATTTAAGTTAGTTCTTGCATGATTCATGGAAGATTACAGTTTTAAAGTCAAGAATTGGTTTAAATGTTGAATTGAGTAGTAAATCATGCATGCATGCACACATTGTTGAGTTTTGAGGTTGTTTTCATGGAAATTGCTACATGCATGTCCATATCTTGATTATAGTTCATGAATTCATCATGTTTTTGGAAGTTTTGACTCATTTGTTCTTGTATTAGAAGCTTGGAAGTTGACTAAATTCATGCATGTTGCATGTACATCATGTTCTTGAAGTTTATTTGAAATTGTGTTTAATTGAACTACCTTTGAGCTTTGATTTTGCAAATTGATCTTTGAAACATGTCATATAATGAGTTTTAAAGTGTTTTCAAGAAAATTAGCCCAAAAGGATCGAATTTGATGCTTTAAATGTTGAGTTTCATGCTTGGAGACAAATCTGGAAATTCTAGATTTTGGATCTACGCTCGAGCGGGAAACTCCACGCTCGAGCGTACACTCTGAGTTCATGCAGTTCGCTCGAACGGGGAAAGCAACGCTCGAGCGTGAAATGCGTGTATCCAGTACTTTACATGTGTTTACAGTCCGCTCGAGCGAGGGAATGCACGCTCGAGCGAGGACTTGTGTCTCACGCTCAAGCAGGGGTCAAGCGCCCGTCGAGCGTGAATTTCATGCATCCAGTACTTTTGCAGTCTGCTCGAGCGTAGCTCTTTTGTCTGCATGTCCGCTCGAGCGGAGAAAGCCACGCTCGAACGGGACCCCTGTTTCAGCAAAAATTTAAAAAGTGTTTTAAAGTGCATCTTTGCATCCTCATTCCATCCTAGGCATTCCTAGGCCTAGTTTAAGGCATCTTAATGCGGATAATGCTATTGAACCACACCGAGTCAAGATAGGGACTAAGTCATTGTTTCCCAAACGTGCAACTTAGTGTGTGTTCATCCTATAACTGTGTAGGGTTGGCATCCGAGGAAGCTCACTAGCCTATCTGTAGCCAAGAACTCTGTGAGTAACAATGTTGTAAAGATATATTCAATCATGAATATTTTCTGAATGATCAACTATACTGCTTTCCGAAATGATTTTTCTTACTGAATGAATGCTTGTCCTATTTGCGAACTGTATTCATGGCATCCATAGCAATTTACTGTTACTGCTACTGTTACAGAGATCTCTGTCGGTTCCCATGTTGGAACCACTACTGTTTACTGATATGATGGCCATCAACTGACTGTTCGGTCTGTTAAGACCTACTGTACTGTTTTGCTATGGGATGTATCACATATGACTGCTATGACTGAATGACTAATATACTGTTATAACTGACTGTTTTAAATACTGAAGGGACATTCATTCTTAATCTCTTTACGCATATGTTATTCACTAGGCTTTAGCTCACTGTTTATATATATATATATATATATGTAGGTGTCCAGGCACCGGATCGGAGCTAGGAGCGTTGGGTTAAACTCCCTTTTTGGTCAAGCCAACCAACGTGCCTCACTGCGAGGTTCCTAGTGTGTTTAAGCTTAGACTTTTAGGGTGTCTCAGTTCACCCTTCTGTCTCTTTTTGTAATACTGTATAGACTGGCACTGTACTGTTATGGTAGGGATTTGGTCCTTAACCTGAATGTTTGTATAAGTTGTATGTATATACTGTTCTGGTTATGATGTGAATATGTTATGAAAAGTCTTTTTGCATACAGACTGTCACAGCTCATTAGACATCTTTTATTACTGTTTTGGCTTCCACCAGCCCCTGCACTCTGTATTACTGTTATTACTGTTAAGCAGGCCTTCGGTAATCACGGATTACTGGCCGGTTATGGTGCTAAACCCATAGGGGCGGGTTTGGGTTGTGACAGAGTGGTATCAGAGCGATATCAAACCACGAGTTATACCGCACACACGTGTCCGAATGAGCTATAGGATGTCCTACAAAAGTGAATAGGGCATTGCATGAGCATTGAAAAAGTGTGTGTGGCCATGACATGAATACATGTGCTAATGTGTTAATATGTTAAGTATGCAACTGTCTATGTTTATAATTGCCATAATTGTCCATAGTGAAATGGAGAATGCAAGAACTACTGATGAAACAGAATCATCTGAGGCCAGAATGGCAAGGCTAGAAAGAACAGTTGAACTGCTAACTGAGGCCTTAAGGCAACAACAGAACCAACAGCCCCCACCTCATCCGGTACAGCTGGAACCGAATGTGAATGATGACATAATTGCTCTAACACAGAAGTTCAGCAAAATGAAACCACCATCCTTTCAGGGAGGCCTTGAACTGTTAAAGGCCGAAGCATGGGTGCCAGAAACAGAGAAACTGTTCGAAGTCTTTCCGTGTTCTGAAGCACACAAAGTGCTACTGGCTACCTTCACCTTACAAGAAGAGGCCAGAAGGTGGTGGATGCTGGTCCGCGACACCAATACTGCCATGGATTGGGCTCAGTTTAAAGGAGCCTTCTTTGAGAAATACTTCCCTCAGTGTGTCAGGGACCGGAAAGTGACTGTCACGACCCAAACCCGCACCTATGGGTTTAGTACCGTAACCAGCCAGTAATTTGAGATTACCGAAGGCCTACTTAACAGTAAGACAGTAATACAGAGTACAGGGGCAGGCGGAAGCCAAAACAGTAATTAAAAGATGTCCAATGAGCTGTGACAGTCTGTATGCAAAAAGACTTTTCATAACATATTCACATTCGAAACAAAACAGTATGTACATACATCATATATAGATATTCAGGTTAGGGACTACATCCCTACTATAACAGTACAGTAAAGTATATGTACAGTCTATACAGTAATACGAAAACAGATACAAAAAGAGGGGAATCTAAAACCCCCCAAAAAGCCCTAGCTTGAAGGACTTGGAACCTCACAGTGAGGCACAACGGTTGGCTTGACAAAACGGGAGCTTAGCCTGACGCTTCTAGCAACGGTCCGGTGCCTGTACACCTACATATATATATATATATATATATATAAACGGTGAGCTAAAGCCCAATGAATAATATATGCATAAAGAGGTTAAGAATGAATATCATTTCAGTATTAAAACAGTCATTTGAACAGTATATCAGTTATTCGATTATAGCAGTCATAAGTGATACACCCAATAGCAAACAGTACAGTAGGTCTTAACAGACCGGACAGTCGGTTGATGGCCATCATATCAGTAAATAGTAGTGGTTCCAACATGGGAACCGACAGAGATCTCTGTGACAGTAGCAGTACAGTACAGTACAGTAACAGTAAATTCTTATGGATGCCACGAATACAGTTCACAAATAGGACAAACATTCATTCAGTAAGAAATATCATTTCAGAAAGCAGTACAGTTGTTCATTCAGAAATATTCATGATTGAACATATCTTTACAACATTGTTACTCACAGAGCACTGGGCTATAAGCAGCTAGAGCGTCCTCGGATGCCAACCCTACACAGTTACAGAACGAACACACACTAAGCTACACAGTTGGGAAAATAATAACTTAATCCCTAATTTGCCTCGGTGTGGTTCTACATCAATATCCTCCTTAAGATGCCTTAAACATGCCCTAGGAATGCCTAGGATGGAAAGAGGATGCAAAGATGCACTTTTAAACACTTTTCAAAATTTTCAAAAAAACAGGGGTCACGCTCGAGCGTGGCTTCATACGTTCGAGCGGACATGCAGACAAAGGATCCTCGCTCGAGCGTCACTTTCTTAGTTCGAGCAGACTGTAAAACATGGCAAAAGTACTGGATACATGAAATTCACGCTCGACGGGCACTCGACCCCCGCTCGAGCGTGAGACACAAGTCCTCGCTCGAGCGTGCGTTCCCTCGCTTGAGCGGACTGTAAAACACATGACAGTACTGGATACACGCATTTCCCACTCGAGCGTCACTTTCCACGCTCGACCAGACTGCATGAATTCAGTGTGTACGCTCGAGCGTGTAGTTCCCCGCTCGAGCGTGAGTCCAAAATCTGGAATTTCCAAATTTGAACCTCAAGCGCAAAACCAACTTTTAAGGCGTCAAATTCGATCCTCTTGGGCTAATTTTCTGGAAAACACTTCAAAACCCATTATATTACATGTTTCAAAGATCAATTTAAGAAATCAAAGCCCAAAGGTAGTTCAATTAAACACCATTTTCAAATAAACTTCAAGAACACGAAGTGTATGAAACATGCATGTGTTCAACCAAATTCAAAGTTTCAAATACATGACCAAATGAGTCAATTCTTTCAAAAACATGATGAATTCATGAACTATAATCAAGATATGAGCATGCATGTAACAATTTCCATGAAAACAACCTCAAAACTCACAAATGTGTACATGCATGCATGATTAAGCTTCAATTCAACATGCTAGAACCAATTCAAGACCTTAAAACTCTAAACTTCCATGAACCATGCAAAATACAACTTGAATTCACAAACTAAAGGATGAGTATCCTACCTTAGGTCCTCAATGACAAGTATGGAAGCTCAAATATGCAATTAGCCTCTAATTCCTTTAATTTCCAAGCAAAACCTTCAAGTTGAACTCAATTTCTCTCTCTCTCTCTCTTAGTCGGTTCAAGCTCTCAAAATGGTTGAAGAAGTATTGTGTCAAAAGTGTATGAAGTGTGATTAAACAAGTCCTAGAATTGTCCACTAAGTGGCAAAATGGTAGATAAGTCTAACTTAATTAATTTAGCTTTATTTAATCTAATTTAATCATACCAAATCACATTTCAATTAAACATGCCATAAAATCACATAAATTCTAATTAGCATGAAACATTAATCAATTTCAGATTCGGCCGCCGATAAGGCTTTCAATTTGCAGTTTAAACATAATACATGAACAGATAATTTGATGACAAACATATAGAAATGCATTAACTAATATACTCAATCAATCAGTTCAGGATTTCAATCAATCAGTCAATTAACATGCTTAATCATAGATTAGCACTAATCAGTGGTGAGGGTTGTCACAGTGACTGAGTTTGAACAACTGAAACAAGGCACTATGTCCGTAGCTGAGTACGAATCGAAATTCACTGAACTCGCCAGATATGCACCACACATGGTGGATACCGATTACAAAAAGGCCAGGAAGTTTGAAGGCAGCCTTAATGTTGAAATCCTTTGACAGAATCAATGTTCTGAAGTTACTAAAATACGTGGATGTTCTTGACCGAGCAATAATGGCTGAGTCAAACATCGAGGCATTAAAACAGACTGAAACATCAGCGACTGAATGGTGCGGTAAGAGACGAGGTTTTAAATTTAAGAAAGGCCAGAACAGCCCCTTGAACAAAAAGCAAAATACGGGGTCAATAACCAGTTCCAGCCAGGGAAATAGTTCCATACTGCCCTGTTCTGAATGTGGTAAGAAACATAAAGGGGTTTGCTATAAAATAACTGGTGCTTGTTACAGGTGTGACAAGGTGGGCCATATGGTCAAAGATTGCCCTTCTGCTCTTCAGGGCAATAGTAAAGCTGCAGCCAGCGCCGCAGCATCAATTGTTGCACCAAAACCTAATCCCAAAGCTACTGGAAAAGAGCCTATGAGGTAAGGCCGAGTGTTTGCACTCATACTGGGAGATGTACAGAATACCGAGACCATTGTGTCAGGTATACTCTCAATCTGTACTCAAAATGCTTATGTTCTGATTGATTTGGGGTCTACACATTCATATGTATCGCATGCTTTTTCGCAAAAATTAAATAGACCACTGGAACCTATGAACTATCTGTTAGCTATATCTTCACCTGTTGGAGGATCCATGACATGCGCTTATATGTACCCTGCATGTGAAATTATTGTTGGGGATGTTCATTTGTATATTGATTTACTGCCTCTAAATATTGATCACTTTGATGTGATATTGGGAATAGACTGGTTAACAAAATATCATGCTACCATAGACTGTGTAACAAAACAAGTTGTTTTCCGTCCACCTTGACTGCCTGAATTTGTGTTTAACGGAGTTGGAGTAGTACCTCCCCCGTATCTGATTTCATCCATGAAAGCTTTTAAACTGATTAAAAAAGGGTGTAAAGGGTATCTATGTTGTGTATTGACTGTACCTACTGATGCTAAAACTGATGTGAACAGTATTCCTATAGTTAGAGAATTCCCAGATGTTTTTCCAGACGAGTTGCCAGGGGATTTGATTGATAGGGAGATTAAGTTCACCATTGATGTGATTCCATGTACACAGCCAGTATCTAAAGCTCCTTACAGAATGGCACCTACCGAACTGAAAGAATTGAAAATTCAGCTGCAGGAACTGTTAGACAAGAAGTTCATCAGGCCCAATACTTCACTGTGGGGCGCTCCAGTTTTGTTTGTGAAAAAGAAAAACGGCTCACTGAGACTCTGCATTGACTACCGTGAACTGAACAAGGTAACAGTGAAAAACAAATATCCATTGCCTCGAATTGATGATATGTTTGACCAGTTACAGGGTGCCCAGGTTTTCTCCAAAATTGACCTTAGATTTGGATACCACCAGTTGAAAGTCAAACCGGAGGATATTGAAAAGACTGCCTTTCGAACGAGGTATGGACATTATGAATTCCTTGTTATGCCTTTCGGAGTTACTAATGCACCTGCTGCATTTATGGACCTTATGAACAGAATTTTCAAACCATACCTTGATGAATTTGTAGTTGTTTTCATAGATGAGATTTTGATTTATTCCAAAAGCACGGAAGACATAAACATCATTTGAGAACTGCCCTACAGACCCTAAGATAACAGAAACTGTATGCTAAACTGACAAAATGTGAATTTTGGCTTGACAATGTAATGTTTTTGGGACATGTAATCAGTAAAGATGGAATTTCAGTTGATCCGCAGAAAATTGAAGCAGTAGTGAATTGGCCTAGACCGACAAATGTTACCAAAGTTCGAAGTTTTCTAGGCTTAGCCGGGTATTACAGAAGGTTTGTCAAAGACTTCTCCAAAATTGCCCTATCACTGACTTAATTGACTCAAAAGGGGATATCATTTGACTAGACCGATCAGAGAGAATCAGCCTTTCAAGAGTTAAAGACTCGACTTGTGACTGCACCGATTCTTACCCTATCCTCAGGTACGGATGGTTATACTATATTTAGTGATGCATCTTATAAGGGTTTGGGATGTGTTTTAATGCAGACTGGTAAAGTTATTGCGTATGCTTCCTGACAACTGAGACCGCATGAAAAGAACTACCCGACCCATGACTTGGAACTTGCTGCAGTAGTGTTTGCACTGAAAATCTGGCGTCACTACCTTTATGGGCCAACATGTGAAGTGTATACAGACTACAAGAGTTTGAAATACTTCTTCACACAGAAAGAACTGAACATGAGGCAGCGGAGATGGTTAGAACTGATAAAGGATTATGATTTGCAAATTTTGTACCATCTGGGGAAAGCTAACACCGTTGCCAATGCATTGAGTCGGAAATCGATTGGAAATTTAGCCTGTTTACTCACCGAACAGAAAGAATTGCTAGGTGACCTTGAAAAATTTAAAGTTGAGATTGTTTTGCGCGAATAAGGTGGAACCTTAGCTGCTATTTCTGCTCAACCGGCACTGATTGAGGAAATTAAAGAGAAATAGCAACATGATGACTTCTTGAAAAAGGTCATTAATGAACGGGAATCCAAATCAAGGCCGGACTTTAAATTTGAGGACAATGTGTTGAAATTCCAGGAAAGGTTGTGTGTACCGAATGATTCTGAACTGAAAAGAAGAATTCTACAAGAGGGCCACAATTCGAAATTGTCTATCCATCCAGGAAATATGAAAATGTATCAAGACTTGAAATTGAATTTATGGTGGCCGGGAATGAAGAAAGAGATTGCTGACTTTGTATCGAAATGTCTTCATTGCCAACAAGTTAAAGCTGAACATCAACGACCCGCAGGCTTACTGCAAC
This sequence comes from Camellia japonica, assembly GCA_030407325.1. Taxonomy (NCBI): domain Eukaryota; kingdom Viridiplantae; phylum Streptophyta; class Magnoliopsida; order Ericales; family Theaceae; genus Camellia; species Camellia japonica. Next base: position 121,468,642 of record JAPPVO010000019.1, read on the forward strand.
CCTTACCGATACCGGAGTGGAAATGGGAACATATCACTATGGATTTTATTGTTGGTTTACCTCGCTCCAGTAAAGGAATGAGCTCAATTTGGGTTATTGTTGATAGATTAACTAAATCTGCTCACTTCTTACCTGTCAAAACAATTTATAATGCGGACAAATTGGTTACACTCTATATTGATGAGATTGTTAGATTGCACGGAGTGCCTGTGTCCATTGTTTCTGACAGGGACTCGAAGTTTACATCGAGATTCTAGCAAAGCCTACAGACTGCATTGGGTACTGAACTGAGACTGAGTAGTGCATACCATCCTCAGACAGATGGCTAGTCAGAAAGAATCATCCAGACTCTGGAGGATTTACTGAGAATGTGTGTCCTTGATTTTCAGGAAAATTGGGAAAGCCACTTACCGTTGGCTGAATTTGCCTACAACAACAGCTTTCACTCGAGTATTGGAATGGCGCCTTTCGAGGCTTTACATGGCAGGAAATGTCGATCTCCTATCTGCTGGGCAGAAGTAGGAGATGGGTCTTTGCTTGGGCCCAAGATTGTACATGAAACTACTGAAAAAGTGAAACTGATTCAACAGAGATTGAAAACCGCACAAAGCCGACAGAAAAGTTATGCGGATGTCCGAAGGCGAGACAGAGAGTACGAAGTAGGTGATCATGTTTTTGTTAAAGTGACACCGATGAAAGGGCAGACTCATTTTGGAGTTAAGGGCAAGCTAGCGCCGAGATATATCGGACCGTATGAGATTATTGAGAAAATCAATCTGGTGGCGTATCAAGTAGCGCTTCCTCCTGAAATGGAGCATATGCATAACGTGTTCCATATTTCAATGTTGAGGGATTACCTCTGGGATCCCTTCCACGTGATTGAGCCTACCCGTGTAGTGCTAAGTGATGACTACACTTATGAAGAACGGCCTGTTCAGATTGTAAACAGATGGATCAAGAAGTTGAGGAACAAAGAGATTCCGTTAGTGAAAGTTGATTGGCAAAACCATGGTGGCGTATATGCCACTTGGGAAAGGGAAGACGATATGATCAAGAGATATCCTGAACTGTTCTCTCTGGATCCGGTATTCTTCCAAAATGAAGGTAATTCGAGTTTGGAAAACCAAACTCTTTGTAAGGAGGGGAGACTGTGACAACCCTCACCACTGTTTACTGATAATACCACTGATTACTGCTAAACTGTGACTGAACATGATTAAGTAACTGATTTGACTGACATTCTGAACTGATTGATTGAGTGTATTAGTTTAACCGCATTTCTATCTGTTTGACTGTTAATTGATCTGTTCATGTTTTAAGTTTGAACTGTAAATTGAAGGCCTTATCGGCGGCCGAATCTGAAATCGATTAGTGTTTTGTGTTTATTAGAATTAATGTGATTTTATGGTAAATTTAATTGGAATTTGATTTGGTATGATTAAATTGGATTAAATAATGTTGAATTACATTAAATGAGTTTATTACTCTTTTGCCACTTAGTGGATTATTCTAGGACCATTTAGTTGACTCATATATGTTAGCATTAGCACCTCTTCAGCCATTATTCAAGACCCAAAACCGAGAGAGAGAGAGAGAGAAGTTGTGTGTCTTGGGAGAGAATTGATTCATCTTGAAATCTTGGCTTGAAATTTAGAGGAATTGAAGAATAGATTGCAAATTAAGCTTGTATACCTTGAATTCAAGACCTAAGGTAGGATATTTACCTTCTTGTTTGTGAATTTAAGTTAGTTCTTGCATGATTCATGGAAGATTACAGTTTTAAAGTCAAGAATTGGTTTAAATGTTGAATTGAGTAGTAAATCATGCATGCATGCACACATTGTTGAGTTTTGAGGTTGTTTTCATGGAAATTGCTACATGCATGTCCATATCTTGATTATAGTTCATGAATTCATCATGTTTTTGGAAGTTTTGACTCATTTGTTCTTGTATTAGAAGCTTGGAAGTTGACTAAATTCATGCATGTTGCATGTACATCATGTTCTTGAAGTTTATTTGAAATTGTGTTTAATTGAACTACCTTTGAGCTTTGATTTTGCAAATTGATCTTTGAAACATGTCATATAATGAGTTTTAAAGTGTTTTCAAGAAAATTAGCCCAAAAGGATCGAATTTGATGCTTTAAATGTTGAGTTTCATGCTTGGAGACAAATCTGGAAATTCTAGATTTTGGATCCACGCTTGAGTGGGGAACTCCATGCTCGAGCGTATACTCTGAGTTCATACAGTCCGCTCGAGCGGGGAAAGCAACGCTCGAGCGCGAAATGCGTGTATCCAGTACTTTGCATGTGTTTACAGTCCGCTCGAGCAAGGGAATGAACGCTCGAGCGAGGACTTGTGTCTCACGCTCGAGCAGGGGTCGAGCGCCCGTCGAGCGTGAATTTCATGCATCCAGTACTTTTGGAGTCTGCTCGAGCGTAGCTCTTTTGTCTGCATGTCTGCTCGAGCGGAGAAAGCCACGATCGAGCGGGACCCCTGTTTCAGCAAAAATTTGAAAAGTGTTTTAAAGTGCATCTTTGCATCCTCATTCATTCCTAGGCCTAGTTTAAGGCATCTTAATGAGGATAATGCTATTGAACCACACCGAGTCAAGATAGGGACTAAGTCATTGTTTCCCAAATGTGCAACTTAGTGTGTGTTCATCCTGTAACTGTGTAGGGTTGGCATCCGAGGAAGCTCACTAGCCTATCTGTAGCCCAGAACTCTGTGAGTAACAATGTTGTAAAGATATATTCAATCATGAATATTTTCTGAATGATCAACTGTACTGCTTTCCGAAATGATTTTTCTTACTGAATGAATGCTTGTCCTATTTGCGAACTGTATTCGTGGCATCCATAGCAATTTACTGTTACTGCTACTGTTACAGAGATCTCTGTCGGTTCCCATGTTGGAACCACTACTGTTTACTATTATGATGGCCATCAACTGACTGTTCGGTCTGTTAAGACCTACTGTACTGTTTTGCTATGGGATGTACCACATATGACTGCTATGACTGAATGACTGATATACTGTTATAACTGACTGTTTTAAATACTGAAAGGACATTCATTCTTAACCTCTTTACGCATATGTTATTCACTGGGCTTTAGCTCACTGTTTATATATATATGTAGGTGTCCAGGCACCGGATCGGAGCTAGGAGCGTTGGGTTAAACTCCCTTTTTGGTCAAGCCAACCAACGTGCCTCACTGCGAGGTTCCCAGTGTGTTCAAGCTTAGACTTTTAGGGTGTCTCAGTTCACCCTTCTGTCTCTTTTTGTAATACTGTATAGACTGGCACTATACTGTTATGGTAGGGATTTGGTCCCTAACCTGAATGTCTGTATAAGTTGTATGTATATACTGTCCTGGTTATGATGTGAATATGTTATGAAAAGTCTTTTTGCATACAGACTGTCACAGCTCATTGGACATCTTTTATTACTGTTTTGGCTTCCGCCAGCCCCTGCACTCTGTATTACTGTTATTACTGTTAAGCAGGCCTTCGGTAATCACGGATTACTGGCCGGTTACGGTGCTAAACCCATAGGGGCGGGTTTGGGTCGTGACAGATGTGGCTTATGCCACAATGGGTTGTCACGCTGGGATGGGACGTTAGTACTTTATATATTTATGTGACTATATGGGTATGGGGTCAGTTTCTATAAGGAGTTCGGGAAGTACGGGTCCTAGCCGTATTACTTGTTTTAGGTGTGGCCAGCAGGGCCACAAGGCATCGGAGTGTAAGCAGAATCTTAACCGTCAGCAATCGGCTCGTTCTCAGAGCCAATCCCAAGGTAGTGGCCAGTCACCCGTATGTTACCATTGTGGACAGTTGGGGCATATGAAGAGGTCTTGCCCACAGTTAGCCAGAACGGGAGGTGTTTCAGGGTCCTGACAGTCTGGAGGTCATCAGGCAGGCCAAGGTTAGAGACAAAATTATCAGCCAGTTCAGTCTGGGCAGGCATCTAGAGCTGTGTAAGGGTTACATCTACATAGTCAGCGCAATCGACCAACATTTTGAAGGGTGATCGAAGTGAGCAGAGACCACAAGGACGAGTTTATGCTGTCACTACTTCTAAGCAATCTTTTGGACCATCAGTGATGAGAGGTACATATCTTATCTATAATACTTGGGCCAATGTGTTAATAGATACCGAAGCATCATAGCATCTGTATTTGCATCCATGTTGGGCTTAAAGATCGAACAAATAGAATCTTCACTTATGGTATAGTCAACAATTGGGGGTCATATTGTCTTAAATTAGGGATGTCGTGGGTGCATAATCGAAGTCGCTGATCGTTGACTTCCTTTTAATCTTGTGCTATTAGATATGTCGGATTTTGACGTCATCCTTGCTATGGACTGGTTATCTTCTTATCATGCCACCATAGATTGCTACCGTAGAAGAGTTACTATGTGCACAGCAGGTGGGGATTGTTTTTATTTTCTAGAGGATAGGACCGATGATGGATTGTTGTCGTTGTATGACCCACAAAACCGAGGCAAACTTAGTTTTCTTCTTGCAACCATTATGGATGATGGAGATAATGTGGTTCGGGGGTATTTCCTAGAGTGGTTTGTGAGTATTTAGACGTTTTTCCTGAGGATCTCACAGAATTACCACATCACTGTAAGGTTGACTTTTCTATAGACTTAGTACCTGGTATGACACCCATCTCCATGTCACCGTACAGGTTTACACTAGCAAAGTTGCTTGTTTTGAAGGAGCAATTGCAATAGTTGTTAGACAAGGGTTTCATTTGCCCTAGTACGTCACCTTGGAGAGCACCGACTCTTTTCGCTAAGAAGAAGGATGGTTCGTTGCGGTTATACATCAACTACTGCAAGCTGAATAGGGTCACGGTTAAAAATAAGTGTCCATTGCCTATTATAAACGATCTTTTTGATCAACTTAAGGGTTCCCAATGTTTCTTAAAGATAAATCTAAGATAGGGTTATCATTAATTGTGTGTGAAGGAGAAAGACATTATGAAGACGGCTTTTTGTACTTGGTATGATCACTATGAATTTCTTGTAATGCTGTTTGGTTTAACCAATACCCCTGCCACTTTTATGGACTTAATAAATTAAGTCTTTCGAGATTATCTTGATAAATTCGTAGTAGTGTTTGGGAATGATATTGTTATCTATTCACCTTCCAAGGAGGAGCATGAAGAGCACCTTTGCATTGTCTTGCAGCTGCTTAGAGATCACCTGTTGTATGCTAAGTATGAGAAATGTGAGTTTTGGCTTTTCGAAGTGAAGTTTTTGGGTCACGTTGTCTCTGGGGAAAGGGTTATTGTAGATTCTTCAAAAATCGAGGCAATACAGAATTGGGAACAACCTAAGAACGCCTTCGAGATTCGTAGCTTTTTAGGTCTGTAGGGTATTATAGGCGGTTTATGAAAGACTTTTCTAGCCTAGCATCACCATTGACTAGACTAACCAGAAAATGAGTAAAATTTGTTTGGAGCAAGTCTTGTGAAAAATCCTTCTTAGAATTAAAAGTTAGATTGATCTCTGCACTAATCTTAATCATTCCAGAGAGAGGGTTGGGTTACACCGTATATTGTGATACTTCCAGGAAAGATTTGGGATGTGTTCGGATAAAGGAGGGTAAGGTGGTGGCATATGGTTCACGCCAGTCAAAGACTCACGAGAAGAACTACCCTACCAATGATTTTGAATTAGACGTTGTAATTTTTGCTCTAAAACTTTGGAGGCACTATCTCGATAGGGAGAAAATTTGATGTGTTTTCGGATCATAAAAGTCTCAAGTACCTGTTTTTACAAAAAGATTTGAACCTACGTCAGAGGAGATGGATAGAGTTCATGGAAGATTATGATTTTGAATTGCATTACCATCCGGGGAAGGCCAACGTGGTGGCCAATGCCTTGAGTAGGAAGTCTGTTAGCATTGTTGCTCGTCTAGCCATGAGAGAATGGGAGATGTTGGGTGATATAGGTGAGTTTGACTTGCTGCTTGACGAGTCTCTTGGGCAAGGAACTTTGTTCTTAGTTCTTGCGCAACCCACACTTGTCACACGAGTTATAAATGCACAACAGAGTGATTTAGAAGTAAAGGCAATTAGAGAGAGAATCTCACAACAGAAGGAGGAAAAAGGGTTGAGAGTAGATTCTGACTCGAAAATTCGGTATGTAGACTGCCTTTTTGTACTAGAATCTTGTAGAGACAAAGTACTCCGATAATTTCATCATTCACGCCTTGCTGTACATGCGGGAGGCACAAAAATGTATCGCGACCTTAGTCGTCAATTTTGGTGGAGAGGTATGAAACGAAACGTGGCCCTATTTGTGTCCAAGTGTCTAACTAGTCAACAAGTCAAAGAAGAGCACCATAAGCCAGCTAGGTTGTTACCACCATTGCCTATAGTTGAGTGGAAGTGGAAGCACATCACTATGGATTTTGTTTCGGGTCTTCCTAGAACACAGAGGAGTAATGACGCGATTTGGGTTGTTGTGGATTGACTGAGTAAGTCGATTCATTTTCTCTCTATATGTATGGGCGATTCAGTTGATTACTTGGTTGAACTTTATGTTAGGGAAATTGTTCGGCTTCATGGAGTTCCAGTAAGTATTATCTCAGATAGAGCCCTCGCTTCACCGCACGGTTGTGGCAAAGTTTACAAACTGTCATGGGCACTCAGTTAACCTTTAGCACTGCCTACCACCCTCAAATTGATGAATAGTCTGAGCGCACTATCCAAATCTTGAAAGATATGTTGAGAGCTTGTCTACTAGACTTCAAAGGTTCTTAGGAGAGACACTTGCCTTTAGCAAAGTTTGCCTACAATAATAGATTTCAAGCTAGCATTGGGATGACACCTTTTGAAGCCTTATATAGGTATCTGTATAGGTCCCCGGTGTGTGGGAGGTGGGGGATGCACCTATGCTTGGGCCAAAATTGGTTCGTGAGACCACTGAGAAAGTAGCTCTCATTTAAAAGAGATTAATTATGACCTAAAGTTGATAGAAAAGTTACGCCAACCGAAGAAGGAGACCTATATCATTTGAAGTGGGCGATCATGCGTTTTTGAAGATATCACCTAGGAAGGGTTTGATGAGATTTGGGTGAAGTGGGAAGTTGTCATCTAGATTCATCGGTTCCTTTGATATCATCGAACGGGTGGGAGTAGTAACCTATCGTCCTCCCATACCACCACAATTGTCTAGGATATACGATGTGTTTCACATTTCTATGCTTCGCAAGTATGAACCCGACCCTTTCCATGTTTTAGATTGGACAAGCCTAGAAGAGGATGAGAACTCTTCATACGAGGAGAGACCTGTGAAGATCCTAGACTCCTGAGAACAAGTTTTGAGATGTAAGACTATTCCTTTAGTAAAGGTATTGGGGCACCATCATGGAACGGAAGAAGCTACTTGGGAATGAGAAGTTAAGGTCAGAGCAAAATATCCAGATTTATTTGATAATGTGTAATCTTGTTAGATAACGATGTTCATCACAATGTACATCTCGATTTATGGAATAGAGCAATGAAAAAATGTTAATTTCCTTAAAGACTTGAACTTTGTGTCATAATAGAAGTTTTGATTTGATTTTGGTTTTCAGTTGGTGATGTTGTGATGATTGGAGTTATTGTTAATGTTGTCTTCATCTTTCTTGGGAATTGTTGGAGTTGTTTGGGCAGGAATTACGAAATTTCAGGGACAAAATTCTTTAAAGAGGGTAGGTTGCAACAGTCTGTTTTGGGTGGCCGCTCGAGCGGTCATTTGGTTGCTCGAGCATAGATGCAAAGCTCCCAGTATCTTGCCCATTTGCAGGCAGGACCGCTTGAGCAATGAAGTGGTTGCTCGAGTGTAGAATCCAGACTCTCAGTATTTTCACTGTAGCTCTACAAAACTTCTAGAACCTTGCATTTATCGCTCGAGTGGTGAAAAGTTCAATCAAGCAATCTGGTCAGGACAACTCATGTCACGACCTAAACCCGCCCCTATAGGCTTAGCTCATGACCGGCCAGTAATCCCGGATTACCTTCTGCCTGAAAGACAAAGCAATCATAATATAATAATGAGGCTTAGCGGAAGCAATAAAGATATATAACTAAGTCTATTGAGCAGTGCATATATGCCAAAATCATAACAATTTAAAATTTTAAACTTCATTAAACTTATACACTATACATCAAAGTTGGACTTTTCATATATTGTCATTCCAAAGCATCAAAAAGAAACAAAACAAAACAAAGATGGTTGACAGAGCTTGACTCCTGTTGAGTCCAAGCATCCCCCTTCACAGAGGCACTCTGGAACGACTTCACAGGGGTAGACACCGAGGCTGCCTTAAACTTGACATCCCATTTTCTCACCGACATGTATATATATATACATATATAAGGGAAAGGGGTGGCTGAAGCCCAGTGAGTAATATTAGTATAAAGGTTTTATATGAATGAAGTCCAGCATGTTACAAAACGCATTTCTCGTTTTCAAAACAATTCATGTCAATAATCAACCATTAGAGTAAACAATCATATCAATGTATTCTTTGCGATAACAATAATCAATCATTCAATTTACGTGATACATCTAATAGAGTATCAAAAAGACAATGTATCGAAGCCAATAGGACCACAAGGGTTAATCCAATGAGACCACGATGGGTCAATCAATAATTCATAATACGATGTGGACCATCAAGGTCTAACACCAAAGATCTCTGTGTTTCAATTAGTCCAATGGGTCATGGTATTGTTTCCTCCAAGCAAGGGCCTATTAATCAATAGGCCACGATATTGTTTCTCCTGGGTGAGGGCCTTACTAGTGGATGCCACAATTACAATTCAAAAGGGACATTCATTCTTAACTAACAAAATAAAATTCAAAATACCATTCTTGAACAATTTCAAAATACATTTTGAACATAGCTTTATAAGGACATTACTCACAGTAGGTTAAATCGATATTAGGCCTTGGACGTCCACTTACACAACACACATATTGAAACGGAAATCTCAATGAAATGTTTTATAATTCAATTCCCTTTTAATGTGTTTCTAGTTCATTCCCTATTAAGGATGTCTAAACAATGCTCAAAGATGCCTAAACAATGCCTAAGGATAAAAGAATGCACATGGGAGTGTATTTCAAGAATGCAAAAACTAGGGCAATTCGCTCGAGCACACCTTTGATCGCTCAAGTGGTGTGGCCTGTTTGCAAAAGTACTGGATTGTTGAAATGTGCGCTCGATGGTCACTTGTGCTATGTGGGATAAAAGAGTGAGTTTGCTCGAGTGGTAATTATATCGCTTAAGCCATGTGCAACATGTCTGCAAAAATCCTGGATGCATGCAAAGTACGCTTGAGCGACAAATAGTTCGCTTGAGCGGTGGAGCAGAATTCTGGAATTTCTAGAACAGAGTTCAAGTTCAAAAGCATAATTCCAAGTTGTAAAGCTTACATGGCTAGACCTAAAAGTACCAAAACACTTTGGAAAACATATAAACATAACCAATTGCTCAAAATCATTGTCAATTCTCAAAATCAAACTCAAAACTCCATACTTTAGCCATGAATGTAATGAATTGTCCTCTTTTCTTTTCAAAGCATGATCATATGAGATGTTTAGTGTGAAATGATGAAGAACCTTCAAAGATAGCTAGTAAAACTTCATGCATGCAAGGATTTTGCTGAGAATTAATCTTAAAAATGATCAATTATGCATGCATGTACTCAATTAGCTCAAAGTCACTAAATTCATCGTGATTCTAACTCTTTCATTTCAAATTCATGCAAATGTTCTTATAAACTAAGTGAGTTCCATACCTATAGCTTGAATTCAAGAGTGAGAAGCTTTAATTTCTTCAAGCCCCCTTCAAATCTCTTCAATTCTCCAAGTTCTCTCTCTCAAAGTTGAAGTCTCTCTCTCTCTCTCTCTCTCTCTCTCTCTCTCTAATCTCAGCCAAAATGATGAAGAATGTGAACTCATTAAGCTTATATTGCATATTTGTAGGGTTAATTAAGTTAAGTTAATTAAGTGAGATTAAGGCTAACCAATTAAGCTTAATTCTAATTATTTTGATCCAAATCAAATTTTTATTAAATTTACCATATGATTCTAAATATTCTAATTAGCCTATTGAACTAATCAATTTCGGTTTCTGAATCCGTTTCGGCTTTCAATTTCCAATCCAAAGTAAGCACTTAGACAGATTTTCCATAAACAAACAGATAAGAACAAATTAAACACATAATTATGCAAATATGCCTAATGAAATAATATGCACATTGGGGGTCGTTACAGTCTCTTCCCTTTAGAAAGTTTTGTCCTTCAAACTTAAGTTACCTCCATTCGGAAACAAATGTGGGTACCGTTGTTGCATTTCATCCTTTTTCTCCTATGTGACCTTTTTCCCGTAATGTTCTTTCCACTTTGCCTTCACTATTGGGACCGATTTGTTCCTTAGTTGCTTTACTTGCTAGTCAATGATCTGTACTAGTCATTTATCGTACTTCATATCATCATTTAAGGCTATTCAGTGGTAGTTAATGACGTGAAATGGATCTCTAAGATACCCTCAAAGCATCGACATGTGAAACACATTATGCATCTGTTCCATCCTCAGTGGTAAAGCAATACAGTAAGCAATAGGATCAAGTTTGTTTAGAATTTGGAACGGCCAGATGTAGCGTGAGTTAAGTTTCCCTTCTTGCCAAATCTTGTTTGTTCTTTTATTGGTGTTACCTTGATGAACACATGATCTTCCACTTCGTATTCCAGATCCCTCATTCTTTGATCAGCATAGTTTTTTTGTCGACTTTGGGTAGTCTTGAGCCTCTATTTGATGATCTTTATATTCTCGGTTGTTTCTTGCACAAGTTTAGACCCATATAATGCTCTATCACCAACCTCTGTCCAACAAATTGGAGACCTACATTTCCTTCCATATAATGCCTCATATGGTGCCATATCGATACTAGCATGGAAATGGTTGTTATATGCAAACTCTGCCAACGGCAAGTAAGTTTCCTAACTACCTTGAAATTCAATAACACACATACAAAGCATATCTTCCAGCATTTAGATAGTCCTCTCGGTCCACCCATCAGTTTGTGGATGAAAGGTGGTACTGAATCTCAACTCTGTGCCCATTGCCTGTTGCAAACTTTTCCAAAATCTATAAATGAATTTAGGATCTCTACTCGAAACTATAGACACCGGAACTCCATGTAATCAAATAATTTCATTAATATAGATTATAGCAAGTCTATAAGCATTGAAAGAAGTTTTCACAGCAAGGAAGTGAGGAGACTTTGTCAATCTATCTACTATAACCCAAATAGCATTCATATCTCTAGACGTTCGAGGTAGACTAAGAATAAAGTCCATGGTTATATGCTCCCATTTTCATTCTGGAATAAGGAGGGATTGAAGAAAGCTTGCCGATTTCTGGTGCTCAGCTTTTACTTGTTGGCATTGGAGGCATTTGGAGTTGTAGTCGGCAATTTCTCTCTTCATGTTTGGCCACTAGTATACTTGCTTTAAATCTTGGTACATTTTGGTATTCCCCAGATGCATAGCGAACATTGACTTGTGGGCTTCCTCTAGAATTCTCCTTTTTAATTCCGCATCATTAGGTACACAAAGTCTTCCTTGAAACTTCAATACTTGATCCTCAATTGTGAACTCCGTTCTAGGCTTGGTTTCGAACTCATCACAAATCTTTTTAAAAATCATTTCCTTGCTTCTGTTTGATCTCTTCTATGGTTACTGGCTGTGCTGAAATCGTAACTAATAAATGGTTTGCTCATAAGGTACCACTTCCAATTCAAGCTTTTCAAATTCTTGCAGAAGCTCTATTTGATATGTAAGCAAACAAGCTAAATTTCTCACATTCTTTCTACTGAGTGCATCAGCTACAGCATTAGCCTTGCCAGGATGATAATGAATTTGCAAATCATTATCCTTGATCAATTCAAGCCATTTACTCTGTCGCATATTCAACTCTTTCTGTGTAAAAAAATATTTCAAACTTTTATGATCTGTATATACCTCACATTTTGCCCTATAAAGGTAATGGCGCCAAATTTCCAATGCAAAGACAACAGTGGCGAGTTCTAGATCATGTGTTGAGTAGTTCTTTTCATGTGATTTCAACTGTCGGGATGCATTAGCAATCACTTTGCCATTCTGCATTAAAACACAACCCAACTCTCTGTAAGAAGCATCACTAAAAATTACAAATCCCTCAATACCTGATGGTAGGGTAAGGATTGGAGTTGTGGCCAATCTTCCTTTCAACTCTTAAAATGCAGATTCCTTTTGGTCCGTCCAGACAGATGGTTCTCCTTTTCGGGTCAATTGTGTCAATGGCACAGCAATCTTTGAAAAATCTTTGACAAATCTCTGATAGTAACCTGTCAATCTCATAAAACTTTGAACCTCTGTTACGTTAGTCGAAGTAAGCCAATCCAAAATCACTTCAATTTGCTATGGGTTAACTGAAATGCCATCTCTATTAATAACATGCCCCAAAAATATAATTTCATCTGACCAGAACTCACACTTTTTAAATTTTCCATACAATTGTTTCTCTCTAATGTCTGAAGGATTATTCTCAAGTATTGTTCATGGTCATCTTTACTGCTCGAATAAATCAAGATGTCGTCAATAAATACAACAACAAAATCATCCAAGAAAGGTTTAAAGACTCTATTCATTAAATCCATGAATGTTGCAGGTGTATTAGTAACTCTGAAAGGCATGACTAAGAATTCATAGTGTCCATACCTGGTTTAGAAGACAGTTTTCTCAATATCTTTGACTTTAATATTCAACTGGTGATATCTTGATCTCAAATCAATCTTTGAAAATACCTGAGCCCCCTGTAGCTGATCAAACAAATCATCAATCTAAGGCTGAGGATATTTATTTTTAATGGTTACCTTGTTGAGTTTCCAATAATCAATACACAATCGGAGTGTGCTATCTTTCTTCTTTACAAAGAGAACTGGTACGCTCCATGGCAATGTACGGCCGAATAAACCCCTTATCGAGTAATTCCTACAACTGAACTTTCAATTCTTTCATTTCAGTAGTAAACATACAATATGGAGTTTTAGATATAGGTTAAGTACCCAGCATCACATCAATTACAAATTCAATTTCCCTATCAATCAGTTGTCCTGGTAACTCCTCAGGAAACATATCAGGAAAATCCCTTACTACAGGAATATTATCCAAGGTGAGGTCCATGGTTTGATCGTTTATCACATTACACAAGTACCCATGACATCCCTTACTAATCAATTTACAGGCTTTCATTGCATATATTAGATAAAGAGGAGGAACTACACCCTTACCCTCAAAATAAAACTAACCTAGAGGTCGAAATGTCACTCATTTAGATGCACAATCAATAGTTGCATGATACTTAGATAGCCAGTCCATACCCAAAATAACATCAAAATGTCTCATATCAAGGGGTAACAAATCAACATATATGGTGGCATTTCCAAGTAATAATTCACATGCAGAATAAACAGATGAGCACAACATAGATCCTTCCGTTGGTGATGCAACACATAATATGTATCTGAAGGATTTGATAGGTCTATTCAATTTATCAGCAAATACCATAGAAATAAAAGAGTGTATGGAACCCAAATTAATCAATACATATATAGCTTGGCTACAAACAGAAAGTGTACCTGAAACCATAACCTCTGTGTTCTGCGTATCCCTTGGAATAAGTGCGAAATCTCTTCCTTGCCTTACATCATTTCTTGTTGTAGCAGGTGTTGCATTTGATCTCACTGTTAGGACTGACCCGGTCAAACTTGTAGCGCCTCGGTTACCATCTCGTCGAGGTTGTGTACAATCTCTTGCCATGTGACCAACTTCCCCACACTGATAGCAAGCTCCTGTAGTACGGTAACAAACACCGCGATACTTCTTTCCACATATAGCACAAGTGGGTATTAAGTTGCCACTCTAATTTGAACCTGAATCACTAGATTTTGATTTCTTGCTCATTGAAGACGTTGCTCCCTTATTAAAATTTTGTCACTTACCTCTTTATTCAAAATTCCGATTGTGAGCGGCCATATTTGCTTCTGACATCAATGCTTTGTCCAGCACATTAACATATTTGGCAATTTAAGTGCATTAATTCTTTCCAAAATTGAATCTCTAAGTCCTCCTTCAAACTTTCTAGCTTTTTTTTTTTTGTAGTTTGTATCAACCATGTGTGGTGCAGAACGTGCTAGTTCAGTGAACTGGGCTTCATACTCTACCACTGTCTTATTTCCCCTGCTTTAGTTGCTCAAACTCAAATACCTTTCTATCCGGGGCACACTGTGGGAAGTACTTCTCATAGAAAATTTCTAAAAACTAAGCCCAATCAATTCTCTTATCATTTTCTAGAGTGAATGCAGCCAATTAAACTTTTTGTGCCTCTGCACAAGGAAACACCTCAAATAACTTTTCGATTCGTAACACCCAAGCCTCAACCTTTAGTGGATTAACTCCCCCGTGAAATAAGGGTGGCTTCATCCTTTTGAATTCTTTGGTGAGGGCAATGGTTTGGTCATCTATTTGGTGGTCCTGTACCGGTGGTACGGGCATCGGAGGTGGGGATAGCGGTTATTGTTCCTTAAGCTTTCAGCCATGTCATGCATCATTCTCTCCATTCTGTCAAGTCTTGAGGAGGTTGACTCCTCCAATTCATCACCTCTTGTTCTCACCATTATCTATATAAACTTGTATTATAACAAACACATTGTATGCACACATATACATATACATATTTACAAAAATTATTTCATTTTAATATTCAAATGTATATGGATGCAATCCTTAAGTCTTTTCTAGACACCTTACTGCTCAATGGACAAGTGAGTGAGATATAACTCGTGCTCTGATACTACTCTATCATGACCCGAACTCACCCATATAGGCTTAGGTCATGACCGACCAATAATCCCGGATTACCTTCGGTCTCAATGACAAAACAATCATAATAAAATAACCGGGCTTTGCGGAAGCAATAAAGATATATAAACTGAGTCCATTGAGTAATGCATATATGCCAAAATCATAATAATTTAAAAACTTTAAACTTCATTCAACTTATACACAATACATCAAAGTTGGACTTTTCATATATTGTCATTCCAACACATCAAAAAGAAACAAAACAAAACAAAAAAGATGGTTAACAAAGCTTAACTCCTGTTGAGTCCAAACACGCCCTTCACAGAGGCACTCTAGAATGACTTCATAGGAATAGACACAGAAGCTGCCTTAAACTTGACATCTCGCTTGCTCACCTACATATATATATATATAATGCAAAGGGGTGAGCTGAAGCCTAGTGAGTAATATCAATATAAAGGTTTTATATGAATGAAGTTCAGCATGTTATAAAATGCATTTCTCGTTTCCGAAACAATTCATGTCAATAAGCAACCATTAGAGTAAACAATCATATCGATCTATTCTTTACGATAACAATAATCAATCATTCAATTTACGTGATACATCTAATAGAGTATCAAAGAGACAATGTGCCAAAGCTAATAGGGCCACAAGGGTTAATCTAATGGGACCACAAGGGTTAATCCAATTGGACCACGACAGGTCAATCAATAATTCATAATACGATGTGGACCATTAAGGTCTAACACCAGAGATCTCTGTGTTTCAATTAATCCAATGGGCCATAGTATTGTTTCTTCTAGGGATATGTCTATTAATCAATGGGCCACGATATTGTTTCCCCCAAGTGAGGACCTCACTAGTGGATGTCACGATTATAATTCAAAAGGGACATTCATTCATAACTAACAAAATGGAATTCAAAATACCATTCTTGAACAACTTCAAAATACATTTCTAACATAGCTTTATAAAGACATTACTCACAGTGGGTTAGATCAATATTAGGCCTCAGACATCCACCTACACAATATACATATTGAAACGCAAATCTCAATCAAATGTTTTATAATTCAATTCCCTTTTAATGTGTTTCTAGGTCATTCCCTTTCAAGGATGTCTAAACAATGCTTAAAGATGCCTAAACAATGCCTAAGGATAAAAGCATGCACATGGAGTGTATTTCAAAAATGCAGAAAACAGGGCAGTTCGCTCGAGCACACCTCTGGTCACTCAAGCAGTGTGGCCTGTCTGCAAAAGTACTAGATGGTCGAAACGTGCAGTCCATGGTCACTCAAGCCTTGTGGGATAAAAGAGTGAGTTCTTTCAAGCGGTAATTATATCACTCAAGCCATGTGCAACGTGTTTGCAAAAACACTAGATGCATGCACAGTGCGCTTGAGCGACAGATAGTTCACTCGAGCGGTGGAGCAGGATTCTAGAATTTCCAGAATAGAGTTCAAGTTCAAAAGCATAATTCCAAGTTGTAAAGCTTGTATGGCTGGACCCAAAAGTACCAAAACTCTTTGAAAAATATATGCATAACGAATCGCTCAAAATCATTGTCAATTCTTAAAATCAAACTCAAAAGTCCATACTTTAGCCATGCATGTAATGAATTGTCCTATTTTCTTTTCGAAGCATGATCATATGAGATGTTTAGTGTGAAATGATGAAGAACCTTCAAAGATAGCTAGTAAAACTTCATGCATGCAAGGATTTTGTTGAGAATTAAGCTTGCAAATGATCAATTATGCATGCATGTACTCAATTAGCTCAAACTCACTAAATTCATGTTGATTCTAACTCTTTCCTTTCAAATTCACGCAAATGTTCTTATAAACTAAGTGAATTTAACTTCTTCATGGATAATCTACAAGAGTTATGGGTGAATTCCATACCTATAGCTTGAATTCAAGGGTTAGAAGCTTAATTTCTTCGAGCCCCCTTCAAATCTCTACAATTCTCCAAGTTCTCTCTCTCAAAGTTGAAGTCTCTCTCTCTCTCTCTCTCTCTCTAATCCCGGCCAAAATGATGAAGAATATGATTTCATTAAGCTTATATTGCATATTTATAGGCTTAATTAAGTTAAGTTAATTAAGTGGGATTAGGCTTAATTAATTTATTCTAATTCTTTTGATCTGAATCAAATTTTAATTAAACTTACCATATGATTCTAAGTATTCTAATTAGCCTATTGAACTAATCAATTTCGGTTTCTGAATTCGTTTCGGTTTTCAATTTCCAATCCAAAGTAAGCACTTAGATAGATTTTGCATAAACAGACAGATCTTCCATAAACAAACAGATAAGAACAAATTAAAGACATAATTATGCAAATATTCCCAATGAAATAATATATACATTGGGGGTTGTCACAACTCACTTAAAGGTCGATTAAACACTTTTTCTTCTTACTTTTTCCAACTCTATTCTCTATTTAACACCCCTTTTTGAGCCCTAACCCTAAAAACACTTAAATTCCTCAAGTTTTACTAAAGATTTACCTAAAATCCTTCAAGAAAAGTGAACAGCAAGCTTGATTCAAGATTTTCACCGATTGGATCGTGTTTTGGCCAAACTTCTTGTTGGGTCTTCAACTCTTAGCTATCATTTCGAGGTAGGGGTACTTTTAACTCATTATATTCTTGATTGTGATATATATGTGGTAATTTCTTAGGTGTAATATGGCATGATCATATACATCTCAATTGCTTATATAACTTGATAATTGTATCTCATACTAGGCACTAGCTTACCCCAAAACTAACCACCTTTTAGAAAATGATGTTGAGGTGCAACCTAAATGATTGACTTTGGAAGAGATTTTGGATGGGAGCACGGAAGCTCTCTTTTGATGTTTGATGTTTAAGCCACGGCAATTTTTGTCTGAAAATTTATACTCCATTTTATGTATTCAAGGACACTCCTTGAAAATATGTTTGCCTTTTTGGCTCTTTCTTCGTATCATCTCTTGTCTTTTGAACTATTTTTATTTTGTGGTAGATGTAAACAAACAACGATGCAATCACTGGAATAGTTCAATGTGAAAGAGATAGTCATGAAATTTTATTAATATTATTATGGATTTACTCTCTCCCTCTCACTCACACACACACACACACACACACACACACACACACACACACACACACACACACACACTTCCTGATATTTGATGACCCTTGGTGAACATGTTTGATTGAGGTAATTTTTCCCAGGGCATTACATAGGATTTGGTGGCTAGGGTTTGGTGAAGATGTGGTCGGCGACGGTGGTAGTGGGCGGTGATGGTGAGGATAAAGATAAGAAGATGAGACGGAAGAAAAATGAAGGTTGCTGGTAAGGATGAAGATTAGAGGGGCGGTGATAGCGGAGTGAAGAGTGGTCGAATTTGCTGAAGAAGAAAAAGAAGAATGAGAGAGAGAGAGAGAGAGAGAGAGAGAGAGTGGCTAGGGTTTGGTGAAGATGTAGTCGGTGATGGTGGTGGTGGGCGGTGATGATGAAGATGAAGATGAAGATAAGAAGATGAGACAGAAGAAGAAGAAGGAAGGTTTCTGGTGAGGATGAAGATTAGAGGGGCGGTGATAGCGGAGTGAAGAATGGTTAGATTTGTTGAAGAAGAAGAAGAAGAAGAAGAGAGAGAGAGAGAGAGAGAGTGGCTGTTGACCAGAGTGGAGATGAAGAGTTATTAGGGTTAGTGTTAGGGTTAGGGTTGGAAGGATAGATGTAACGACCCTAAAATAAATGACTTAAATAACCCAATAATTCATCTAATCAATGTGATGACAAGGTAGGTTATTTGTCTCGTTCCTCTTTGTTAAACCTTGGGAGTGCCGGGTTTAATCGGGAGTCTTGTTAACAGTTTGGGTTTGTTGTGTTTTAGAAGCTTATTTCAAAGTCCTTAATTTTATTTATTTCTGTATCAAGTTTCTCATGTTTCGGAAGGTGCGAGGTTGGGTCCGAAGTGTCTGATGTTGAGCTGGAAAAATTTCCTGGTTGGAGGGTAGAGCCACACGTACAGGGCCTTAGGCCACACATGTGGGAAGGGGGCCTCACGTACGGGAGGTAAGGTTGCACGTGTGGGAAAAAGGGAGGTTGTGGGTTGGCTACTACATAATATACAAGTGCGGAAGGAGGTATGGTGAAGACGCCGCACATGTGGGGATGAGTGCTGCACGTGCAGGAGGCATGCTTCACACGTGTGGAAATAAGCGCCGCACGTGCGGGAGTCGCTGAGTCTGAAAATTTTGCTTTTATCTCTTGTTGGGCTGTGTGTATATCACTTTTGTATACCCTTCTCTCTCTCTCTCTCTCTAAAAACCCTTTTTTCATTCTTCTCTCTATATTTCCTACACCAAACAAGATCAAAGCCTTGATTTCTTCAGATCCATTGGATTATTAACCCAAGTTTCTTCATCAAAGTTAGAGAGCTAACCGAAAGCTTTATCTTGTGTGGTGGAAATTGGATTTCAACACCATCAAATTTGGGGGTTTCTTATCTCTTCTTCTCCAAAACTTAAGATAGGGATTTTCTTAGAGTTATATATATATATATATATATATATATATATATTTGCATGATTATATTGATTTAGATCAAATTTTGGGGAGCATGGAAACTTTGTTTTTAACTCATAAGTTAAATATGTTTTTCTTTTTTAAACGTGGGTTTTCAAAATGTTTCATAAGAAATCTTGAGATGTTGAGTTATGTGTTGTTGTTGGAAAGTTTTTTCTTGAAATAATGGAATTTTTATGAGAAGGAAACCTCATTCATGGAAACCCTAGAAAATTTGAGATTTTCTTTTGAGAAATATGGTGATATTATGATATTGATAAATGTTGAAATGAGGAATTTCATAGTGTAAGAGGGTTGTTGATTGGGAGTTGTTGTTAAAAGAAAATGTGACACAACCATGAAATGATTAATTTTTTGAGAATATATGAGTGTGGAAATGTTATTGCTCTTAATGGGTTTATATGGACATATGGTGATCTTGTGAATGGCATTGGAAAGGGAAATGGAAATTATGCTCACGAATAGAACAAATGTATGGAAATTTTGTAAATGGGAGGATGTTGAATTGCATGGGTAATTGTTACATTTGCATTTAAATACTTTTTCTTGTTACAAATATTGAATTGGGATTTGAAACTTTGCATTGATAAGAGAATGTTGTGAAATAAGATTGATTGAAATATTTATGGGATAAATACGTTGGTAAGTCCGAATGGGAGATGTAGATGAAATTGAATTAAGTTGGTCTGAGTGTCCAGGGTGAAAGACCGAAAACACGAGCGGAGAAGGTACCACGTGCCTTCCGGTTAACTACCGGTAAAGTGGGGATTGGTAATGCTCGTTATGCCTACTTACAGACACCAACTTAGGAATTACTTGAGTCGTATTTACCGCCACTTGAACCAAATTGATAATTCTTGAATTGTTGAGATTTCAAGTTATCTTTGAGCATGATGGTTTTCAAAGGATGAAAATATGATTTTCTTTCAAAAAGCATAGCATGGCATGTGTATTTTATTTGGTGAAACTTGTATAAAATGTATATACTTTGTTAAGAATTTCCTACTAGGTCTTGTGCTTACCCCTATGGGATTTTGGTGCGGGAAAGGATGTGGCGATTCCGCCAAATTAGAGCGTAGACGAAATTGTTGAGAGCATATGGCTTTTATTTTTGTTGTGATATGTTGTTAGCCACGGGCTATAACTATATGGGTACAAGAAACCATTTTTTTGTAACCGGTCTTAAGCCTTGGAATTTGTAAGCCCTTGAGGGCATTTATTTACTTTTGGATTCGATGTTCTGCATGTTATAGATTCATGCACTTGAAATTATTGAATGTATAATTCGCATGTAGAACTATTTTGTACAAACCTCATGATCATGAAATATAAAGGTTGGAGAATTACTTCTTTTCTTATAATGAATGTTGGTTGATGTACTTAAATGGTATTATAAAATTTGGGACGTTACAATCATTAAGCTGAAGTTTTCATTAATCAAATCTTAACGACCATATTTCATTCATGAAAGAGATTTATGAAAGGAGCCTACATGCAAATCTTTTCTAAGTTGAATCCATAGCAAGTGCGACAATTCTTAAACAAGAAAATAATTAACAAAAAGAATGCCTCAAGGGCTACAAGTTCCGAGGCTTAAGTCTAGTTACACAAAAGTGGTTAACAAACCCATACAATTTTGGTGGGTGTATTTTAGAGAGAGAGAGAGAGAGAGAGAGAGAGAGAGAGAGAGAGATGAGAGAAAAGAAGAAAGTGAAATATAGAAAGAGTGTGTGAAGTGAAAAGTGAGGGATAGATATGTAATAACTCAACTTTTAAGTGATTTGATACATTTTTTGGAACAGACTACGGACAGACCACTCGAGTAAACAATACTATGCTTGAGTGAAGAATTCAAACTCCCAGAATCTCCCCTCTCCATAAACAGACCACTTGAACGATGAAACCTTCGCTTGAGTGAAGAATACATACTCCCAGTAGTTCAAACTGCAAAACAAAATACTGGAAGGACGACATCATTACTCGAGAGATGAAAGTACTGCTTGAGCGGTCTCAACTCAAAAATGAGACAACAGCAACCTTAATGCATTTCCACCATTTTCGGATTCACTCCAACACCTAAAAATGAAAAATGACACCCTGGATCACGCTATGATAAACATGAACAACTACGGAGAAAAAAGGAATAGATAACAACACGAAACTTGTAAGGCTCAACAATAGCAAGGATGTTCAAAGAAATAGAAATTTTAAATTAAAATACTCCTTTTGTTTTTAAAAAGAACTTAGGACATTACAATAGAGATGGGTAAAAATAAAAATTGGTGTTAGAGTAAAATTGTAATAAATAAATAAATAAAAAGAGGTAAAGGTCTAAAGAAAAAAGGTAAATGCTAATAGTAATACTTATTTTTTTAATTATATATATATAGATATATATTTTAAAACGTATGAAAGATCCCATACCAAAAATTCACTTTAAATCTCAAAAATGTCAAAGCCGACTTGCCCATTAGGATTCATTATTTTCCTTTCTAGGAATATGCTTTGCCTAACAAGTATTGCTTATTTAAAAATTTTCTTCTTAATGGGGTTGTATTTAATCTTCTCAAAATGTCTCATTCTTACACAATTTAAAAGTCATATCTTTGTTGGGATTGCACTTTCTGGGAATCACACTCTAAAGAGGGTTTTAATCAATGACACGTGGCATTTCAACCCTATGTAACTGTACTGAGATCTTTAGACCCACACAGTCCTAACCAAAAAAAAAGTCCCGGTAAATTCCATACCCAAGGACAAACAATTTACAATTGTGCGGAAGTATTTTGCGAATGGCATCACCTGGTTAAGATAGTCTTGAGATGTTGGCTAAGGTGTCAAGTGGATGAGTCATGTTGCCGAAATGATCTCTCGACAATGCCGAAATGTTCTGCAATAATACCGGAATCCCGAGGTATCCGGATAAAGGACAAGAGTCCTAGAACAAGAGAGGATCTCAGTCTGGATAAGGATAAGGCTTATGAAGAGTTTCTTCCTATCTAGCTGAGAGTCCAGGATGAGCATTGAACCTGAGTCCAATGAAGTGAGACTTCTAAGAGATCAGGTCACTGCTAGTTATAAAAGTAAGGCACCCTCGTGGGTCTGAGGTAAGTTATGTCTTATGAATTTAAGTATTATTTTGCTATATGTGAGAGATAAGATTTACTGATTTGATCGTCAAAGTGCCCCTAAGTGGACGAATCACCGCGGAATTCTCATATTTTTGTTGGCAGGTGTTGGCTCAATCTATTCTGCCGGTACTCTTCAGCTGAGTTCTCCATTTGATTGTGTGGTCAGAAATTAACACCCATAGCAATAATTACACAAAATTCATAAAATATCAAGAATATTCAATGTATTCCATATTCTAAAGCCCACAAAATTTATTTTCGGCAGGCCAAATATCTATCAATCAAAGATATTTTCCCACAAATATGAAAATAATATATTTTTGTTTCTAAATTATTTGCTCATTCACTTTGACAAACACCCAAAAAAGTTGTCTGAATTTCTTAATTTAATCTTTTTTCAATGATTTGACTTTATTTACAATAATTAATTGAAATGTTTAAATTTGTGAAAAAAATTATTTATTTTTATGAAAATACATTATTTATTGACATGATTAAAGAGCATAAATGTCAAAAATGAATGAATAGTTTAGGATGAAAAGGGTATTTTAAACTTTCATATAACAGCATATCACTTTAGTACTATGTCGTGCCCTTGTCTAAAATTTTTGACTTTCGCACAAGGGAAATATGAAACATAAGCTACACTTGAACACCAAAATAATAATAAGTGTAAATTATATCAATAATATATGTAATTTTTTTCTTGTGTTAATTTAACCTTTCTAATTTTGATTTTGTCAATTTTGTCTTTAAATTTTTTATTTGGTCTCAACTTAGAATATCTTATTATCTTAATGCTCATTATCCGTTAGACTAAAAAATAAAATAAAAAATTAGGAATAACATAATAATGTCATTAAAATTAAAATTTTACTAACATGTGCCCCTAGGATAATTTAAAATGATTTCACATTTTACATAAAAATATGTACAATAAAAATTATACAAATATTTTGAACTTTTTAATATGTGCCTTCAGAGTATACATTAACAAAATATATTAGAGTAGTTTAAAATGATTGATTTTTTTTTTTTTTTTTTTATAGCTTTTTTATATTGGCTGCAATGGACTTTTTGCAAGAAATAAATTTAATGAGTTAAACTATTTTCAACAAAATAAACTTTTTAGTTAATAAACTAACCTATAAGTCACAACCAAACAAAATCTATACAAATCAAATTGATACAAGGGCAAATTATATTGGTGGTTTTTATATTTTATTTCTTGTATCATTTTGATTTTTACACTTTCAATTGACTCGATTTTTATTCTTAATTTCGGATTTTACGTTAATTTGGTTCAATTGATAATATCGTTAGTGTATTTTAAGACAAACTATTACTAAATTGGTTGAGCTTAACTTACTGAGTTCGGTATGTTTATAATTTTGCCCTTAAAAATATGGCACATGACACTTGTGTGCATATTTTTCATAAAAAAAATACTAAGAGTTGTAACTAATTTGACCAAATTAAAACAAAATTATAAATTCAAGGTCAAAATCGAGATAATTGAAATCATAGGGACTAAAATGATACAAGAATCAAAATACAGGGACTATCATCGTAATTTTGCCTTGATATAAAGAAAAGATAAGCTTCTCTTCAATCCTCATTTGGACTAAAGACGCATTGTCCGGGTGAGTAGGGCCCACCACAAGTCATGTTTTAATGATCTGAACCATTTATATTCTAGGACTCTTCGTGTATATCATTCACACAAAAAATTGAGCCAATCTGATAATTATAATATCCTCACTTTATCACATTTGTCTTCAAAAAAATAAATTGTCTATTTTCAAAAACACATTTGCTTTTCATTTTTTTGTGACAAATATAATAAGTTGAAGATGTTCTTATTATCGGATCAACTTAATTTTTGTGTAAATAATATACATGATGAAAAGTCTTAAAAAATGAACAATTTAAATTACCAAGATAAGATTTGTAGATAATGCCTCTTCCATCCAGATGAGGATCAAAGAGAAGCTTTTTTTTTTCCCACAAAAACCACTAGTAGAATTTTCCCTAATAATAAATAAAAAGGTTAATTATCTAAAAATTATATTGATAAGTTTGGTATCCTGTTAGGTCCTCCTTCCTTTTTTTTAACCCACAAAGTCATATTTTCAAAATATTTATGTATATATGACTGCTTTATCTTATTAAAAGGTGAAAGGAACTGAAAAGTATCAATTCATTGAGTGCTAATAAAAAATTATTAGGTATTACAAATGTAACGCATGACAATGTTATCTAACAATCACCTAGTGTTATGCCTCAGGCCTCAAAACAAAATTATGTGTCCCATCTTATTTATCAATCACAAATCTTTTGGTAATCACCTAACCAAACCTCAAAAGCACTAGATATTTTCTCTTATTCAAGTAGTATTGCTGATATGCCATTTTACTTTTGTTTTGTTATTTCAAACTTCATAACTTTTATTATACATATTTATTTTAATAAAATTTATATATTTGGATCCTACACAATGGGATCTATCAAGGAAAACCAATATTGAATATAAAATTTATAAAAATAAAATATTATTTTTTTAGTTATACAAAACTAACAATTTCTTAATTTACGAAACTATCCAGTAAAAATGTGAAATTTCTCAACAAAAAAAAAAATTCAATATTAATCGAGAATATTCTTTGTTTTTGAGAAATTCCTCAATTTTTTTTCAGTTTTAAAATTGAGTCATTTTTTTCAGTTTTAAATTGAGAAATTTCTTAGTTTTAAACTTGGAAAAAACTAAAGAAATTACACCAAAAAAATATTATTAGTTAAATAAGTTAAGAAATTTACTATAAAAAATAGTTTAAATTTTAAATTTATAATAAAAAAACATATTTTTATTCTTATATAATTTTGTATTTAATGTTAATCTTGTTTGATAAAATTCGTTATGTTGATTATAGAAATATAAATTTTATTGAAAATAAATATATATTGTAAAAATTATGATGATTTAAAATTTAAAAAATTCAAAATAAATGTTAGATCATCATATATATATATATATATTATAAATAATTATAAATCATAAGCCATCATTGTTTGAAAAATAATTTCATCTATTAAAAATTAATAAGATTTGAAGCAATAATTTTTTTTTATTATCTTGAACTAAATACAGTATAAATTTTCAAAATAAAACTTTTGTGCAAATACTTTAAATAAAATCATATGCCATGTTTTTGTTAGTTGGGAGGAACATTCTCCCACCGTTGGCTGACCTCAATCAGTCTTTTTTTTATGTGTTTGTGTGTATGTACGCACAAATACCAGCAAGAAAATGTATTTTGATCAGACCAGCAAGAAAATGTTTGCTTTCACACATTTCTGCTGTAATTACAAAACTGACCTTAACAATAATCAAACCTACTCACCCACCATATATCCTCCTCCTCTTCTTCCTCCTCCTCCTCCTCCTCCTCTCTCTCTCTCTCTCTCTCTCTCTCTCTCTCTCCATATAAAACAGTCTGCCTGTCTCCTTCTCTCTCCACTTCGTTCTCTCTCTCTCCTCTCTCCTCTCTCCTCTCAACCAGTCCGTGTCTCTCTTTCTCTTTGTCTCTCTACTTCATTCTCTTCTTTTCTCCTCTCTTCAATAATTAAATTGTGTTTGAATTTATGATTTGAGTAAAAATTTGTAGAGAGGGAAAAAAATATAAGAAAAATAATGAAATTTTTTAATTTACATATATACAGTGGTGGAGCTATGAAGAGACTGAGGGGCACATGCCGCCTCTCAAGTTTTGCAAATTTTTTATTTTTATTTTTATTTTTTTTACATATAAAGAAAATAATTAACCAATAAAAATTTACATAGAAATAATATTTAGAATAATTTCTTAATGACATTTTTAAATTACAAAAATAATGATAGTTGTTTTGATTGAAAATAAAAAAATTACAACAAATCACATTATTAAAAAAAATTTAATGCAACACTGATATCAAATCATCACTTACATGTAAACATAGTTAACCTTACTACGAAAATGAGAAATTATTGAATTGTTAATTATAATTAACAAATGTGATTGACCTTCCATGCGTTATTTTACTATTGATTAATGATATCATATATAGATGATAATGTGACTTCACTATTATTTATATATTATTATATAATCTATTATAAGACATATAAGACTCTTTTGCATTGCCTATAATACACTAGTTACAAGTAACACCATATATTTTCAATTCTGATTTTTTACAAGGTCAATTATAAAAACAAAAAAACAAAAAATTTATATTAAATATTTAAGATTTTGTGTGTAATATTAATTTAAAATTATTATCTATTGTTATTGATTATGAGGGAAAAAAATTCAAAATTTTAATTAACAAGTGTCCCTTCTAAACTATTTTTCTGACTCCACCACCACCACCACACACACACACACACATATATATATATATACACTAGCGTATGCCCGTGCCTGAAGGCACGGTGTAAATAATATTAGGATTATAATATAATTGTAATCCCAACACTATTTAAATTTATTTTTTATTTGATAAAATCACAAATTTATTATAAAATTTTGAAGTTCTCACAAAACTCTTCACGAAAACTCGCTTTTCCTTATATAATATATAGCTAGATAGACAGATGTGCCTAGCATACATACAATTTCCACAGGCATATATACAATACTGTTTTTGCTTATATAATTATATGAAAATTGTATGTATGCTCGTAATGCCCTTGTGTATTACGGGCATACATACATTGTATGAAATATGTGTAAAATATATTAAACAAAAAGGAGAAAATAAAAAAATAAAAAGAAAAGTGAGAGGAAGGTGGGATTATGGGATTATGGAAGGAGGGGTGTGAGAAAAGAAAAAAAATGAGAGAGAGAGAAGCTAGAAAGTAGAAAAATGTATATGTAAAACATTTTTTGAAAAATATATATAAGCCATTATTTTGTAATTTGAACATATCTGAGCCATTCAAATGTCCAAATAGGACAAAAATATGTTGAAGATTTAAAAACCGTCCTTCTTTATTAAAATATGTTGAAGATTCATATAAGGTCTAAATTTACGAAGTCTATCAGGTATTCAATATACTTAAAAATAATAATTAATTGTTCAAATTCATTTAATTTGTGGAATAAAAAAATTCATTAATATAATCTCCACTACACACAGTAAAATCTGACTCTCAATTCTGAGATCGCAGACTTTTCCATATAATATGAATAAAAATAAGTGAAAAAAAAGGAGAAAATTAAAAAAAATAAACAAATAGAGAGAAAAATAAAAATGGCAAAAAATAAAAAAAATAAAAAGAAAAGAGAGAGGACGGTGGGATCATGCGATCATAGAAGAATGGGTGAGAAAAGGAAAAAAGTAAAAGAGAGAAGCGGGAAAATAGAAAATGTGTATGTAAGATATTTTTTGAAAAATATATTTCAGCCGTTGTTTTATAATTTGAATAGATCTGAACCATTCAAATGTCTTAGTAGAAAATAAGTGAAAAAAAAAGAGAAAATAAAAAAAATAAACAAATAGAGAGAAAAATAAAATGGCAGATAATAAAAAAATAAAAAGAAAAAAGAGAGGACGGTGGGATCATGCGATCATAGAAGGATACGTGAGAAAAAGAAAAAGTAAGAGAGAGAAGCGGGAAAATAGAAAATGTGCATGTAAGATATTTTTTGAAAAATATATCTCAACCGTTGTTTTATAATTTGAATAGATCTGAGCCGTTCAAATGTCTTAGTAGGATAAATATGTGTAGGACAAATTCAAAAACTATCATACTTTATTATATAGATATATTTAGTAATTGGATATCCGGGTCAATTAACTTATATATTTGATTCACGTTTATTTCATATTTTGAGTTCTCTTTGGATTTCTTACTCAAATCCAAACAATTTTAAATAAAAAATTATGTTTATCTCTTCATAGTTCAAATCAAACACAAGTAAAAAATCACAACACTGTGCCCAATTCCTACTCTTAACAATGTGTGTGTACAATTGCCACTCTCTTTGCCTTTCTTATTTATTTATTTTTATTTTATTTTATTTGGGCTCAAGAAGGATGTGAATGCATCTCTCTAAAGTAGTTTTTTATTTTATTTCTTTTGTGGAAACATCTCTCTCTAAAGTAAACATAGCAAAAAGGCAAGAAATTAGAGTTGGCCATGAGGCACATTTGTTTACGTAAAGTGGGTTATACTTTCTCGCCTGAATGCTATGTTTACATTATTGAGAGGGTAATTTATATGCGAATTGGGCCGAGCTGGGCCTTTATGGGCCTCAGAACGAAGGGCTGAGTAAAAAGGTCATAAAGTTACTCCGGTCTTGAAGAGGCTTAAAGTTAGCCCGGTCTCAAGCCCAGAAGGTAGACCGGTCCGAGGGACTCTTGATGTTAGTCCGGTTGAAGGACGCTTTGTAGTTAGACCGGTTTAAGGGTGCTTTGAACTTATACCGGTCATGGTGCAGTGAAACTAGATCGGTCTAAACCTTGATAAAAGATAGTTCGGTTTTGGGCATACCATGGTTTGTAGAAAACTATGGGCAGAACCGAACTAGGTATAGTTCGGCTAAGCATAGTCGTGATTGCTTCGGTCGTATGGTAGGCCGGCCATGGAAGAAACCATCTCACTTGGTTTAAGCAGTGAAGAGGGTGTTGAAGGATAAGCATTATCCTTCAGGAGTATGAATCCTAGGAGGACTCTGCATGGAGGAGTAAAAGTCCTACTAGGATTATGCCATGCAAAACCTATAAAAGCTCACAAACATTACCTATGGAGAGGTAACGCAACTTTGGTTCCTGAATACACAGAGCTTTTTGTCTATTTGTCTAATTTTGCTGACTTAGGCATCGGAGAGGTTTCCGGCACACATCCGCCAGCTAGCTCACGTTTTTATTTTCAGGTAGTGAAACGACATCGTACAGAGGAACGCAGACTTTATCAACAGGATTATACGAGAAGGTTTATTTCTTTCCCGTACAATTGGCGCCGTCTGTGGGAATACAGACAAGAACAAAACCTCTTGATCAAGCTTTTCCTCTTAAAGAATCAATGGCGCACAACGAAGATTTGCCACAGTCCGCCGTCGACGGACAAACACCAGAAGGAGGTGCGAGGCGCGAGGGTCTACCTCTCATTCCTCCTATGGCGGATTTGTAACCACAGAGACAGAATCCCAGGAGGGATACAAGGGGAAGAATGCGGACTAACAGCCCACGTCACTCTTGTTCGTAAAGTCCAGAGAGACAAAGGCGGAGGATGGATCCTCAGGCTTTGGAGGATCGCGTCAAGGAGCAAGACGAGTTGATACGTAGGATAGCGGCAGACATGGAATCACTAAAGCGCCAGATGAAGGGAAAATGAGTGGCGACAGGAGAGGGGCGCACAAACATGACGCCCCCTCGCCACACGGAAGGTCGTAGTAGGAATACCACACCCTCTCAAGCAGAGAGCAGAAGCCTCAGGACAAGCGATACGCAATCTAGATCTTCCAGAACTCATCACTCCAGGTCTGAGAGGACGAGATTTGAGAGGTCATACATTGAGGGAAGCACGTATTGGCCCTCACATACGCACCAAACGAGATCCAGGCAGACGGAGTTGCCCAGATCATCCGACTTACGAACCGTGCTCGAAGAGAAGGCGCGATGGAAGGAGGACGCCAGGGCACGCGATCCGCATAGAGTTTCTGCCTTACAGCGGCTGGCTCCTCGGAAGCGTCGAGGTTGGAATGCCAATACCGCGCCCTGCCTACGAACCAACAGACAAGGCATTGGTGAGGCTGCAGACCTCACCGTTCGTTCCGGCAATAGAGAACGCACCCCTACCCTCAGGCTTCCTTCAGCCCAAATTTACTACATATGAGGGGAAGACGGACCCCTACTCACACTTGAGCCACTTTCGCCAGGTCATGGCTGTATACCGGCGAAACGAGGCCTTGATGTGCATCCTCTTCCCATCTAGCCTTGGTGACCTAGGCTTGACTTGGTTCGAGAAACTTCTAGAAGGCAGCATAGCCTCTTGGGCACAATTGGCGGAGGCGTTCATAACAAGGTTCCGAACGAACACTAAAACCCCGGTGGAGATCGACCAGCTACTCTCCATCGACATGGGCGACAAAGAGACCCTAAGATCCTATAATAGTCGCTACTGGGAGACCTTCAATCAGATTGGGGACTGCCCCACCAATCTTGCCATTGCACAGTACAAAAGAGGCCTTCCAGTCGGGAACAGACTAAGGGACTCAATCACCATGACACCGCCTTTCACCATGGAAGCCCTGATGGAAAGAGTGCATCAGCACATCAAGGTGGAGGAGGACGGCGCACGTGCCAAAGCAAAATCTGGCACGACCACAGTACCAGAAAAGAAGGCCTCAGCAAAGGTCAACGTGGTAGATCGTCCAAACAGAAACGGACGTGGCAGGCGAGACAATGGAGAGGACCAAGATAAAAGATGGTTGAGAGTCTGCACTGCCATAACCACGGTCTTCAAGAAACCGATCTACTGAATTCTAAGTGAAATAAGAGACGAGCCTTTCGTCAGATGGCCTGCCAAGCTAAGAGAGGCCCAGAAGGACTATGACGAGAGGTCGCGGTGCACCTTCCATAAAGAAAAGGGACACCGCACTGAAAATTGCACGCCATTGAGACAGCACCTGGAGGAGTTGGTTGCAGCAGGTCACTTGGATAAGTACATTGAAGGAGGAACGCAACCAGCCCCCTAGGACCATAATAACCCCGACGGGATGCCGATCGACGCCCCACCTCAAGGCATTATCAATGTGATACATGGAGTCTTTGAACCTGAGCGTGTATGCGAGCTCAAGGGATCAATCAAAAAGGCTGAACACTTAAGAGAGGTGTTAAGTGCCCAACCTGCCATCAAAAAGGGGAAGACAGAGGCCACAAACGTCATGTCTTTTTCGGATAAAGACTTGGAACGGATATATTGCCCTCATAATGATGCCCTGGTCGTCACTCTTCGAGTCAAGGATTTTGACGTCAAGCGGATTCTGATTGACCAGGGTAGTTCATGTAAAATCATGTACTACGAAACATTTAAACAATTGAAGCTACAAGACAAAGACTTGGCGCCTGTCGTATCTCCCCTAATTGGATTCAACTCCATGCTAGAATGGCCCGTCGGCAAAATAATTCTTCCAGTCAGAGCAGGAAGCGTGACGAAACAAGTGGAGTTTTGGGTTTTGAAGGTCCCCTCCACTTACAACATCATCTTGGGCAGAACATGGCTGCATGCCATGCGATCGGTGGCGTCATCCTACCACCAAGTAATGCGGTTCCCCAACGACACCGGGGTAATTGAGGAATTCTATGGAGATCAGATCATGTCGAAGCAATGCTTCGTCACAGTGAATGGCAGCCGTGCTGCCAAAGGATACATTCATTCGGTGGAAGAACCTGAGATCAGAAAGCGGTGGAAGACTTGGTAGAGGTAAGAATAGATGAAAAGAACCCGGATAAGTTCTTTCTGCTCGGTTCGTCGTTGTCCAGCACTGAGAGATTAGAGGTATTGGAATTTTTGATCTCTAACATCGAAGTGTTTGCCTCGACACCATACGACATGCCAGGCATTGATCCCAACTTCATCTGTCACCAACTCAATGTCCACCCATCCGCCAGACCAATCATTCAACGCACACGCAGATCGGCACTCCACCATGCCGAGATAGTGGCGAAAGAAGTAGGAAACCTTCTGGAGGCAGGAGCAATTAGAGAAGTGCACTACCCAAGATGGATCTCCAACACAGTCGTAGTGCCAAAGAAGAATGGCAAGTGGCGTGTCTGCATCGACTACAAAACAGTCAACAAGGCGTGCCCAAAAGACTGCTTTCCTCTACTACGGATAGATCAACTGGTAGACCTAACGGCGGGGCACAACCGACTTAGCTTTCTGGATGCATACAGAGGCTACCACCAAATCGCCATGCATGAACCAGACCAGGAGGTTACATCCTTTACAACTCCAAGAGGATTGTACTGTTACAAGGTCATGCCCTTTGGCCTAAAGAACGCAGGGGCGACATTCCAACGGATGGTCACCAAGATGTTTGAACCATTGTTAGGTAGAACAATGAAGGCTTATATCGACGACATGGTGGTCAAGAGCAAGGACGAGAATGACCATCTCAAGGACCTAGGTGAGATGTTTGAGATCCTGAAGAAGCATAAGTTGCGCCTCAATGCATCTAAGTGTGTGTTCGGAGTAGGATCTGGCAAATTCCTAGGCTTCTTTGTGACCAACCGAGGTATCGAAGCAGACCCCTCCCAGATCAAAGCAATCCTGGAGTTGGAGAGACCAAACTCAGTAAAAGAAGTGCAGCATCTCACCGGCATGGCAGCTGCGCTCAATCGGTTTATAAGCCAGTCGTCAGATAGACTACGACAATTTTTTCATGCCTTGAAGGCCAAGTTTGAGTGGGACGAAGAATGCGACCACGCCCTGGAAAGCTTAAAAGAATACATGTCTTCTCCACCACTACTTGTCACCCCAGTACCTGGAGAAGAACACTTCCTATACCTGGCAGTCTCCCAGCACGCAATTAGCGTGGTGTTGGTCTGCGCAGAAGGAATCCAACATTTGTCCATCTATTATGTCAGCAAGACATTACTGGGCGCTGAAACAAGGTAGTTGCCACTGGAAAAACTGGCATTGGCCTTGATGATGGCCTCAAGAAAGTTGTCACACTACTTTCACGCCCACACCATAGTCATCCTAATAGCCTTCCCATTAAAAGCTTTGTTTGAAAGGGCGAACTTTTCTAGGCGAATCTTGAAGTGGGCAGTAGAGTTGGGACAATACGACATCAAGTTCCAACCCAGAACCGCAGTAAAAGCTCAAGCATTGGCAGATTTTGTCGCAGAATTCACACTAGGAAGTCATTACATCTGCCCAGTCAACCTGACTGAAACAGCCGAACTAGGGATGGAAGTTGACGCCGGAATAGCGCAATCCCTGGTGCAGGATACTCAGCCAGACGCCAAGGCAGACCAAAGCGAAGCAAGGAAAGAAGAGGCAAACCATGCTACACCAAGTTAAGACTCACCAACAAATAAAGACTTGGTACAATCAGATAACCAGGGGCAGACGGCGAGCATGGACCTTGAAGAAGACACCAGCAACATGGAAGATCCCAAGGCATCATCTGATCCCTTCACTTGCTGGAAGTTGTTCGTTGGAGAGATGTGGAAGCTCTTCGTGGATGGAGCATCCAACCGACATGGAGCAGGGCTCGGCATAGTCCTCGTCTCTCCAGACGGCCTAGTAGTGGAGCAAGCAATCAACCTTGGCTTCCCAGCATCAAACAACGAAGCGGAGTATGAAGCGCTTCTTGCAGGACTCAAATCGACATTCTACATGAAGGCCACCGAGCTAATGGTTTACAGCGACTCACAGCTGGTGGTAAACCAAATATCTAGCGACTACGAAGCAAATGATGACAGGATGGCCAAATACCAAGAATTGGTCAGAACGGAGATCAAGAAATTTGAAGTAGTCAAGATAGAACAAATCAGCAGGGAGGAAAACAGCAGAGCGGATGAACTGGCAGGCTTTGCCTCAATGGTAGACACTTCCATCCCTCATCCATTGCTGATCGACTACCTATCTAGACCAAGCATTGAAGACCCCGAAACAGAAGAGGTATGTTGCGCAGAGCTAGGCCCTTCTTGGATGGATCCCATCATCCTGTTCTTCAAAGATGGCATCTTACCAGAAGAGAAAAAAGAAGCCAACAGAATAAGAGCGAAGTCGCAGCGATTTGGCTCTCCCCATCTTTGGCATTATACAAAAAGTCATTCTCAGGACCCTACCTAAAGTGTGTACATCCCAGCAAAGTGGAAGCATTCTTGTTCGAAATACACGAGGGTGTATGCGGAAGCCATCAAGGAGGAAGATCACTAGCATACAGGGCAATTTCGCAAGGATATTGGTGGCCATACATGCAAGCCGACTCGGAAAAATATGTCAAAAAGTGCGAAAAGTGTCAAAAATTCGCACACCAAATACACCAGCCTGCCAGAGAACTTCTACCTCTAATTAGCCCATGGCCCTTCGCAATGTGGGGATTGGACATAGTAGGACCACTTCCAACAGCACCAGGAAACAGAAAGTTCTTTCTTGCAGCAATCGACTACTTAGCAAAATGGGTGGAAGCAGAAGCCTTGGCGTCAATCAAGGAAAAAGATGTGAAAAAGTTTGTCTGGCAGAATATCATCACTCGATTTGGCATACCAAAGGCACTAATATCAGACAACGGCATTCAGTTCGACGGCAGAATCTTCAGAGGCTTTTGTGAAGAGTACAAGATAGAGTTCTATAATTCTACACCGGCATATCCCCAAGCAAATGGACAGGCAGAAGCATCAAACAAGGTAGTCTTGGATGGATTAAAGAAAAGGTTAGAGAAAGCAAAAGGCAAGTGGGCAGAAGAGCTCCCTCATGTTTTATGGGCTTACCGCACCACACCTTGGCGATCAACAGGAGAAACACCATTCTCCTTAGCCTATGGTATGGAGGCAGTAATCCCACTGGAAGTTGGCCTCCCCACGATTCGAAGCGAGAATTTTAATCCAGACTTGAATGGCGAGGCCATAACATTGGAGCTCGACCTTGCAGAGGAAAGAAGAGAAAAAGCACTGGTTCACATTGCCTCGTACCAACAAGAGTTATCCAGGAAATACAACAAAACAGTTCATCCAAGGCAATTCAAGGTCGGAGATTGGGTACTGCGCAAAGTGATGGGAAACACCCTGGTGCCCGGAGATGGCAAGTTAGGGCCTAATTGGGAAGGACCTTACAAAGTGGTTGGATTAGCAGGCAAAGGGGCATACCACTTAGAAGATGAGGACGGCAAGACAATTCCCAGGCCATGGATTACTGCCAATCTCAAGTTATTTCATTTTTAGCTTTTTTTCTTTTTTAAGTATGTGTAATTTTTTCCCTTTCTCAATAAAACAAATAGTTGTCTTTTCAGAATAAACATTTTTCTCTGTAACAGTTTGTTTTAGTAAATTAGTGAATTAGGGGCATAAAAAACATTTTATTCTAAGTTGGCTGGAAAAACTAACTTAGAGGTTGGCTGGATTAAACCAACACCCCTCCTAAGCCCAGGATAAGGATCCAGGCTGCAGGACGTTTGGTCGCAATAACCAAACATTTTATTCTAAGTTGGCTAGAAAAACTAACTTAGAGGTTGGCTGGATTAAACCAACACCCCTCCTAAGCCCAGGATAAGGATCCAGGCTGTAGGACATTTGGTCAGAATACCCAAACATTTTTTCTAGGTTGGCTGGAAAAACCAACTTAGAGGTTGGCTGGATTAAACCAACTTTTTGAATTCTTCAGCCGAAGTAAGGACTTAGGCTGAAGAGTGGTTGGTTGGATTAAACCAACTTTTGTTACTCTTCAGCCGAAGTAAGGGTATGGCTGAAGAGTGGTTGACTGAATTAAACCAACTTTTGTTAGTCTTCAGCCGAAGTAAGGGTATGGGCTGAAGAGGTGGTTTGCGGGATTAAATCAACTCTTTGAACTCTTCAGCCGAAGTAATTATATCGGCCAAAGAGTGGTTGGCTGAGTAAGCCTAGTCAGATTGATAAGCTAGGACCGGAATAAAGTATTTAAACCGAGATAACAGTTGAGCAAAAAGATAATGGAAAAGTCATTACAAGTACAAGCATACTAATCAAACCGGAATAACAGAGCAAAAGAAGATGATTTCCATTGATCAAGTTCAAAGCGATTACAAGGGAGGGGCTCCCAGCCCGGTTACAAGTTAAAGCAAAAAGAAGAAATAGAAAAAT
Source organism: Camellia japonica (assembly GCA_030407325.1). Classification (NCBI taxonomy): domain Eukaryota; kingdom Viridiplantae; phylum Streptophyta; class Magnoliopsida; order Ericales; family Theaceae; genus Camellia; species Camellia japonica. The sequence goes on from JAPPVO010000019.1 coordinate 121,505,118, forward strand.
ACAAAATCAGTTAAAAAGGTCTTCAAGATCGGCTTCAATGTCAACTTGAACACCGGTTGCAGATGGAAGATCAGTCTCGGTAGCAACTGGCAGCACGGTGTCAGTCGGCGGCTCAATAGTTAGGTCTTCAACCATTGGCTCCAACCGAGCTGACTGATCGTTGCCTTGCTCGTTGACTATCGGAGTAACAGTTTGTTCATTTTCTTCATCTTCATCATCTGAACCCTGCAAAAATTGTTGTTGGACAGAAGCAGCATACTCCGCTAATGAGGCCGGAATGAAATACTGTGGAGCATTGTAGACCTCGGTTTCAGGCCCACAGCCGAGCTGCTCCACAGCGCTTCTCCAGCCGCACTTGAAAAATAAGTCCTTCGCTGCCTCACATTGTGGAATGTAAAGGGCCTCCGCCTCCTTAAAACCTTCGACATTGGCACCTTCCACCTTCTCTTTTAGTTCGGCAATTTCGGCGTCCTTTTTCCCTTCGAGCTTGACTAGCTCACGAAGGTACTTGTCTTTCATCACGGTCAACGCCTTCTGTTTGTCAGCTTTAGCCGAGGTAACTAGTCCGGTTAGACGAGCTACCTCAGCCTCTAGCTCGGTCATTTTTAGTTGGAACTCTTTTAGTTCGGCGGTCTTGGCTTCGGCTTCTGCCATGGCCTGCCTTGCTGTTTTCCTGAGCTCCAGCACCTTTTGATGGGCAATTTGGCTCTTTTGGAGAGACTGAAACGAATGGAAAGAAATCAATGACAAAACTGAACTGAAAGTTTGCAAAAATTGGGAGACAAGAGGGGCATCTTACCAGGATCATGGATTTGGTGGCCGATCGGATGGCCCTTAGTTCGGTCAGGTTCTGGTGGTGTTCCATGTCTGCTGGAAGGCAAACACTCTTGGCAAGGTTGAATGCCATCAAGTGATCCTTCTCAGCAACCACCGAATCGGTATCTTGGATATCTCGATTCTGAAACTTGAGCTTGGGTGCCCACCTGGAGGTAGCCCGGTCAGAAGGCTCCGGTTGTGGACTCGGTGGGTGGCTCGGTGGATGGGTGGTTTCGTCTTCATCCGCTAGACGCTGCTCGGTTGGGGTAGTCCGGGCGCGCTTGGATGGGCGTGATGAAGAAGGCTGTTGAGAAAAAAGGGCCATGACGGTCTGTTGCATTTGGCTTGGTGGCGGTATTTCGGGTCTGTTGGTTTCGGTCAAGAAGGCCCTGACTCGGTTTCTCTTGGCCATTTCTTGTTCGGTTGTGAGAGGGACCAAATTAATTTGGGGCAAGGTTGGGTCCGGTTCTGCAGCGTCCTCTAGAAGAAAGTCAGTCACTCTGGCTTTCCGGCAGCCGCTGTATCTATATGTCGGCTCAAAATTTAGAAGCTTGGCCCAAATTCTCTCTGGGTATCGCAGTGCGGCGCGAAGTATGCCTAGGTTGGGGTGACTATATAGTGAGTGAAGATGGGCTGAATCTGTAAAAGAAGCCAACTGTTAGTTCGGTTCAGGAGGAAACCGAAATAAAGAGAAGTATGCAATAAAGCCGAAGTAAAGTATACCAGGGATTCATTTATTCCAATTTATACTTCGGCTTGGGATCTGGGCTTGGTGGTCTTCAAAATTCCCAGATACCTAGAAAAAATCGTCATCGTTTAAGTCTTTATCCGGCGTATTTTTTATTATTTTTTCTCTGCGATGGCGTATCCTAAGGTAGTAGACCCAGCCGTCATCTTTGGAGCCAATGGAGTATTGGTGGAATATTTCAGCTAGACTGAGGTTAAGACCGGCTCGGCGGTTTAGTTCGGCTATTCCCATTATTATACGGTAAGAATTGGTGGAAAGCTGAGTTGGGCATATTCTGGTTTGTCTTAGGAATTCACAAATCAAGGGTTGAACGGGGAATCTTAGTCCGGTTTCTATTATTGATAGGAGGGTGAAAGGTACATAGCCCTCTTTTCCCCATGGAACGATATCTTGTTCGGCCAGAATGAGTTGGACGTCGTTAGGGATGTTGTAATCCCTTCGGAATTCGGCCAGGCCACCAGGGGTTTCTACCATAAACCTATACTTCCCCATTTATTTTTTAAGTTATGGATAAATTAGTTCAGTCGAAAAATTGTGCTCAGTAGCTCGGTTGAGCGCGCAGTGGAGTGCCTGGGCAACCTAGGTCTGCAAAGTGGAAAACAAAGGGGTTAAGCACAGATCATTGGACCGTGCTACAAAATAAAAGCAAGAAAAGAAGTCCTACTTCGTCTATGTGGGATGCTACAGGTTCTATCTCGGTTTCAACAAGATGTTTGGTAGCTCGGATTAAGCAGGGGGTTCGATAGCTCGGTCTTGGCGAGCGATTCGTTATCTCGGTTAAAGAGAAGGTTTTGTTAGACCGGTTGAGCCTCTAGGGGCAGCTTTCTGAGTTCGGTCTAAAAACTTAGAAAGCTGGCTTAGCCCCGAAGACCTAGCTCGGTCGAAAGTTAAGGTTTCCAGTATGCTAAGTTCAGACTTAGTTCGGTTCGTTTATCCCGGCTAAGGTAAATCAGAGGATGGTCTGACTCATTGAAATTGCTAGTATGAGTATGAAGTGCTAGCTCGGTCGTATAGTTAGATTAGTGTGGCATCGACTGCAAACTACTTTTTAGTTCGGTTATATTGTAATTTTGGATCAAACACAGTGTTCTATAGACTACTTCATGAAGTTCAAGTGGTTCTTAAAAGGATTTTTTCCAGAAAAATGCAGAAACTAGCAGGAAATAGTGTTTTTCAAACATAGCATGCTATGAATTAAACAAAAATAGAGAAGCAGATTTATGATACTTACCAGGTCCAGTGGCACGAGAAGAGGGAAATGGAAGTAGCAACAATAGCAAGAACACGCAGCTTCTTCAAAATACAAAAAACAGTAAGAGCTTAGAAGAAAGAAAGAGAAGAGCTTGAAACAGTAAAATGATTGATGAGGGTGATTCAAAGGACGAAAGTGTTGTTTTGGGGTATAGGAAGGACGAAAACGCGCGGGACTGTTCAAATTTTGCGGAGTACGAGGGCGGCGCGACAGCTACTATAAGCCAATACCAGCATGCCACGTGTCATAGGGATAAGAATCGATTCATTTTCTGTGATTGAAGGGACGCTGTGACCGGACAAGCACAACTCGGCTTAAGTTTAGCTCGGCTGGAAGGGTTAAAAGTATATAGCTCGACTTTAAAGGCTTCAGAGTTTTAGCTCGGCTGGAAAGGCTAAAGGGTTTTTTAGCTCGGCTGAGAAGGTAAAACTTTAGCCCGGTTTATGGACAGGTAATCCCTATCATGCTACGCAGATGGAATTAAGGGGCAATTGAGAGGGTAATTTATATGCGAATTGGGCCGAGCTGGGCCTTTATGGGCCTCAAAACGAAGGGCTGAGTAAAAAGGTCATAAAGTTACTCCGGTCTTGAAGAGGCTTAAAGTTAGCCCGGTCTCAAGCCCAGAAGGTAGACCGGTCCGAGGGACTCTTGATGTTAGTCCGGTTGAAGGACGCTTTGTAGTTAGACCGGTTTAAGGGTGCTTTGAACTTATACCGGTCATGGCGCAGTGAAACTAGATCGGTCTAAACCTTGATAAAAGATAGTTCGGTTTTGGGCATACCATGGTTTGTAGAGAACTATGGGCCGAGAACCGAACTAGGTATAGTTCGGCTAAGCATAGTCGTGATTGCTTCGGTCGTATGGTAGGCCGGCCATGGAAGAAACCATCTCACTTGGTTTAAGCAGTGAGGGGGGTGTTGAAGGATAAGCATTATCCTTCAGGAGTATGAATCCTAGGAGGACTCTGCATGGAGGAGTAAAAGTCCTACTAGGATTGTGCCATGCAAAACCTATAAAAGCTCACAAACATCACCTATGGAAAGGTAACACAACTTTGGTTCCTGAATACACAGAGCTTTTTGTCTATTTGTCTAATTTTGCTAACTTAGGCATCGGAGAGGTTTCCGGCACACACCCGCCGGCTAGCTCACGTTTGTATTTTCAGGTAGTGGAACGACATCCTACAGAGAAACGCAGACTTGATCAACAGGATTATACGAGATGGTTTATTTCTTTCCCGTACAATTATGATTTTTGTTTTAAATTTTATTTAAATTCATAATCTAAATACAATTTAAATGATTTTAGTGAGACAGATTGCAAAAGGATGGGAGGAAACAACCGGAGAAAGTGTCAAATGGAAAAGAAACATAGAGAGTGTGAAGAGGGAGACCGAAGAAGAAGAGGAATGAAGATTGATTTAAGAAACTAGAAAGAGAAAATGAAGTAGTAAGAAGGTTTGACTAATTTTTAAGGCTAATTTCTGGCGTTAGTACCACCCACTTTTTATTTATTTATATAAGAATAGAATATAGATTTACTTTAAGAATAATATTATCGTGTGATTCTTGTAATACTACATAGATCTTCTCTAAGAATAGAGTTTTCTATAAAAATAATTACTAGCAAAAGCCCCCTGCTATGCATAAACAAAATTATATAGCTACAGAAATTTATAAGTATATAAATGCCTATCAATTAGAAGTAGGGTAAATTACAGTTGTTTAATCACTTTTTCATTTTGGCTTTTAAAGTTTTTTTTTTTTTTTTTTTTTTTCTTCATATTTTAAGTTTTTTCTACTTTACTCTTAAAGTTAACTTCTGTTCAAAATTAAATAGAAAATGTAACAATAATTGTCACATAACATAAAAAATATTATCATATTAGAGTTTAAATTTATGTCAGATGTATGAGTTATATATAATCAAATATTTTTATGCTACATGACTATCATGTATCATTTTTTTTTTGTCTAATTCTAAATAGAAATTAACTTTAAGAGTAAAATGAAAAAAACTTAAAATATAAATATTAAAGTAAGAAAAAATAAATTTTAAAAGTCAAAATGAGAAAGTGTCCGAACATAAAAGCGACAAAATGAGAAAGTGTCCGAACATAAAGGCGACAAAATGTCACTTACCCGTAGAAGTATTATAGTTTAGGGAGCAGTTTCCTTCAATCCATTGTTTCGACTAGAGGGTCCAATTAGGCCCATTAGGAACCCATCCAATTCATTCGTTTGAATTGTTCAATTTTTAATGTATTTTGAATAGATCATGCATACAAAAATTAGATTGATCAAATATTAATATCCACAAGTTTGGATCACAGTTATTTTTAAAAAATGAACGATAAATATAATTGGGTAAATTATAGAAATGGTCCTATAGTTTACCCGTGATTTCATTTTGGTCTCTGCACTTCTAAATATACTAATTTTGCCCCTGTAGTTTGGTTTTTGGCTCGAAATGGTCTAATAGTTAACTGTCGTTAGACATTTGGATGGAAATTACGCACGAGACAATTTTGACTTTCTTGACTGTTTTTGCAACAATTCAATTTGTTTTCTAATATCAACACTCAAATTTAACTCATTTAATAGATGTTTTATTTAATTTCATTATTTAATTATTATTATTTTTTAAAATAAATTTATTTAAAATTTTAACTAAAAAATAACATATATTTTTATTGATATTTTATTTATTTAATTGTGTAAAAAATAAAATAAAATAAAATAAATTTTTATTTAATCTAGCTAAAAATAATTAAAATATTAAAGATATATTTAATATTGCTATTACTTAGTAAACAATTGAAAAATGGTAAAATAGTCTTTTGCACATTTATTCTTATCCAGTTCGTCCAACCAAACATTAGATTCACTAAAAATAGTTATTTCCAGACATCTAATCCCATGAGAAAACAAATACGGGATACGCATCCAATCCAATCAAATAGTCCGGGGGAGTCACAGTTTCAGGATTTAAGTTCGATAAATTCTAGTCTCCTATTTTCTAATTGTTTACTAAGTAATAGCATGACGGTAAAATAAACATTTCACACATTAGTCTTATGGGATATCAATCCCATGTAAATAATCCCCCCTAGGATTGTTTAGTCTATCATATGAGGATTATGGAGTCCGGCGGACTAAATTATTAATAAAAAATAATTTATTATTAAAATAGACATTTATAAATATATTAATAAAAAATATAGACATTTATAAATTATTTTTTAGTGTTGTTAATTTAAAATTATATATTAATAAAAAATATAAATTATAAATTTAATTTAATTAAAAATAATAAATTAAAATTAAATTTATAATTTATATTTTTTTTTATTGCTTATCCATCGTTTGATTCAGATTGTTGTTAATTTAAATTATTTTTAAATTAATAATAAATTATTAATTTAGTCCCACGTTTGCTTATCCATCGTTTTGATTCGGATGGTTGTTAATAAATTATTTTTTATTAATAATTTAGTCTGCCGGACATGGAGTTTGGCCAGACTCCATATCCCTCGTATAAGGGACTAAACAATCCTAGGGGAGGGGGGGATGAGATTATTTCCTTGTGATTAGTATCTCATGGGACAAATGTGTAAAATGTCTATTTTACCGTCATGCAATTACTTAGTAAACAATAAGAAAATGGGGGATTAGAATCCATCGGACTTGAATTTTGGGACTGTGAATCTCTTGGACTATTTGGTTGGATTGGATGTGTATCCCGTGTTTGTTTTCTCATGGGATTAGATGTCTGAAAAAGACTATTTTTAGTGTTTTTTAATTAAAATTTTAAATAAATTTATTATACAAAATAATAATAATTAAATAATGAAATTGAATAAAACATCTATTAAATGAGTTAAATTTGAGTGATGATATTAGAAAACAAATTGTTGTAAAAACAGTCAAAAAAGTCAAAATTGTTCAAGAAAGTCAAAATTATCCCGTGCGTGCCTTGCACATGTGGAATTTCCGTCCAAAAGTCTAATGACCGTTAACTATTGGACCATTTCGAGCCAAAAACCAAACTGCAAGAGCAAAATTGATACATTTAGAAGTGCAATGACCAAAATGAAGCCACTGTTAAATTATGGGGACCATTTCTGTAATTTGCCCAATATAATTTGAAAAATTGGTCACCTATTTGTTTATTTTTTTAATGGCAAATGTTACCTAAAAATGTAATTACCGATGTCCATTTCAATCTAATTTTTTACATACATGATCTACTCGAAATATATAAAAAGTTAAATAGTTCAGATCAATAAAATGGACCCAAAATCAACCCCTAATTCGCACCCTATTGTTTAGTGTTATTGATTTAGCACAAGACAAATTCAAAGCTAATCATATCTATTGAATTACACTGAATAAACAAAATATAGTGATGTTTCATTCTGATTATTGTTGCCACAAAGTCTTTGTTACTATGAATCTTAGCCTAGTAGAATTGGATATAGTGGCTGGGTTGAAAATTTATCTGCCCTTTGGTGATATTACAAGATATTCTATATGGATAGTTGAATCATAAATTTTTAATATTCATCTATTTGGAGTTTCATCTATTTTAAGTTGGATCAATTTTATAACAACTATTTCTAACATGCGTGAACCAAGAATAGCAATGCATAGATAAGGCTAACACTGAGTTAATTCGGTCCCCAGATTGGAGCGGGACCCTTTCACACTCAAAACAAAAATTGAATAAAAGGATAAATATTCAATAAAAGTTATTCATACAAAAATTTAGCTTTATGGAATAATTATAAACATGAAAACAAATCATATTTTATTTTTTAAAATAGATTATTTAACTTTACAGTCTTATTTGTCATTGGTTTTATAAAACAAAATTTGATTTGTTGTTGTGCTTGTAAATGTCTAATGAAATTAATTTTTTTGTATGAATAACCTTTAATGCGGAGCCTACAAAATAGAAGATTCAGATCATTGATGTGAGTCTCAATTGAGACTCACAAGAAAAGTTTGAATGAGTATGGAGAGATGGAAGTATAGATGAGAGTTATTCAATTATAATTATGAAAGTTATATACTAAAATTTACTTAAATAAAAATATGGATAAATTCATTACAATAACTATAAAAAATAAAAAATAATAAAAATTGGTCACAAATTATAAATCTTTAATATCAAAGAGAGTATAAATCAAACACAAATTAATAACTTTATACTGGAATGCAAATATCAAATACGGTAAATTAGACATAAGAAATTTATTGAAATTAATATAAAAGAAGGATTAGGTTGTCTTCATTTGTGGGGAAATTTTATGGTACATATCCCTCCATATGCATCCTATCATAAATTAGAATAATTTTATCACAAGATTTCATAACATAAATTATAAAATACGTGATCTCGTCACAAATTGGCTTAACAAAAAATATCATAACAAAATCACAAATTTTTGTTATATGAACCACAAAATTTTTTAACATTTTGTGGCGTTTTGGAAAGTTGACAAGAAGTTAATTTTTTAGTTTTTTTTGACCTTTTTGGATTTTTGTGACTTTTTTGTCTAAAAAAACTAAAAAACTAAAAAGCTAGCATTTACTGCCTTCCAAAAACTCCCCTTTATTACACTAATTTATGATAAAATTATACATTTTATAATTAATATTACAAAATTTTATATAAAATTTTACAAACGGTGATTGGGTCCGTTTCCCCTATTTGTCACACACACACACCCCAAAGTAAACAATCTAGTCACAAAACAAGTAAACAATCCTGCTTCACCTACAAAGAGATCACATCATTCTATCAAATACTTTGCACTTTTTATGTTTAACTATTTTTTTTTTTTTATATTTTGATTTAAATTTATTTATTTATTTTACTTTTGACCTTGAATATTTTCATTTTTTTTTAATTTTTATTTTCTTTATTTTTTTATTAATTTTTTCAAAACCTAACTTATATCCAAAATTTGATAGAAAATTACACATTAATAATCACACGACATAAAAATATTTTATTATATATAATTCACACCTACAACATAAACTCAAGTCTTAATATAATAATATATTTTTTATGTCATGTGTTAGTTGTTTTTTTTTTTGAACATATGTCATGTGTTAATTAAAATGACATTTTTTTTTGCCTAATTTAAACAAACGTTAGCTTTAGGAGTGAAATGAAAAAAATTGAAATATGAAGCGTTAAAGTGAGAAAAAAAAAAAGGGTTAGCTTTAAGAGTAAAATGAGAAAAATTGAACCACAAAGGGTCAAATCGATTGAATAAAAAAAAGAAAGAAAGTAAAATATAATTTACTCAAACGATAAAATTGAGGTACCAAAATTATACTATAAGGGCTGGAATATTTGTTCGGCCATTTAGTTTCACTTTTGGACTTGTGGTCTTCGTCTCTGGTCTACGGGCTGGAATATTTAAGGGCCCTATGCCTAAGTTATACTATAGGGCTGGAAAATTTGGGGCTGTAGTTTTTAAGAAAAATTTGGGGGCCCAAGTAGAGGTCTTGCAAGAAAAATATAATCATAAATAGAAAAATGATATACAAGTCTACTTTTTAGACCTATTTTATAAAATTAGTAATGTATAAATGATATGATTTGTTAACAATTAGGGAAGATATGACCAATAGTGCTGCCTTAGATATCCTAATTGATTATCACATTATTGGGCTTGAAAAGTGAGTTTAGTTTTTTGATCTGAATAACAATGTTTTAATAAATATATATTTAATAAAAAAATAAAAATCATATATAACAAAAAAAAACTACCAACAAAATAATAATAATTAAATTTTTATTTTTATTTTTATTAATACTTTAAAGTTTCTAGAGAATACTACATATATAGATTTATATGTTTGATTGATATAATCCTTTTAAACATGTAAATATGGTGCACACAAATTTAGAGAAAAAATTGAACATGTTTGGGTTTGTGTAAATAAAAGATTGTTCGAAATTCAAACAAACAAAATTAAATTCTTACATAATTATCAGGTAAATTACACTTTCCACTTTTATGGTTTATGCCTCGTTTGGGAACCCTCATTTTTAGCCAAAAAGCCAAAAAGTTACTAAATTAGCCAAAAAGCCAACAACCCATATCAAAAAGTCAAAGATTCTCTTTTCTCTCTACTTTTTGCACATCTTTTCGTAAAAAGCCAAAAAGTCATTCCAAACATACTAGTTTTTTTTAGCTCATATTTTAGCCAAATAGCCAAAAAGTTACTAAATTAGCCTGTTCCCAAACAAGGCACTTATATTTTATCTTGATTTCTATTATTTCAATTAGAACAATCTGCTTCTTATATTTTAAGTCTAATTTTAATTTGGTCTTTCAATACAAATTTTTGTTAATTTTTTATAGTTGTATGCATCAAAAGACAAACAAATGTCCCAAAATTATTTATTTTAATCTCCAACTTTTACGGAAGAACTAAATTGAAATTATACATAAAATTATTTGATTTAAAACAATAATGACTAAAGTCAAATTATAAAGGTTAAAAGTATAACTTAACCTAATTATTATCTAAAATTCCGCAAGTCTAAAAACACTTCATAGGAAATCCATCTTCTTTCTTTATTTATTTTTTGGGTAAATTACAAACATACTTCTGAGATTTACTTCAATTACAAATTACTCGTTGTGATTCTAGAAATTACATTATGCTAAGATTTTTAATTTCATAACAAATAAATTCTTTTATTAATAAATCATCAAGTTAATTAATAATTTTTAATAATGTTAAAATTTTATTTTAATTAATAATTCAGATAATTTTATTATTATATACGTGAACAATTAGAAATTTCATTTTTTCAATTAATTCTGTTAAATAAAAAATTCTGATAGGAAAATATTTGTAATTTTTCAAACCATAAGGAACAATTCTTATTTTAAGTGAACCTCAGAGGGTGTATTTATAATTTACCCTTATTTTTTTTTTTTTTTTTTTTAAATCATAATTTAAATTTATTTGTGTAGCATATTGGAGAGGGATTTGGTGCTACATGGGCAATCCAATAAATTGTGGGCGAGTTCAAACAAACACACGTAGACCTCTCAATCTTTTGTCACAAAAAACAATTTTCATTCTTTAGATAAAAAAAAGGACAAGTTATACTAATAATTCATACATTTTGTCGTTTGTCATTTTAATTCTTACCATTTCAATTGACTCATTTTTAATTCATAATTTTTTTTTATTTTGCTTTAATTTGATTTAATTGATAACGTTGATAGGTTTTTAACGGAAAATATTCACCGAGTTGATTGAGGTTAAGTCACTAATTGATAAAATTTACAATTTTACCCTTAAAAAGTATGACACATATCGCTTGTATGCGCATTGTTTTTCAACCATTACATATCAAATTTTGACTTTCAAACTACTATTACTTAGTAGGTGTTTGGCATATCTTAAAAAAGATAAAAAGTCAAAAAATTACTGAAAAAGCAAAAAAGTTAACACTATTCACATGTTTGGACAGGAAAAAAAGTTTGAATAGACAGAGGATAAAAAGACAGAAATGCCATTGGTTTTGTCCCCTTCCAACAGTGCACTTTTTGGTAAAAAAAAAAAAAATGCAGCACAGTGCATTGCACGGAGCCTTCACTGACATGCATGGAAAGCATATTAGTGCTCAGAAGGGTAGGAAGGTAATTTTGATAATTGATACAATATTTTAATACATATTTTTTCGTAAAAAGTTATCCCAAACATACATATTTTTTCCTTTACTTTTTTAGCTAAAAAGTCAAAAAGTGCACTTATATAGTTCATTCCAAACAACCTGTTAGTTACTAACAGATATATACATTACATTATACAGTGGTAAACGGTAATGATAAAATGTAATGAATATTGTTGCAACCAGCAACCATGGTGGTGTTTTCGATTGGGGCAACCATTGGCCACTGGTGATGCCCGTGAGGTAGCAGAGAAGAAATGAAAAAGAAGGAAAATGAAAAGAGAGAGAGAAGAAGAAAGAAATAAAATGAAGAAAAATGAAGAGAGGGAGAATCCTATAGAGTGAGAGAGAGTTAGGTTGCGACGGCAATTAGAAGAAAATTGAAAAAAAAAGTTAAGGACAATATGACAGTTTTGCAAAAATTGTTAATAAAGTTAAGTTTTGCATTTTACTCCAAATTAGGGGAGGTTGTGTGTATACTTCTTGACCATAAGGGGGTTATATGTTTTCAATAAAAATACTTCTTCTTCTTCCTTTTTTTTTTTTTTTTTTGTTTAAAAAAAAAAAAAAAAGAAGTCAAACTATAAAGGGGTAAAATGTAATTAACTCAAAAATAAATTGTGGTTATATATAAATTAGGAGGGAAAGGGGGAAGGGTAGGTCAATTGTATGAAAATAATTAATTTCACTTGTCAAATTATGTTACGAGTGCTTTCAAACCTGGGTAATTCACTAATTTATTTGTATGTCGTAATGGAATTGGAAATGAATGATGAGCTTTGTGTCTCTCTCCTTTTCAAAAAAATTTCTAAGGAGGAATTGGAAATGAATGATGAGCTTTGTGTCTCTCTCTTTTTCAAAAAAATTTCTAAGGACCAGGCTCTTCAAATCCCATGGACTGCGGTGCTTTGGTACAAAAACATTTTTATGTCACTTTCACGGTGAATAGTTCACCCCTTCATTATTCTGTACGTTAATTGTAACATTAAGTAACCAAAATGACATATTGCATACTTTTACAATTAAAAGAATAGGTTTTATTTATTTATTTATTTATTTTTTTTTTATAAAAATTTAATGTCCATTTTTACCCTTGATCTTAAATGTATCTACAAATAAAGTTAGGCTGGGAGATCAAATAAAAATAATTTTTAATACATTAAAAATGAATACAATTTAAATATTTGGGAACAAAATTACACTAACAAAATATTTTGGAGTCTGAAAAAACAATTAATTCTAACTATATCATTCATGATGCATGTGAGAAAAAAGGAATTACAAAATTCATTCATTTGTAAAACTTTGGAATATATGAAGCCATCCTAAGTGTGCATCTTTTTGTCCTTATGTTTCTTTACATTATATCAATTGAATTAATTGATAGCATTATTAACAAATTTGACACAAATCAAAAGTAAAGATATCAAACCATCAATCACTTTAAAGAGAGTAAACAAACACTACTATAAAAATAGTTAAAGATCACACTTTGACAAAAAAAAAAAAAAAAATCTCACTTTTATTGGAAGTGTGACAAAAAAAAAATTAGATTGATATTTTAATCACACTTAATTTGATTGAGTGTGATAATATTTATTTTTTATGTCACTTTTCAATTAAGTGTGATTATATATATATATATATATATATATTTAATCACACCTTCTACTTAAAGTGTGATTATATATACACTACTATTTTTTAATCACACTTTTTAAACAAATGTGATTATATATATATTTTTTAATCACACATTCTAATTAAAGTGTGATTATTTATATATTTTTTAATTACACCTTCTAATTAAAGTGTGATTATATATACACTACTACTTTTTAATCACACTTTTTAAATAGGTGTGATTATATATATTTTTTAACCACACATTCTAATTAAAGTGTGATTATTTATATATTTTTTAATCACACCTTCTAATTAAAGTGTGATTATATATACACTACTACTTTTTAATCACACTTTTTAAATAAGTGTGATTATATATACATTACTACTTTTTAATCACACTTTTTTAATAAGTGTAATTATATATATATATATATATATTTAATCACACTCCCTAAATAGGTGTGATTGTATTTTTCATCTTCCTATCTCTCTGTCTCTGTCTCTCTTCTCTGTCTCTCTCACTCATCACTCTTCTCTGTCTGTCTGTCTGTCTGTCTCTCTCTTTCTCTCTGTATCTCTCGTCTATCTCTATTCTGTCTATCTCTCTCATCTCTCTTCTCTCTTCTCTCTCTGTCTCTCTTCTCTATCTCTCTTCTCTTTATATCTCTCGTTCATCTCTCTCTGTTTCTCTCTCGTTTATCTCTTTTCGCTCTTTTTTTTTCTCTCTCTCTTTGTCTATATCTTTTCATCTATTTTTTCATCTTCTTCTCTCTCTTCTCTTTCTCTCTCTCACTCATCACTATTTTTTTCTGTCTATTTGTCTCTCTCTCTCTCTCTATGTCTTTCACTCATCTCTTTTCTCTCCTTGTCTCTTTCGCTCATCTCTCTTCTCTCTATCTCTCTCATCTCTCTCGCTCAGCTCTCTTCTTTTTATCTCTCTCTCTGTCTCTCTCGTTCATCTCTCTTCTCTATATGTCTCTCTCGCTTATCTCTCTTCTCTCTGTCTCTTTTTCTGTCTCTCACTCTCTATCTCTTTATCTTTTTGTCCCTCTCTCTCTCTTCTCTTTTTTTCTCTCTCTCTCTCTCTCTCTCTCTCTCTCTCTCTCACTGTGTTCGCGTTGCTCACTATCTCCCTTCCGTTTTCTCTATTTATCGAGCTCCCTCTCGATTTATCTATCCACTATAAGAAAATGCACTTTTAGCGACCACTTTGTCTCTCTCTCGCTCATAACTTTGTCTTTGTCTCTCTCTCTTCTCTCTCTTTCTCTCTCTCTCTCTCTCCTCTATTTGTCTCTCACTCATCTCTCTCTCTCACCACCCATCTCCTTTACCACCTTCACCACTACTGCAAACGCCATTCCACTGCCACCATTACTACCACTGTCGCCACTTCACCTCTACGACTACCATTACTACTACCATTGCCACCACTACCACTACTGCCACTGCTACTACCACTACTACTACCATTACCTCTCATTCACCCTTGCCACTTCATCTACTCTACAACTACCACAACTTCACCACTAATCTCCTTCGTCACCGCCGCCACCACCACCACCACCATCTCTTATCCACCACCTTCACCACTACTGCCACTCCCTCTCCTCTACCACAAAAAATTAGTTTATGATTTTTAATAACAAAAAAAAAAAAAAATGGGCCGTAGAAAAATATTTTTCATTGACCACAGAAAATTAACTTTTATTTTAGTGGAAAATATTTTTCATTAAAATATTACCCTTCTTCTACCAAATAAAAAATAATAATATTTTTTTCATTAAAACAAAAATGAAACAAATAAATTTTCAATCTTAGTAACTAAAAAAAAAAGAATTTTTTTAAAAAAAATTCATTAACTACAAAAAAATATATATTTTAACAAAAAATAAAATTTTTTAATGACGGCAACCCCCGTCGCAAAAAAAAAAATTAAACGACATTATTTTGTTATTTAAATTTCATTTTTGACCTAAAAAAAAAAAAATATTTTTTATTACCGCCCCTTTTTGTTTTCCATTCCCGCTCCCTTCCCCACCTTTTTTTTTTTACATTCTCACCCCACCTCCCCCCCCCCCCCCAAAACCAAAAATTCCCCAATCTCAAACCCAAAAATCCCTAATCTCTTCTTACCCCCCTCTCTCTCTCGATTGACGGCGAGCGGCGGAGGAGCAGCCGAAAGGGCAAACGAGCCCTAGCCGTTCGCCATTGCACAGCTCGCAGTCTCTCTCTCTGTTCTATCCAATCCAGGTAACATTCTCTTCCGTCATTCCACTATTTCCTCTTGCCATTGACTTTTATCAGCTGAAAAATGTTCACTCGTTGTGTTGAATCCGAATACATGTCTTTGCAATGAAAATAATTTTTTTGTTGTTCCTCCTCTAATATGTTGAAACCAGGTATTTGCAAATATACGACAAATATCGTCACAGAGACATGGTTTATTAAAACCCTAGATTATATATATTAGGCTGTACGTATATATATAGATATGCATTTACACAGGCACTGCACCAACACTTACACTTGTTCTGGAAAATATGGTGCGAGGGAGATTCACTGTGTAATTGGCAGATTATTTATCATTGTTCTTATTGTTTGTTCATTTTGTTATTGTTTTTTTTAACTGATTGATAATTTAGAGAAGTTCCAATTGGGCAGAGCTTGATCTTGATGGGTTTCCCAAATATTTGATTTTTGTTTAAACAAATCTTTCAAATTTTGAATTAGTAAGATAAGAGAACTCATTATGGTGTTTGAATGAAATTCTTGAATGGGGGGCTTTAGTGTTCAAATGATTCTATTACAATGTTGAATTTCTTTTTTTCTTTTTTTTTTTATAATCTTTTTGGGTATTTTTCCTAATTATGGTATTTGATTTTAAAATTTTTTTTGGTGGTATAAATAAATGGGTAATGTAGGGTGGTATAATATCTCCAAGTAAATTGAGGATGAAGCTAATAGGGGCAGCTGCTCAGCATCAGAGGAAGAAAGATGGATCAAATAGTAACTCAGCAAGAACATCTCCTTCCAAGCTTGAGGATTCTGAGTTTGTCAACAACAGTTTGTTAGCCACCATGACTGCAGAGACTTTGATGACCATGGTATTTTATGTGACTCTGCTCCATCTTTGTTTTCTCATTACATCCATTGGTAATTAGTATTTAACATTATATTGTACTCTCAAACTAATTTTCTGTTTCTTCTTTGTAAACAAAAAGCAGGAAACATATTGTCCCAAAAAAAAAAGCAAAAACTAAAGCCATGTTTAATATACATATGTTTTCCAAAAAAATACTAACAAAAATAAGAAAACTTGTTTGGTGAGTTGCGGAAAGGGTGAAGTAGTCGCCGGGAAGGGAAGGGGTGGCTAAAGAGGTGAGGGAGTGGCTGGAGAGGGGATGGAGGAATAGTGTTTTCAAAGGCTCAAGGAACCCCCAAGGCACCAAAGGTTTCTTGGGGCCTAGTCGCAAGGTGAGGTGCTTGCTTCACTTAAGCAAAAGACACTTTTTCAGTAAAAAAATCAATAAATTAGCATAGACTAATAATTCAAACTTCAACATAAGAAAAATGACAGAATTTGCAACTTACAAGCACTAAGACAAAGAATATCAAGACAAATTATAGAAAAAAAAAAAAAAAGAAATCCAAAAAGATAGAAACAAATCAGGGAGGAGAAGAGGAAAAAAACCGATAGACTTGAGCCTAGAGTATAGGGGGCCAATTGAAGTAGAGAAGAAGAGGAGAAGGAAGAAGTCGCCTAACTTGGAGCACAAATTAGGGTACCTAGAAACTGAATGGCTGGAATGTAGATACCAAAGGGCTGAGGAGGAATGACTGGAGAGTTTCATTGATCCTTTATTCAATGAAGACTTGGGGCTTTTTTTGTTTGAGGATTTGATCAAAGAAAAGGCTCATCACAATTATGTATATATATATATATTTTAATTGGGCATTTTAATCCCATGTGGCGTTTTAATCGAAGTATTTTCATTGAAAATTTTGTTGTTTTGCAGCAGATCTGTACTGTAAAAGCATAGAAAATTTTAAAATTTTATTTAATAAATAAAATAAAATATTTTAAATAGTAAATATAAAGGTGTAAATACTTTTCTTTTAAAGGCATGAAAAATTTCACTGTAGGGAAGGAAGATTGCCCTCATCAAATGTGAAATCAACATTATTAACCTATATTATCAAGCTTTCCACTTGATCCTTAACTTTGTGTTTTTCTTGATTGGTTATTTCTTTGATTTTTCCCATGTAATATTATTACAAAAGAGGCTCTTTTTTATATATATATATATATATATATAATGTTTAAACTATGTATCGGAGTGAGAGTGGAATCCACTTAAAATATAGATTGAATCTATGAGATTCTTTCTTCTTGTGATTCGAATAATCTATTCACGGGGCTGAATCTACAAAGCATGTAGGTGATTTGATCAGAACCGAATTGGTCCTCAAAATTGTTCCGAACTAGAGGAAGTTAATGGCGTCAACTTTGTACTCTAATCTAGTACAAATTCTTATCTCTGTCTCATAAATTTCATTCAATTATTTTACTTCATTCAATTATTTGATTTTGTTATTTCAACAAATCATACGTAGATTGCTGTTTTTCTGATCAGTGAGGTTCGCCGCCACTTTTCGAATTAGGGTTTCGATTCTCAAGATTTAGGGTTTTCCTATTATCACTGTATGTAGTTAGTTCAACAAGTTGGTATTTGATTGTGAATAAAACCCTTGTGCTCAAATTCGGAAATACTTTTTGAGTTGATCGATTCGCAATTTCTGTTGTCGGTGCAAGTTTCTTTAATTGAATGAACAGACTCTGATATTTATTGGGTTTGTCCAGTTATGTAATCGAAGTGAATTGGATGTTTTTTTTATTTGGTAGGGTGTTAATTTATTGAGATTTTGATTGAATTTGGGAGTTGATTGTTTGGTAAAGTCGAAGCTGTTTGGTTGCTAGGAAAGTTTATTTGAGAGGTTGTTAGATCATGGATCATGTTATTGGTGGAAAGTTTAAGGTTGGGAGGAAAATTGGGAGTGGGTCTTTTGGAGAGCTCTATTTAGGTAAATGCCCATTTTAGTTTAATTTCATCTTTTGTGTTTCATAGTGATAATATTCTTCAGCATTGTGTCTGTTAGTAAATTTATTTATGAAAAGTTTGTGTAATGTGATTTTGCTTTGTTCATTTAGGTGTTAATGTACAAACTGGAGAGGAAGTGGCTATCAAGCTGGTATTCTACTCTCTCTTAGTACTTAATGAATAATTGTCTGATGATCTTTTATCGGTTATTTTGTTTTTGTATTGATTGCATTTTAATTTCCGTAGTTAGTAGATTCTGCATTTGACTTGTCTGTGAAGTTTTTTTTTTTTAAGATAATGGAGTCTTCTAGGTTGACCGACAACTGATAGGATACAAAACCTTGCTTTATGTTTGTTTTTCCCTTTTATATTATTACATGCATGTATATTTTACTTTGATTTGAAAACCTCTTCAAGAAGAATGAAAATTATTGACATTGCATGATTGGTTTAAATTTTTACTTCACTTATGCTCTTCAGTTCCATCAGCAAATTGATACTTTTTGTTGATGTTGATCTATATAACTTTCTAAATTTTTGCACTGTGGTTTTGGTTTGATTTAGATCCTCTTACCATTTTGTTGATTGAATTCTTTTTTCTTTTGTGATCCTTTAGTACCTGAACAAATATAATAGAACACATTTTTTTGAAGTTCTGGATGAAGAAGTAGCAATGGTTCCTTAGGCTTTATGAGTTCCATATGGTATGCAGTGAAGCCTTACACACTTGGCACAAACTTTGTAAAATGTGGGATCATTCTCTCTTCACTATGTTTTTTATATGAAATGCTGGGTGCAAACTATGTTACGCTTATTAAGCTTTTTTGCTGTTTTATTTGTATTGAATTGAAGAGGTGCAAGTTTCTTTGTGGTACTTCATATTTGTACTTCTCAACCTTATTTGTTTTATAATTACAATTCCAGGAATCCGTCAAGACCAAGCACCCTCAACTTCACTATGAGTCAAAAACCTATATGCTTCTCCAAGGAGGAAGTACCTCTCTCTCTCTCTCTCTCTGGTCCATATATTACTTGAGGTTTTAAGGTTAGATTGGAAGAAGTTTGTTATTGAGGGACTATTTTGAATTTACAGTAGTTTCTATATTTCCGTGGTCAGTATTAATATGATTTCTAATATACTCTGAAGTGAGAGGAAAGTAGGAAACAACTATTGGTTTGATGGGTTGTAATAGTTTTCTTTTGTATCTTAGAATTTGAACACATTAAATTAACTTTGTAGCTATCTAGAAATAAGAAGAAAAGTAGGAAACAACTGTTGGTTTGATGGGTTGTAATAGTTTTCTTTTGTATCTTAGAATTTGAACACATTAAATTAACTTTGTACCTATCTAGAAATAAGAAGGAAACTATGGAGCCATATTTTTTTCGTTTCCCTTTTTTACTTTTTGCATTTTCTTTTCCAATTTTAGTTGCTTTGGGAACTTGACTCTCAAACAATCAGTTTTCAACTGCAACTCTTGTTAACGTTCAAGGACCTGACTGTTGGCCTAAAACGTACTTCAGAGAACATTTTTTCGTAGAACTTCCTCATTTCCTTTACTTGTTTCTTTCTTCACTTCCTGTTATATCATACAATACCCGAGAATTCATTTTTAGGGTGGGGAAGGGGTTGTTGCGCATGGTGCACTTTAACTCCATCATATGTTTTAGCCTGTGCTTTTTTGCGACATAACATGTCACGTCCTAAACTCGCCCCTAGAAGTTTGGGCATGACCACTTCAGTAACGGACACTTAACCTGTTATATATATATAATATGGGGCCTGAACGGAAGCATTAAATATAAAAATTTGACAATAGAAACAAACTCCATTGAGCTACTACTATCATGCCAGGATCATAAACTTTTAAGACACAAATAAAATCTAAAACATACACCTGAACATCGGTTATATACATACATATATACAAGCCCAACCCTGTAATTAGGCATATATCAAAAACATTAGAGAACAAAGTGTTGCACACATGTCAACTTTAGGCCAACAACTAGAGTGCAAAACCAAAATTCGTCAAAACTTCATGAAAATAAGAGCAGCTTCTTTTAGGCTTGGACATGGAAAGGTTGACCAAAGAGGACAAGCGTCATGGCTTAGGACTAACCACTTGGTTGGTTACCTATAGAAACAGACATAACATAGGGTGAGCCAAGCTCAGTGAATAGTATGATACATAAATGCACAATTTAAACATAATACATAACAATGCATAAATAAATGCGAAGATCATGTAGTTAATCTGTTCCTGTTTTCATTTCAAATGGCCTTAGGCCCTGTGGGGAAGTGGATCGGAAATACTCTTCAGATCCTGGAAGACGCCAATGGTCCTCAGCTAGTCACCTGCAAAGATACAAATACTCCGGTCGGGGGTGCCGGAATTAGCACTCCGACGGACAAGTCAGTTCTTCTACTCAAGAAAGCTTGTTTACTAAGTTTTAGAAGTGATTCTTACATACCTTTCCTAGTTCATTGCCACCATATTTATACTCGTTTCTTCTAATCCTCGGGGCCAGAGCCTACTTCTTCAATCATTATTTTTTCCAATACTCGGCTCTAGGGATCCTTCCCTATTCGGCCTATTTAAGATATTCGGCCCCTTGTCTCTGCGGGATATCTGCCGGCTAGGGTCTAGCTTCTAAAATATACCTCCTTTATCCTTGCCATTTATTCGGCTACCACAATTGCCCTCGGAACTCCCTGTTGACGGCAGTCAATCGGCGTGTTCGGTTCAGAATTTGAGGAGTTTAGCGTCGGGCGGCTTCGCGTGCCCCAATGTATGTCAGGAAGCACGCGCCTTTTGCTCATCATTGCGCTTTCCCGCTCTATTAATGTGTATCTCAGCATTTATTGCGATTTGAAACTTTGGTCCTTTCGGATTCATATTTCGTCGATCTTTTTGAGACTTTTGGATTGCCAGTGCATATCCCTCTGTGACTCGTGTCTTCTGCAACTTCTTCCCGCCTTTCCTTGTCTCATCTGTTCTTCGTAAGTTTTCTTATCCCTTCTTTGTAATCCTATTTTCTGTTTGCTATTTTAGCTTCGGCGAATATTTAGTTCTTTGCTAGGATGGCCAAACATTTGAAAGACCTCCTTTCTGAGGATCGTATCTCCGGCTTCCGGCAACATTTTTCTATTCCTGACGACGTCCATCTATCCCTTGTAACGGACAATGCTCTCGATATGGAGAGGGAAGATCAGAACACGATCGTATTCCCTCTTTTATCCATTGCGGAGGGCGGGGTTCGTTTCCCCCTACACCCACTCCTTAGGGCCGTTCTCCGCTATTGGGGTTTGATTCCTTCTCAACCCAATGTAAATTTCTTTCGAATCATTATGGGGGTCTTAGAGTTGAACCGACGCCTTAGGATTAACCTTGGGATTCCGGCCATTCGGCATTGTTACGCCTTAGCCAAATCCTCCGGTCGGCTGGGGCGATATTTTCTCAGGGCAAAAGATACCGACCATCACTTGGTGACTATGCTTGCCAGTTCTGGCAAACGGGTTGACGACATGATGGTCAACGTCCGAGGTAATTGGGAGTTTGCTGAAGGGGAGGATCGCCTGGACCCTGTTCCCAGACATAAGGGCGACCCAGGTTGCCGCGCAATGTCTTGTTTGTTGGTCTATCTCTTATTCGGCTCTTTTCTCTAAATCGCTTTTCATCTTCTGCAGGTAATAGGTTGAAGAAAATTCTGACTTCGGTTGACGACGCGGTTCTTGGGGAAATCAAGACTGCACTCAGATATTTCGGCCGTCCAAACGTACAACAGCAGGGGAGAGCCGCCCATATTCTCCTTCGGTACGAAACCACTTACACTACTTTCTCGGCTGCAGATAACATTCCGATTCCAGTCGGCAATCAACAGCTCTCGGCCCTTATCTTCCCCAGCGTCAAAAACCTTAGGCAGATCGGTCTCGTAGCTTCTGATTCGGGGGAAGACGCCGAGCCGACCGTTGAGGTGGTTGCCGATCCGGCGGGGGGGTCTACTGAGAAAGTAGTAGAAGGCGACGAGGCCGTACGCTCGGCATTCGAAGCCACCGAGCCATCCGCCTCAGGACGAACATATTTCTCTTCCGGGGATATTTTTGCGAATTTGGGGGATCTACCCGGCGATTTCTTTGAGGGTATAGCGAAGGAAAGCCTAACGCAGATGGCACGTAAAAGAAATGCGGAGCGCATGGCCGCTCGAAAGAAGGTTGAATGTGCCGCATCAGATCCCAGCTTGCTCAAGCCGTTCGTACCCGTTTCGGAGGGGACAGTGGTTGTTGCGTCCGATACGGAAAAAGAGGGTGGAGAACAAGTCGATGGGGAACGGCCGATTCCGGAGCAAGGCCAAAAGCGCGGTGCCGAGGGGAAGCGAGTTCAGAAGCTGGCCCTGGTAGCAAACGGCCTCGGCTTGAAGAACCGGACGCGGTCGCTCCGTTCGTTATTCAGCCAAAGATCAGGGGTATGCCGATTTTATCCGACGCTTCAGGCATCGAGGATCCAGCCGTGGCTCTGAGCTTGGCGGCTTCGATTTCTCTGCCGGCTGACAACAAAGCCTTCGGTGCCGTGCCTGACATTATGGCCGTTGCCCTTACTGCTCAATCGGCAGTCCTGGTAGGTCACCTTCATTTCGCTCTTTGTTTGTTAAAGGCGTCTAATCATACCGAATTGTTTTGCAGACGGTCGGAAGGATCACCGACTTGGGTCGCCGCCTGCGTGATGCTCTCGGGAGAATTGACCATTTGCAAACAGAGGTGCAGGGTCAGAAAAGTAGGGTCGAGTTCGAAATTATGAGAGCTGAAATGGAGAGCGCCAGAGCCGAAGCGGAGAAAGAGAGGGTTCGCGTGGCCGAACAGCTTCGTGTTGATGCTGAGGGTAGAGCAAATGCGAGCGAGGAATCGCTCAAACTTTCCAAGGAAGCACTTGCTGAAGCGGAAGCTCAGTTAGAGGAGCTTAAGGCGGCCCGCGAGAAAGCTGAATCGGAGGCCTTTGAAGCAGGGAGGGGCGCCGCTCTGACAGAATATGTTGAAGAAGTGTCCAAGTTTGAAAATCGCGGGTTCAAACATGGGTGGCTCAAAGCCCTTGCCGCCGCTGAGGTTACATTGGACTTGCCGATTCCTTATGAGCAGGTGGATGTTGAGCCACTTGAATCTGATACCGACGAATGATCTGGGGGCCGTTTACTGAGCAGCCGTCTTTTTGTTTTTGTTTTTCCTTCTTTTGGATAGTGCTTTGTTGGTTCAGGGTAGTTTTCATGTATAAATTGGTTAACATCTACGCGCAATTTATTGATGAAAATTTCCTTGTAATTTTTGCTCTACCACTACACACTTTGTATAAAAGAGTTCTGTGGTTTGATTTTAATGAAAGAGTTCTGTGTTTGTCAATGCATTTGGTAAAATGGGATTGCATATACTGTGGGGAAACCCTGATTTGTGAATCTGCCCTTGCCCCAGGGGGTTCATAAAAAGAGTTCTAGCTCTGAGTCAACTTGTGAGCCGGCTGGGGTATTTGGTCCGAGTGATTTTATTTAGAACTCTTCTAAACAAGCCGTATATAGAATATCGTTTATCCAAACTTTAGTTTTCTGCAGAGTCAATACATATCCCATCAAAATCACCATTTGCAATTTCACTGCCTACTGATCTTCGGCCCTTAGATTGAAGAATCTGCCCTTGCCCCAGGGGGTTCATGATAAGAACTTGGCGGCTGGGGTAGTGTGGCCGACCAGATTGATGAATCTGCCGTCAACTTAGTCGGCGTCAGTCGATTGAGTGTCGCAATTAATGAACTTGCCTCGATCGTGCTGTCTCAGCGAGTGTTAAATGATTAAAGGTATAGCTTTTAAGAGTCTGGTAGCTATCTGATTCAGACTCCTGAGAGAAAATCTATTGAACGAATGTCCAACAAACTCTTCTTTAATAGCAAAGGGGAAGCCAAGACATTGGCTGAGCTTGGCGGTGATATGAAGCAAAGTGAACACCGTGGTGCGCCCTTGCATGCTGGGAGTAAGAGTTCTATGGGTCGACAGAGACGTCAATCTCTTCGACGTCATAGTAGGTCGCCCAGACGGGATAGGCAGTCCCAGGGGAGATCGCCACACGCCCAAGTCGAAAGGAGATCAGACGCGAATCCGCGCCCGTTAAGTTTTGCAGTATTTGTGAGGAATAAGCCCATGATGGAAGCGGACTCGATCGTTCAAGATCCAGATGTGGCGGTCGAGTTTGCTCGACAAATATTCCTCCGGAAGTGCAGCAGTCAATGGTCGGTCGTCAGGACTACGAAGTATTTCGCGAGGGCATTCATGGGGCGGTGAAAGGGCTCTATACGGCTTACGAAGTCGGCATGCGATTGCGCGCCGCCCGTCGAGAAATGGAGAAAAAGGAAAAGAGCGTATCCGCAGTTTAGAGGCTCGCGTGGAGGCGGCTGAACGTGAGTTAGAGAGATCAGAGCGGCTCAAGTGCAACCAGCTGGGCAGGTGAATCCGAATCCAATCGTGGAAGAGAGGGTTACCAGTCGGCTTTAAGTGCTGCCATTGCCGATCGCGAAACGGCGAGCATGTTCGCATTGGAGTCCGCCAAGGGGAGGTCTTATGAAAAAGGTTTTCATGAAGGGCGCTTGGTTGGAATCCAAAAGACCAAGGAGGCGCTTGCCGAAGAGGTTTGCCGATGTGAAAATCGTGGGTTCAGGCATGGTTGGATCAAGGCATCTCAAGTCGCCGAATCCCTTCGCTTGTCAGGCATCGATTCGCGTCACCTTTCTACCACAGTGAGGATTTTCCGTTTTCTGCTTTCGAGGTTGAAAAGAGTGAGGATGAGGGCGACGCCGTCTGACTTTAATTATTGTAAGGTTCGAACGCTGGCCGCGTTTGCTATTATGTAATTTCTTGGTTCTTTGAATAAAAGGCGCTTTATTGAAAATATCAAATTGTCTCCCGCATTCGGCGTGTGCGTATTTAATTTGATTGCATAAATGTTTGGATAGACGTAAATACATCAATCGGACTCGGCATGTTAAATCGATGCGCCGATTCGTTTTGAGTGATCGGTCTACATGTAGTGGCCGTTTATTTTTGAGTAAAGCCATTGCGGCGTGTGTCGTTGAAATTTGAAGAAGTCGTGAGCCAGAGATCGGAGGGGCTACGGCATTTTGACTCAGCTCGAATGCCAGATGTCTAGCCGATTGAGCTAGGTAATTTTTGTCCTTGCGCAGCCTGTGCGCGTGCATTTTTGGCCAACCGTTGGGTTAACTAGGTCATGGAGAATGTTGACCGACGCCTGTCTCGTGGGTTTAGTATTGATAAAATCACTCGGGATTTGGGCCTCTAGATCGCGGCCATTACTGAGAATAAAGCGGCAGGCGCCTCATGCAATCAAACATTATTGCGTGGGATGATCAAGCGTTCTCACCATC
Source organism: Camellia japonica (assembly GCA_030407325.1). Taxonomy (NCBI): domain Eukaryota; kingdom Viridiplantae; phylum Streptophyta; class Magnoliopsida; order Ericales; family Theaceae; genus Camellia; species Camellia japonica. The sequence goes on from JAPPVO010000019.1 coordinate 121,530,795, forward strand.
AGATGGTGATGATAGTCGCAGGAGCTCAAATTCCGGCCGAACTTGGCGCTCAGACGGTTTGCGGCGGGGGATTCTCCGATGTAGGAGGTGGACCGCTGAAAGGAGAAACTGGAAACACGTCAGCCTCCAAGTCGTTGAAGCAGATCGCCCCGAAGGAGACACAATGACCGCTGCCCCTAACCTCCCTTGTCTTGGATCTTGGCCTTGACATTGTCGATGGTGTCAGAGGCCCGACGACATGCCGATTCAGGCGCGGTTAGATCGATGCGTGATTTGTCTTAGAAGTTAGAGATAGATATTGTAATGTTCGAACGCGGATTGCGTCTATGTAACAACTTTTAAATCAAATAAAAAGTGTTATTTCATATAATTGAGTTTCACTCTGAAAATCTTTTGTTTAGCCATGCCAGATGAACGTTTCTGATTCCAACTTTTAACGGTTAGGCAAGTCATTTCGTATGGTTTAATAGTTTGCTATCGGAGAGTTCGCTACCGGAACGTTTGTGTAGCTTAGATATTTTTGCTTAAATATTTTTCCTGTATTCAAGAATCGGCCCTTGCTTAGGCGGGATGTGAATTAAATAGTTGATTAAAACGGGCTCCGAATCCGGAGACTTATTCGGCCCTAAGGTGTCATGCACCAAAGGGGGCTCCGAATCCGGAGACTTATTTGGCCAATCGTGACATCCACGAAGGGCGCTCCGAATCCGGAGACTTATTCGGCCCTAAGGTGTCATGCACCAAAGGGGCTCCGAATCCGGAGACTTATCTTGGCCAATCGTGACATCCACGAAGGGCGCTCCGAATCCGGAGACTTATTCGGCCCTAAGGTGTCATGCACCAAAGGGGCTCCGAATCCGGAGACTTATTCGGCCTAATGTGTATGCACCAAAGGGGCTCCGAATCCGGAGACTTATTCGGCCCTAAGGTGTCATGCACCAAAGGGGGCTCCGAATCCGGAGACTTATTGGCCAATCGTGACATCCACGAAGGGCGCTCCGAATCCGGAGACTTATTCGGCCTAAGGTGTCATGCACCAAAGGGGGCTCCGAATCCGGAGACTTATTCGGCCCTAAGGTGTCATGCACCAAAGGGGGCTCCGAATCCGGAGACTTATTCGGCCCTAAGGTGTCATGCACCAAAGGGGGCTCCGAATCCGGAGACTTATTGGCCAATCGTGACATCCACGAAGGGCGCTCCGAATCCGGAGACTTATTCGGCCCAAGGTGTCATGCACCAAAGGGGCTCCGAATCCGGAGACTTATTCGGCCCTAAGGTGTCATGCACCAAAGGGGGCTCCGAATCCGGAGACTTATTGGCCAATCGTGACATCCACGAAGGGCGCTCCGAATCCGGAGACTTATTCGGCCCTAAGGTGTCATGCACCAAAGGGGGCTCCGAATCCGGAGACTTATTGGCCAATCATGCATCCACGAAGGGCGCTCCGAATCCGGAGACTTATTCGGCCCTAAGGTGTCATGCACCAAAGGGGGCTCCGAATCCGGAGACTTATTCGGCCCTAAGGTGTCATGCACCAAAGGGGGCTCCGAATCCGGAGACTTATCTTGGCCAATCGTGACATCCACGAAGGGCGCTCCGAATCCGGAGACTTATTCGGCCCTAAGGTGTCATGCACCAAAGGGGGCTCCGAATCCGGAGACTTATTCGGCCCTAAGGTGATCATGCACCAAAGGGCGCTCCGAATCCGGAGACTTATTCGGCCCTAAGGTGTCATGCACCAAAGGGGGCTCCGAATCCGGAGACTTATTGGCCAATCGTGACATCCACGAAGGGCGCTCCGAATCCGGAGACTTATTCGGCCCTAAGGTGTCATGCACCAAAGGGGGCTCCGAATCCGGAGACTTATTCGGCCTAAGGTGTCATGCACCAAAGGGGGCTCCGAATCCGGAGACTTATTGGCCTAAGGTGTCATGCCCAAAGGGGGCTCCGAATCCGGAGACTTATTCGGCCCTAAGGTGTCATGCACCAAAGGGGGCTCCGAATCCGGAGACTTATTCGGCCTAAGGTGTATGCACCAAAGGGGGCTCCGAATCCGGAGACTTATTCGGCCCTAAGGTGTCATGCACCAAAGGGGGCTCCGAATCCGGAGACTTATTGGCCAATCGTGACATCCACGAAGGGCGCTCCGAATCCGGAGACTTATTCGGCCCTAAGGTGTCATGCACCAAAGGGGGCTCCGAATCCGGAGACTTATTCGGCCAATCGTGTCATGCACAAAGGGGGCTCCGAATCCGGAGACTTATTCGGCCCTAAGGTGTCATGCACCAAAGGGGGCTCCGAATCCGGAGACTTATTTGGCCAATCGTGACATCCACGAAGGGCGCTCCGAATCCGGAGACTTATTCGGCCCTAAGGTGTCATGCACCAAAGGGGCTCCGAATCCGGAGACTTATTCGGCCTAAGGTGTCATGCACCAAAGGGGGCTCCGAATCCGGAGACTTATTGGCCAATCGTGACATCCACGAAGGGCGCTCCGAATCCGGAGACTTATTCGGCCCTAAGGTGTCATGCACCAAAGGGGGCTCCGAATCCGGAGACTTATTCGGCCTAAGGTGTCATGCCCAAAGGGGGCTCCGAATCCGGAGACTTATTCGGCCAATCGTGACATCCACGAAGGGCGCTCCGAATCCGGAGACTTATTCGGCCTAAGGTGTCATGCACCAAAGGGGCTCCGAATCCGGAGACTTATTCGGCCCTAAGGTGTCATGCACCAAAGGGGCTCCGAATCCGGAGACTTATTTGGCCAATCGTGACATCCACGAAGGGCGCTCCGAATCCGGAGACTTATTCGGCCCTAAGGTGTCATGCACCAAAGGGGGCTCCGAATCCGGAGACTTATTCGGCCTAATGGTGTCATGCACAAAGGGGCTCCGAATCCGGAGACTTATTCGGCCCTAAGGTGTCATGCACCAAAGGGGCTCCGAATCCGGAGACTTATATCTTGGCCAATCGTGACATCCACGAAGGGCGCTCCGAATCCGGAGACTTATTCGGCCCTAAGGTGTCATGCACCAAAGGGGGCTCCGAATCCGGAGACTTATTCGGCCAAGGTGTCATGCACCAAAGGGGCTCCGAATCCGGAGACTTATTCGGCCCTAAGGTGTCATGACCAAAGGGGCTCCGAATCCGGAGACTTATTCGGCCCTAAGGTGTCATGCACCAAAGGGGGCTCCGAATCCGGAGACTTATTGGCCAATCGTGACATCCACGAAGGGCGCTCCGAATCCGGAGACTTATTCGGCCTAAGGTGCTTGAAGAGAGTGACAAAGAAAGTCGATTTTTCATTAAAAACGTGGTACCAGTACAAGCATCGGATCCCACAAGTCGGGTCCGTAAATGGATCTTCTAAGGTCTACGTTGGCGCGGATTGCGGTGAGCCACGGATCTCCTCAATGCCACGGTCTGTTGGGAAGCGCATAAGCTGATGGTAGGTGCTTGGGACAGCCTTCATGATATGCAACCAGGGACGTCCCATGATGGCGTTATACGGTGACGGAAGCTTAACAACCAAGAATTCCACGTCAACCGTTTTTGAGCCCGCTCGAACAGGGAGCACGACCTTCCCCAATGGGTACTCTGGATTCGTGTTGAAGCCGAACAGTGGCTGAGACGACGGCGATAGGTCCGACTCGTTGAGGCCGAGTTCAACAAAAGTTCTGTAGTACAAGATTTCCGAAGTGCTGCCTGGATCTACGAGAATGCGTTCAACGCTGAACTGTCGTACGCGTAATTTGACGACCAAAGGATCGACGTGGCTGGCCACCGTTCCGACGAGGTCGGAGTCATCGAACTTAATTGTCGGAGTTTCTCTGGGCCTCGGTTGACATGTTATTTTTTGGGGAATTGGGTGTGATTGGATTGTATGCACGGTCGGGGATGCCGGCAGACTGTAGATTATGTGGATCACACCAAGCGGAGGCGAATCCTGTCTCAAGGCTAATGCTTTGGTTGGCTTCCCCTTGCTCACGTATTGCTGCAATCGACCATCTTGCACTAGTTCCTCCAGATGATCCTTTAGCGCATAACAACTCTCGGTTTCGTGGCCGTGATCTTTGTGGTATTCGCATCGTCTGTCCCTCCTCCGTGTGTCGGGAGGCCCCACCATCTTCGACGGCCACTTGAAAAATGGAAGGTGCTGGACTTTGGTCATTATTGCGCGATCGGCTCTGTCAACTCCGTGTACTTTTTGTCGATTCGCCTTGAGCGTCTGCTGTCGACTTGTAGTTGTTCGTTCGTTCGGTGGGAGCACTGATCGCTCGATCGGCGGGAGTCCCGCCTTTTGTCTCGCTTGGTTCGTTGCCGGGGCTCAGGGCTCGGTGGCGGCACGGAGCTTATTGGTCGAGCGATTTCGGGGAGGGCCGTTTTGCTGGAGATTTGTCCGGCTTTTATTCTTAGGGCATCATCTTCGACTTTACAATATTCTTCAACTTTCTTCATCAGTGCCCAGACTGTTTTGGGGGGCCTTCTGGTCAGGGAACTGCGCAGAGCACTGTCAGGATGTAAACCCATTTTGAAGGCGGTGATGGCCATGGAGTCGTTGCAAGCGTCGTCAACAAGATTGAAGCACTCCCAATATCGCGCCGAATACGCTCTGAGCGTCTCTCCCGACTGGATCTGCATAGCCCAGAGGGAGTCGGCCTGTTTCGGTTGTACCTCGTTGGTGATAAACCTGGCCCTGAAGGATTTCTGCAGTTGTCGGAAGCTTTTAACCGAAGCTGGCTCCAACTTGTAATACCACCTGACGGCTAGTGGACCTAGGCTGCTAGGGAATATTCGGCACATGAGGGCTTCATTGTCTGCGTGTAGCGTCATGGCCTGTTTGTAATGACGGATATGATCAGTGGGGTCTGATTTTCCGTCGTAAAGAGTGAACGACGGAGCTTTGAATTTCTTGGGCAGGGATGCCCTTGCGATCCGTCGAACGAAAGGATCGTGCTGGTCTTCCTCGTTTGAGCTGATTCTCCTGCGCTTGTTCCTTGTTCGCAGATCTTTTTCGGAGGAGCTGGAGGTTTCGGATCGTCCCCTTGCGTCGAGCTCCGTGGATGATGAGTTGGAGTTGCTATTGGTATCTTTTGGTCGGGCCCGAGGTCTTTGCCCGTCTGCCCTCGGAGGTCGCTCTGGTTCCTCGCGCATGGCCTCTCTAGATTTTGCTACCTCCAGGGCCAAATCCTGACGGAGTCGTTCGTTCTCAGCGATCATGTTCTCGAGCCTTTGTTCGTTCTGCTTTGCTTGTTCTATAATAGCCTGCATTGTTTCTTGCGCTGAAGTTGTTGGCGAATCGAAGTTCAAGGCGCGTCGTGCCGCGATGGTTTCTTTTCCGAGCATATTGGCTGGGGTGAGGTCGTCTACCTGTGTGGTCGCGTCGGTGGCTATCGGAGGATCTTCGGTCACGCCTTCCATGGATGTATTCGAGTATTCCCACAGACGGCGCCAATTGTGGGGAAGTGGATTGGAAATACTCTTCAGATCCTGGAAGACGCCAATGATCCTCAGCTAGTCACTGCAAAGATACAAATACTCCGGTCGGGGGTGCCGGAATTAGCACTCCGACGGACAAGTCAGTTCTTCTACTCAAGAAAGCTTGTTTCACTAAGTTTTTAGAAGTGATTCTTACATACCTTTTCTAGTCATTGCCACATATTTATACTCGTTTCTTCTGATCCTCGGGGCCAGAGCCTACTTTTCAATCATTATTTTTTCCAATATTCGGCTCTAGGGATCCTTCCCTATTCGGCCTATTTAAGCTATTCGGCCCCTTGTCTTGCGGGATATCTGCCGGCTAGCGTCTAGCTTCTAAAATATACCTCCTTTATCCTTGCCATTTATTCGGCTACCACAGGCCCCAATCGTGAGTCATAATGGTTTTAAGCCCTTGAACACATTAACATTAAGCTTTTAAACATAATGGCATATAGCCCTTGTATACATAGCATGAAGCCCTTGTCAGAATGGCATAAAGCCCTTATTAGAATGGCATAAAGCCCTTGAAACATTGGCATGAAGCCCTTGAAAAGTTGGCATGAAGCCTTTGGACATGCATATATGAACCCAAGAGGTGTCTCACACGGACTCTAGAGATAACTCAACAATGTAGCACTTAGTTCCGTGTAGCACTTTGTTTCATTTCATAACAACTTATACGGATGGCTATAAGCCTCGTAACTTTCACAGAATGGCTTTCAGCCTCATAACTTTCACATATGTATGGATTCAAGAGGTGTCTCACATGGACTCTAGCGGTGGCTCACAATGTAGCACTTTGTTCCATACCAATAATCATTAGGTCTTATAGACCAAACCATACATGTAATGTCATACCCCAGAAATAAATTCATACATATATATTATGCTTGAATCATAAATAGAAATAAGAATTCATACTTGCTTATACTTGGCACTGTAATAGTGCTAGCAATCAATAATAAGTATTTTTTTTTTTGTTCGTTCCATAAAGGAATCCCCCAACATTGTGAACTTGTAGCACACTTGAACATGTACATACATAAACTGGTAACATACGTAAACTTGTATCATACTTAACCTTGTAACATACTTAAGCTCGTAACATACTTTAAACTTGAACATACTTAAACTTGTAACTTAATTATTTGAACCACGGTATTATTACCCCCGGGTAAGGGCCGTGTGCTACGGATGTCATGAATACTTTACATTTATGGACAACTGTTCATTAATTCAAAACGTAACATATCAGAACATAGAGCATTTCTTGTTATATCATGTCATCGTAATACACTTAGCAAAGACAGAACAGTTTACATTCTAACGTGGGTTAATAATGATATTAAACCTTTGTTTTCATGTCGTAGATTCTAACCGACCTCGGGTCCATACGTAACACAACGAGATAATCTTGGACTCATATAGATATCATTGTTCAAGAATGAAACATAAGCTCCATTTATTCTTTAAGAAGAACGTAATATGCTGATAAATAACAGAGGGTTAATACTTGTTATTCACAGAACAAAGGGTTCCAAAGTCATACCGGTACGCAAATCTTTCCATATTCATAGAAATTCATATTGGTTTCACTTGTCATAAACGTTGATAACACTTACAAAGAACAGAGTGTTAGTGACAATAATTATCAATGATAATAAGATGTACATTTCTGTACTACTACTCACAGTGTTCAGGTGCTTGATCCGCCCCTGTAGCTGACCCTACACAATTCACGTAATTCAAACATAATTCATCATAGTACAACACCATTCAATTCACTATGAGTCAACACAACATAATCCACAAAGTCAATATCACTTAGTTCATCAACACCATTTGTAATTTAACATAATTCAAAATAAATCTTTGAATTCCATTTCAACATTCCAAAACCGAGTTCATATCATCCATATCATTAATAGATTATTTCCCCAATTTTCTCTTCATATTACAGCATGAATCACAATGTTCATAACATAGTTCATTCGCAAATTTTAAACATAATTTTCAAACATTTCCAAATTCCAATTAAACTTGAACACATATAATTCAATACCTCAATTTCATTACTCTACTTTCAATTTGGGCCAATTCATTAGTTATCATCATTAATCAACCTAGGGTTTCAAGAAAAACCTAGAGAAATTTCAAGAAAAATCAAATTTCTTAATCCATTATTTTTTTGTTCCAATTTCCTCATTGATTACAAGTCTAAAGTTCATAATCCATCACCTTAACCCAGCAATTACATCCCCAACATTATAAACCCGAAATCCCCAATCTCAAGTTGGACATAATATGTTCAAACTATAGATTTTGTATTTATATACTCAAAATACCATAAATCCATCCATGAATGCAAATATTGAAAGGGAATAAGGACTCCTACCTCAAGATTCAAGCAAGAAAAGCAAGCTTTGAGAAGAATCCTCTACAAATTCGAATTTCAATCGGTGTTGAAAATGTTGACCCTTTCTTGTTCTCCATCCTTGATGCAAGATCCATGGTGGATTTGTTGAGAGAAAAGTGGAGGAAATCAAGGTTTTGGGAGCTAGGGTTTCGGACATGGAAGAGGGGAGAAGAAGAGAGGAAAAGAAAATGTAAGAAATGGGCCAAAAATCTCGTTTTTGAGCTGCTGTCCGCACAGCCCGCACGTGCGGCGCTATTCTCCGCACATGCGGCTCTGCTTCCAGCACAGATGTGAAACTCAAACTTCAAGGGTATAACTCTCTCATCGGGACTCCGTTCTAAGTTGTTCTTGTGTCCAAATTGAAGCCCCGGAAATAAGCTTTCCAATGGTTCTAACCTCACATTCAAATTCAAAGTGTAGAAAAAGAAAAGGGCAAATGAGTGACGGCTGATCGTAGAATAACTATCCGAATTATATTCTTTGGTCCAATCTTACTTTACCATCATACCACCACTCAATCAATACCCCAAAATAGATAAAAACATTCTCAATTCCAATAGATATAGTTGAATTAAAACACATTAACCCCTAAAAATAAGGATGACTTTTGGGGTCATTACATAACAATATTTATCTTTCGCACGACAAATTTTCTGACAGATTTGACTTTCTTTTATGTAGCGGGGATTCCTAGCCTCAAATGGTTTGGAGTTTGAGAGCGAGTACAATGTCATGGTTATCTGCCAATCGTGCATCCACGAAGGGGGAATCCGCGCTCCGAATCCGGAGACTTATTCGGCCCTAAGGTGTCATGCACCAAGGGGGCTCCGAATCCGGAGACTTATTCGGCCCTAAGGTGTCATGCACCAAAGGGGGCTCCGAATCCGGAGACTTATTCGGCCCTAAGGTGTCATGACAAGGGGGCTCCGAATCCGGAGACTTATCGGCCCTAAGGTGTCATGTACCAAAGGGGGCTCCGAATCCGGAGACTTATTTGGCCAATCGTGATCATCCACGAAGGGCGCTCCGAATCCGGAGACTTATTCGGCCCTAAGGTGCTTGAAGGAGTGACAAAGAAAGTCGATTTTTCATTAAAACGTGTACCAGTACAAGCATCGGATCCCACAAGTCGGGTCCGTAAATGGATCTTCTAAGGTCTACGTTGGCGCGGATTGCGGTGAGCCACGGATCTCCTCAATGCCACGGTCTGTTGGGAAGCGCATAAGCTGATGGTAGGTGCTTGGGACAGCCTTCATGATATGCAACCAGGGACGTCCCATGATGGCGTTATACGGTGACGGAAGCTTAACAACCAAGAATTCCACGTCAACCGTTTTTGAGCCCGCTCGAACAGGGAGCACGACCTTCCCCAATGGGTACTCTGGATTCGTGTTGAAGCCGAACAGTGGCTGAGACGACGGCGATAGGTCCGACTCGTTGAGGCCGAGTTCAACAAAAGTTCTGTAGTACAAGATTTCCGAAGTGCTGCCTGGATCTACGAGAATGCGTTCAACGCTGAACTGTCGTACGCGTAATTTGACGACCAAAGGATCGACGTGGCTGGCCACCATTCCGACGAGGTCGGAGTCATCGAACTTAATTGTCGGAGTTTCTCTGGGCCTGCCGGTTGACATGTTATTCTTTTGGGAATTGGGTGTGATTGGATTGTATGCACGGTCGGGGATGCCGGCAGACTGTAGATTATGTGGATCACACCAAGCGGAGGCGAATCCTGTCTCAAGGCTAATGCTTTGGTTGGTTCCCTTGCTCACGTATTGCTGCAATCGACCATCTTGCACTAGTTCCTCCAGGTGATCCTTTAGCGCATAACAACTCTCGGTTTCGTGGCCGTGATCTTTGTGGTATTCGCATCGTCTGTCCCTCCTCCGTGTGTCGGGAGGCCCCACCATCTTCGACGGCCACTTGAAAAATGGAAGGTGCTGGACTTTGGTCATTATTGCTGCGATCGGCTCTGTCAACTCCGTGTACTTTTTGTCGATTCGCCTTGAGCGTCTGCTGTCGACTTGTAGTTGTTCGTTCGTTCGGTGGGAGCACTGATCGTTCGATCGGCGGGAGTCCCGCCTTTTGTCTCGCTTGGTTCGTTGCCGGGGCTCAGGGCTCGGTGGCGGCACGGAGCTTATTGGTCGAGCGATTTCGGGGAGGGCCGTTTTGCTGGAGATTTGTCCGGCTTTTATTCTTAGGGCATCATCTTCGACTTTACAATATTCTTCAACTTTCTTCATCAGTGCCCAGACTGTTTGGGGGGCCTTCTGGTCAGGGAACTGCGCAGAGCACTGTCAGGATGTAAACCCATTTTGAAGGCGGTGATGGCCATGGAGTCGTTGCAAGCGTCGTCAACAAGATTGAAGCACTCCCAATATCGCGCCGAATACGCTCTGAGCGTCTCTCCCGACTGGATCTGCATAGCCCAGAGGGAGTCGGCCTGTTTCGGTTGTACCTCGTTGGTGATAAACCTGGCCCTGAAGGATTTCTGCAGTTGTCGGAAGCTTTTAACCGAAGCTGGCTCCAACTTGTAATACCACCTGACGGCTAGTGGACCTAGGCTGCTAGGGAATATTCGGCACATGAGGGCTTCATTGTCTGCGTGTAGCGTCATGGCCTGTTTGTAATGACGGATATGATCAGTGGGGTCTGATTTTCCGTCGTAAAGAGTGAACGACGGAGCTTTGAATTTCTTGGGCAGGGATGCCCTTGCGATCCGTCGACGAAAGGATCGTGCTGGTCTTCCTCGTTTGAGCTGATTCTCCTGCGCTTGTTCCTTGTTCGCAGATCTTTTTCGGAGGAGCTGGAGGTTTCGGATCGTCCCTTGCGTCGAGCTCCGTGGATGATGAGTTGGAGTTGCTATTGGTATCTTTTGGTCGGGCCCGAGGTCTTTGCCCGTCTGCCCTCGGAGGTCGCTCTGGTTCCTCGCGCATGGCCTCTCTAGATTTTGCTACCTCCAGGGCCAAATCCTGACGGAGTCGTTCGTTCTCAGCGATCATGTTCTCGAGCCTTTGTTCGTTCTGCTTTGCTTGTTCTATAATAGCCTGCATTGTTTCTTGCGCTGAAGTTGTTGGCGAATCGAAGTTCAAGGCGCGTCGTGCCGCGATGGTTTCTTTTCCGAGCATATTGGCTGGGGTGAGGTCGTCTACCTGTGTGGTCGCGTCGGTGGCTATCGGAGGATCTTCGGTCACGCCTTCCATGGATGTATTCGAGTATTCCCACAGACGGCGCCAATTGTGGGGAAGTGGATTGGAAATACTCTTCAGATCCTGGAAGACGCCAATGTCCTCAGCTAGTCACCTGCAAAGATACAAATACTCCGGTCGGGGGTGCCGAAATTAGCACTCCGACGGACAAGTCAGTTCTTCTACTCAAGAAAGCTTGTTTACTAAGTTTTAGAAGTGATTCTTACATACCTTTCCTAGTTCATTGCCACTATATTTATACTCGTTTCTTCTAATCCTCGGGCCAGAGCCTACTTTTTCAATCATTATTTTTTCCAATACTCGGCTCTAGGGATCCTTCCCTATTCGGCCTATTTAAGATATTCGGCCCCTTGTCTCTGCGGGATATCTGCCGGCTAGGGTCTAGCTTCTAAAATATACCTCCTTTATCCTTGCTTTATTCGGCTACCACAGGCCCAATCGTGAGTCATAATGGTTTAAGGCCTTGAACACATTAACATTAAGCTTTTAAACATAATGGCATATAGCCCTTGTATACATAGCATAGCCCTTGTCAGAATGGATAAAGCTTATTAGAATGGCATTAAAGCCTTGAAACATTGGCATGAAGCCCTTGAAAAGTTGGCATGAAGCCTTTGGACATGCATATATGAACCCAAGAGGTGTCTCACACGGACTCTAGAGATAACTCACAATGTAGCACTTAGTTCCGTGTAGCACTTTGTTTCGGAGAGTTCGCTACCGGAACGTTTGTGTAGCTTAGATATTTTTGCTTAAATATTTTTCCTGTATTCAAGAATCGGCCTTGCTTTAGGCGGGATGTGAATTAAATTAGTTGATTAAAACGGGCTCCGAATCCGGAGACTTATTCGGCCCTAAGGTGTCATGCACCAAAGGGGGCTCCGAATCCGGAGACTTATGTTGGCCAATCGTGACATCCACGTAGGGCGCTCCGAATCCGGAGACTTATTCGGCCCTAAGGTGTCATGCACCAAAGGGCGCTCCGAATCCGGAGACTTATCTTGGCCAATCGTGACATCCACGAAGGGCGCACCGAATCCGGAGACTTATTCGGCCTAAGGTGTCATGCACCAAAGGGGGCTCCGAATCCGGAGACTTATTGGCCCTATGGTGATATGCACCAAGGGGGCTTCGAATCCGGAGACTTATTCGGCCTAAGGTGTCATGCACCAAAGGGGGCTCCGAATCCGGAGACTTATCTTGGCCAATCGTGACATCCACGAAGGGCGCTACGAATCCGGAGACTTATTCGGCCCTAAGGTGTCATGCACCAAAGGGGGCTCCAATCCGGAGACTTATTCGGCCTATGGTGATATGCACCAAAGGGGCTCCGAATCCGGAGACTTATTCGGCCCTAAGGTGTCATGTAACCAAGGGGGCTCCGAATCCGGAGACTTATCTTGGCCAATCGTGACATCCACGAAGGGCGCTCTGAATCTGGAGACTTATTCGGCCCTAAGGTGTCATGCACCAAAGGGGTCCGAATCCGGAGACTTATTCGGCCCTAAGTGTCATTCACAAAGGGGCTCCGAATCCGGAGACTTATCTTGCCAATCGTGACATCCACGAAGGGCGCTCCGAATCCGGAGACTTATTCGGCCTAAGGTGTAATGTACCAAGGGGGCTCCGAATCCGGAGACTTATCTTGGCCAATCATGACATCCACGAAGGGCGCTCCGAATCCGGAGACTTATTCGGCCCTAAGGTGTCATGCACAAAGGGGGCTCCGAATCCGGAGACTTATTCGGCCTATGGTGTCATGCACCAAAGGGGGCTCCGAATCCGGAGACTTATCTTGGCCAATTGTGACATCCACGAAGGGCGCTCCGAATCCGGAGACTTATTCGGCCCTAAGGTGTCATGCACCAAAGGGGGCTCCGAATCGGAGACTTATTCGGCCTATGGTGATATGCACCAAAGGGGGCTCCGAATCCGGAGACTTATTCGGCCTAAGGTGTCATGCACCAAAGGGGCTCCGAATCCGGAGACTTATCTTGGCCAATCGTGACATCCATGAAGGGCGCTCCGAATCCGGAGACTTATTCGGCCCTAAGGTGTCATGCACCAAAGGGGGCTCCGAATCCGGAGACTTATTCGGCCCTAAGGTGTCATGCACCAAAGGGGCTCCGAATCCGGGGACTTATTCTGGCCCTAAGGTGTCATGTACCAAAGGGGGCTCCGAATCCGGAGACTTATTCGGCCCTATAGGTGTCATGCACCAAAGGGGCTCCGAATCCGGAGACTTATTCGGCCTATGGTGATATGCACCAAAGGGGCTCCGAATCCGGAGACTTATTCGGCCCTAAGGTGTCATGCACCAAAGGGGGCTCCGAATCCGGAGACTTAGCTTGGCCAATCGTGACATCCACGAAGGGCGCTCCGAATCCGGAGACTTATTCGGCCCTAAGGTGTCATGCACCAAAGGGGGCTCCGAATCCGGAGACTTATTCGGCCCTATGGTGATATGCACCAAAGGGGGCTCCGAATCCGGAGACTTATTCGGCCCTAAGGTGTCATGCACCAAAGGTGGCTCCGAATTCGGAGACTTATCTTGGCCAATCGTGACATCCACGAAGGGCGCTCCGAATCGGAGACTTATTCGGCCCTAAGGTGTCATGCACCAAAGGGCCTCCGAATCCGGAGACTTATTCGGCCCTAAGGTGTCATGCACCAAAGGGGGCTCCGAATCCGGAGACTTATTCTTGGCAATCGTGACCCACGAAGGGCGCTCCGAATCCGGAGACTTATATTCGGCCCTAAGGTGTCATGCACCAAAGGGGGCTCCGAATCCGGAGACTTATTCGGCCTTAAGGTGTCATGTACCAAAGGGGGCTCCGAATCCGGAGACTTATTCTGGCCAATCGTGACATCCACGAAGGGCGCTCCAAATCCGGAGACTTATTCGGCCCTAAGGTGTCATGCACCAAAGGGGCTCCTAATCCGGAGACTTATTCGGCCTAAGGTGTCATGCACCAAAGGGGCTCCGAATCCGGAGACTTTCTTGGCCAATCGTGACATCCACGAAGGGCGCTCCGAATCCGGAGACTTATTCGGCCTAAGGTGTCATGCACCAAAGGGGCTCCGAATCGGAGACTTATTCGGCCCTAATGGTGATCATGCACCAAAGGGGGCTCCGAATCCGGAGACTTATTCGGCCTAAGGTGTCATGCACCAAAGTGGGCTCCGAATCCGGAGACTTATTCTTGGCAATCGTGCATCCACGAAGGGCGCTCCGAATCCGGAGACTTATTCGGCCCTAAGGTGTCATGCACCAAAGGGGGCTCCGAATCCGGAGACTTATTCGGCCCTAAGGTGTCATGCACCAAAGGGGGCTCCGAATCCGGAGACTTATCTGGCCCTAAGGTGTCATGTACCAAAGGGGGCTCCGAATCCGGAGACTTATCTGGCCCTAAGGTGTCATGTACCAAAGGGGGCTCCGAATCCGGAGACTTATCTTGGCCAATCGTGACATCCACGAAGGGCGCTCCGAATCCGGAGACTTATTCGGCCCTAAGGTGCTTGAAGGAGTGACAAAGAAAGTCGATTTTTCATTAAAACGTGGTACCAGTACAAGCATCGGATCCACAAGTCGGGTCCGTAAATGGATCTTCTAAGGTCTACGTTGGCGCGGATTGCGGTGAGCCACGGATCTCCTCAATGCCACGGTCTGTTGGGAAGCGCATAAGCTGATGGTAGGTGCTTGGGACAGCCTTCATGATATGCAACCAGGGACGTCCCATGATGGCGTTATATGGTGACGGAAGCTTGAACAACCAAGAATTCCACGTCAACCGTTTTTGAGCCCGCTCGAACAGGGAGCACGACCTTCCCAAATGGTACTCTGGATTCGTGTTGAAGCCGAACAGTGGCTGAGACGACGGCGATAGGTCCGACTCGTTGAGGCCGAGTTCACAAAAGTTCTGTAGTACAAGATTTCCGAAGTGCTGCCTGGATCTACGAGAATGCGTTCAACGCTGAACTGTCGTACGCGTAATTTGACGACCAAAGGATCGACGTGGCTGGCCACGTTCATTCCGACGAGGTCGGAGTCATCGAACTTAATTGTCGGAGTTTCTCTGGGCCTATGCGGTTGACATGTTATTCTTTTGGGGAATTGGGTGTGATTGGATTGTATGCACGGTCGGGGATGCCGGCAGACTGTAGATTATGTGGATCACACCAAGCGGAGGCGAATCCTGTCTCAAGGCTAATGCTTTGGTTGGGTTCCCCTTGCTCACGTATTGCTGTAATCGACCATCTTGCACTAGTTCCTCCAGGTGATCCTTTAACGCATAACAACTCTCGGTTTTGTGGCCGTGATCTTTGTGGTATTCGCACCGTCTGTCCCTCCTCCGTGTGTCGGGAGGCCCCACCATCTTCGACGGCCACTTGAAAAATGGAAGGTGCTGGACTTTGGTCATTATTGCTGCGATCGGCTCTGTCAACTCTGTGTACTTTTTGTCGATTCGCCTTGAGCGTCTGCTGTCGACTTGTAGTTGTTCGTTCGTTCGGTGGGAGCACTGATCGTTCGATCGGCGGGAGTCCCGCCTTTTGTCTCGCTTGGTTCGTTGCCGGGGCTTAGGGCTCGGTGGCGGCACGGAGCTTATTGGTCGAGCGATTTCGGGGAGGGCCGTTTTGCTGGAGATTTGTCCGGCTTTTATTCTTAGGGCATCATCTTCGACTTTACAATATTCTTCAACTTTCTTCATCAGTGCCCAGACTGTTTTGGGGGGCCTTCTGGTCAGGGAACTGCGCAGAGCATTGTCAGGATGTAAACCCATTTTGAAGGCGGTGATGGCCATGGAGTCATTGCAAGCGTCGTCAACAAGATTGAAGCACTCCCAATATCGCGCCGAATACGCTCTGAGCGTCTCTCCCGACTGGATCTGCATAGCCCAGAGGGAGTCGGCTTGTTCGGTTGTACCTCGTTGGTGATAAACCTGGCCCTGAAGGATTTCTGCAGTTGTCGGAAGCTTTTAACCGAAGCTGGCTCCAACTTGTAATACCACCTGACGGCTAGTGGACCTAGGCTGCTAGGGAATATTCGGCACATGAGGGCTTCATTGTCTGCGTGTAGCGTCATGGCCTGTTTGTAATGACGGATATGATCAGTGGGGTCTGATTTTCCGTCATAAAGAGTGAACGACGGAGCTTTGAATTTCTTGGGTAGAGATGCCCTTGCGATCCGTCGTACGAAAGGATCATGCTGGTCTTCCTCGTTTGAGCTGATTCTCCTGCGCTTGTTCCTTGTTCGCAGATCTTTTTCGGAGGAGCTGGAGGTTTCGGATCATCCCCTAGCGTCGAGCTCCGTGGATGATGAGTTGGAGTTGCTATTGGTATCTTTTGGTCGGGCCCGAGGTCTTTGCCCGTCTGCCCTCGGAGGTCGCTCTGGTTCCTCGCGCATGGCCTCTCTAGATTTTGCTACCTCCAGGGCCAAATCCTGACGGAGTCGTTCGTTCTCAGCGATCATGTTCTCGAGCCTTTGTTCGTTCTGCTTTGCTTGTTCTATAATAGCCTGCATTGTTTCTTGCGCTGAAGTTGTTGGCGAATCGAAGTTCAAGGCGCGTCGTGCCGCGATGGTTTCTTTTCCGAGCAATTGGCTGGGGTGAGGTCGTCTACCTGTGTGGTCGCGTCGGTGGCTATCGGAGGATCTTCGGTCACGCCTTCCATGGATATATTCGAGTATTCCCACAGACGGCGCCAATTGTGGGGAAGTGGATCGGAAATACTCTTCAGATCCTGGAAGACGCCAATGGTCCTCAGCTTGTCACATGCAAAGATACAAATACTCCGGTCGGGGGTGCCAGAATTAGCACTCCGACGGACAAGTCAGTTCTTCTACTCAAGAAAGCTTGTTTACTAAGTTTTAGAAGTGATTCTTACATACCTTTCCTAGTTCATTGCCACCATATTTATACTCGTTTCTTCTAATCCTCGGGGCCAGAGCCTACTTCTTCAATCATTATTTTTTCCAATACTCGGCTCTAGGGATCCTTCCCTATTCGGCCTATTTAAGATATTCGGCCCCTTGTCTCTGCGGGATATCTGCGGCTAGGTCTAGCTTCTAAAATATACCTCCTTTATCCTTGCCATTTATTCGGCTACCACAGGCCCCAATCGTGAGTCATAATGGTTTTAAGCCCTTGAACACATTAACATTAAGCTTTTAAACATAATGGCATATAGCCCTTGTATACATAGCATGAAGCCCTTGTCAGAATGGCATAAAGCCCTTATTAGAATGGCATAAAGCCCTTGAAACATTGGCATGAAGCCCTTGAAAAGTTGGCATGAAGCCTTTGGACATGCATATATGAACCCAAGAGGTGTCTCACACGGACTCTAGAGATAACTCACAATGTAGCACTTAGTTCCGTGTAGCACTTTGTTTCATTTCATAACAACTTATACGGATGGCTATAAGCCTCGTAACTTTCACAGAATGGCTTTCAGCCTCATAATTTCACATATGTATGGATTCAAGAGGTGTCTCACATGGACTCTAGCGGTGGCTCACAATGTAGCACTTTGTTCCATACCAATAATCATTAGGTCTTATAGACCAAACCATACATGTAATGTCATACCCCAGAAATAAATTCATACATATATATTATGCTTGAATCATAAATAGAAATAAGAATTCATACTTGCTTATACTTGGCACTGTAATAGTGCTAGCAAATCAATAATAAGTATTTTTTTTTTGTTCGTTCCATAAAGGAATCCCCCATTGTGAACTTGTAGCACACTTGAACATGTACATACATAAACTGGTAACATACGTAAACTTGTATCATACTTAACCTTGTAACATACTTAAGCTCGTAACATACTTTAAACTTGAACATACTTAAACTTGTAACTTAATTATTTGAACCACGGTATTATTACCCCCCGGGTAAGGGCCGTGTGCTACGGATGTCATGAATACTTTACATTTATGGACAACTGTTCATTAATTCAAAACGTAACATATCAGAACATAGAGCATTTCTTGTTATATCATGTCATCGTAATACACTTAGCAAAGACAGAACAGTTTACATTCTAACGTGGGTTACATAATGATATTAAACCTTTGTTTTCATGTCGTAGATTCTAACCGACCTCGGGTCCATACGTAACACAACGAGATAATCTTGGACTCATATAGATATCATTGTTCAAGAATGAACATAAGCTCCATTTATTCTTTAAGAAGAACGTAATATGCTGATAAATAACAGAGGGTTAATACTTGTTATTCACAGAACAAAAGGGTTCCAAAGTCATACCGACGTACGCAAATCTTTCCATATTCATAGAAATTCATATTGGTTTTCACTTGTCATAAACGTTGATAACACTTACAAAGAACAGAGTGTTAGTGACAATAATTATCAATGATAATAAGATGTACATTTCTGTACTACTACTCACAGTGTTCAGGTGCTTGATCCGCCCCTGTAGCTGACCCTACACAATTCACGTAATTCAAACATAATTCATCATAGTACAACACCATTCAATTCACTATGAGTCAACACAACATAATCCAACAAAGTCAATATCACTTAGTTCATCAACACCATTTGTAATTTAACATAATTCAAAATAAATCTTTGAATTCCATTTCAACATTCCAAAACCGAGTTCATATCATCCATATCATTAATAGATTATTTCCCCAATTTTCTCTTCATATTACAGCATGAATCACAATGTTCATAACATAGTTCATTCGCAAATTTTAAACATAATTTTCAAACATTTCCAAATTCCAATTAAACTTGAACACATATAATTCAATACCTCAATTTCATTACTCTACTTTCAATTTGGGCCAATTCATTAGTTATCATCATTAATCAACCTAGGGTTTCAAGAAAAACCTAGAAATTTCAAGAAAAATCCAAATTTCTTATCCATTATTTTTTTGTTCCATTTCCTCATTGATTACAAGTCTAAAGTTCATAATCCATCACCTTAACCCAGCAATTACATCCCAACATTATAAACCCGAAATCCCCCAATCTCAAGTTGGACATAATATGTTCAAACTATAGATTTTGTATTTATATACTCAAAATACCATAAATCCATCCATGAATGCAAATATTGAAAGGGAATAAGGACTCCTACCTCAAGATTCAAGCAAGAAAAGCAAGCTTTGAGAAGAATCCTCTACAAATTCGAATTTCAATCGGTTGAAAATGTTGACCCTTTCTTGTTCTCCATCCTTGATGCAAGATCCATGGTGGATTTGTTGAGAAAAGTGGAGGAAATCAAGGTTTTGGGAGCTAGGGTTTCGGACATGGAAGAGGGGAGAAGAAGAGAGGAAAAGAAAATGTAAGAAATGGGCCAAAAATCTCGTTTTTGAGCTGCTGTCCCGCACAGCCCGCACGTGCGGCGCTATTCTCCGCACATGCGGCTCTGCTTCCAGCACAGATGTGAAAACTTCAAACGGGTATAACTCTCTCATCGGGACTCCGTTCTAAGTTGTTCTTGTGTCCAAATTGAAGCCCCGGAAATAAGCTTTCCAATGGTTCTAACCTCACATTCAAATTCAAAGTGTAGAAAAAGAAAAGGGCAAATGAGTGACGGCTGATCGTAGAATAACTATCCGAATTATATTCTTTGGTCCAATCTTACTTTACCATCATACCACCACCTCAATCAATACCCCAAAATAGATAAAAACATTCTCAATTCCAATAGATATAGTTGAATTAAAACACATTAACCCCTAATTAAATAAGGATGACTTTTGGGGTCATTACATAACAATATTTATCTTTCGCACGACAAATTTTCTGACAGATTTGACTTTCTTTTATGTAGCGGGGATTCCTAGCCTCAAATGGTTTGGAGTTGAGAGCGAGTACAATGTCATGGTTATTGACCTTCTTGGACCAAGCTTGGAAGACCTATTCAACTATTGCAACAGGAAGTTCACATTGAAAACAGTATTAATGCTGGCAGATCAGTTAGTAAGTACATGTAGCCATTCTCAATCAAAAAGGTTGCCTTGAGCTTCCAAGTGACAATCTTATGATCCTTTCATGATTATGTTTTAGATTAACAGAGTGGAACACGTTCATTCAAGAGGTTTCCTTCACCGTGATATAAAGCCTGACAACTTTTTAATGGGCCTGGGGCGCAGAGAAAATCAGGTAAATGTTTGATGGCTCTCATTGGACACTGACACTCTACGGACACTCTTAAAAGTGTGTCACACACTTATACAACTTGTCTTAATTAAAATTTCAAATTCATAATATTGGACACTTTAAAGTTTATAGATACTTCTTGGACTCTTCAGTGACACTCCTTTAAACTCTCTAAAAAAGATCCATGTGATGAATCTATTCATAATAACAATAATGTTTTGCATTTGTTGGAATACAACTTGTGCACTCTAAATATGTTTTGAAATATTTATAAGATGAATATATCATGTGTAATTTAATGTTCTACAATTGTTTTGCATTCTTTAAACTATAATTGTGAATGATATCTTGACGTTTAAATGATGAATATATGACTTTTTAAATTTTAGTTTGTATTAATATATGTCACTTTTTGGATTACATTTGAATAACAAATTCATGTATTTGACATATAATAAATTTATGTTTTAACTTGTCCCAAGCATGTTTGAACGTCGACATGTCCATGTCTGTGCTGCATGTGTGTGATATTCTTGAGGGAGAATATCAACATTGCAATTAGATATTGAGAAACATTTCCCCTTTTTTTTCCCCTTTTTTTCTGTAACTGTCTTAGTTCTTTATCACAGGTATATGTCATTGACTTCGGCCTTGCAAAAAAGTATAGGGATCTTCAGACTCATAAGCACATACCATACAGGTAAGAGATCTTTATTTGGCTCAAAATTGTTGGCTTGATGCTCTTTCCATCCCTGCAGAGGAATTCCAACTTGTTGAACTTCTTTATGTAGTGTCAATGTTTCTGGATTTGTTTCTTTTATGATTGCCTACGCATGCAGCCCCTGCTACACTCTCTTAAAACTCAAATTTTTCGTAGGTCTATAACTGCAATGTATGTACTACCCCCCCTCTCCCCTCCCCCCCCCCCCCCACACACACACACACACAAAAAAAAAAAAAATGGAGTAAATTCTTGAGTTTTTATTTATTTATTTATGGGTACCTAGAATTATGGTTCAACAGTAATAATAATATACATTCACAACACTCCCAAAAAAAAAAAAAAAAAAAAAATGGAGTAAATTCTTGAGTTTTTATTTATTTATTTATGGGTACCTAGAATTATAGTTCAACAGTAATAATAATATACATTCATAAAAAATCGTACACAAGCTGTATTGAGATTTATCATTTTTAAATACTGTGCTCATTAGTGACCTCCTAATTACAATGTCATTGACACTGAGCTGCTATGGCATCTAATTGTTAACAGGGAAGTTACTTCCAAAAGGATTAAGATCAAGCAGAAATGATTAATGTTCCTATTTTGGTTTGCTGAATTAACTTTTTAGTTTATTCATATGCATCAGCGGTTTCTGGATTAATTTGTGTTTTCATTTTTCAGGTTAGAAATTTTTTGGAGAGATGCAAAATATGGTCCAAGAATTAAAGGACTTAGTTTTTTAAGTTTTTTTCATTTTTTAATATATGTAAGCACATTTAATTTTTTTATATTTAATTCCTTTGTATATACTTTTGAATATTTAATTTCCATTATGAAATATATGACGTTATTCTATTCAATATGTGGTTATGATTCAAATATAGTATATAGTGTGTATTATATTCTTCAAATGTGCATACAAAAATAACATTGATTATTTTTCAAATATGTCAAACCATTTTTTTATCACAGATTTTATTAGTTATTAATCACACTTAAAAGATGTGATCTAAATGTTATTAATCACACTTAAAAGATATGATGTAAATATTTTTAATCACATTTAAAAGATGTAATACAAATGTTATTAATCACACTTAAAAGGTGTGGTCTAAATGTTATTAATCATATTTCCAAAGATCACACTTAAAAGGTGTGATCTAAATATTTTTAATCACACTTAAAAGATGTGATCAAAATGTTTTTAATCACACTTAAAAGGTGTGATCAAAATATTTTTAAGCACACTTAAAAAGTGTGAATAAAAATGACCCATTTTAATCACACTCTCAAAGATCACACTTTAATAAAACTTAAAAGGTGTGATTAAATAACATACATCACACAAAAAAAGTGTGATCTTTATCTGTTTTATTAATAGTGAAATTATTTTATTTATTAATTTCAATCTAATTTTTAAATAGACGTTATTAATTGAACTAAATTGACACTATAAAAAATTTAAAAATAAAATTGATACAATTAAAATTTGAATAACTAAATTAACAAAAAAAATGTTGAGGTAAATTGCCCTTGGTTTTTTTCTTTTTTGAACGGAAAAATGGAAACTCAGTAGGGGCATCATAACTTTTACAGGTCTTAGTCTCGGAGTAATCAGTTGACAACCAAATTTAATTCAACCCAAAGGAAGGGATCCCACCGGCCCTATTTGAATCATACAATGTTGGATTATGTGATGGAAGCAGTAAAGTATTTGCTGATAAAGATGGACGGCTGGAATGAGTACCTTGAGCTAGAAGTCAGTATCTAGAGGGTTATAATCGGCTGGGCTCGCACTCCTCTGCAATGTCCAAGGTGGGTTCAATTTTTCTTTCTTCTTCGGGGAAGTCTTCGTCTAGAAAAGTTCAAAGGTTTTTTTACTCACAAACCCTTTGTGCCAATTGGTATGTCTTGTACTCACAAGTGGGAGAAACCTAGGTGATGTTTGTTTTGAGGGATTGAGGTATGGGATTGGACTAATAGTCTTTCCGGATTAATAGTCTATTGTTTGGTTCAAAATTGTTGCTCCAGACTATTAGTTCCTCCGGACTATTAGTCCCAAATACGTTGGACTATTGTGTCGGGTGGGGAGGGGGTGGGATACAAATGGGGGGATAAGGGGAGATATGAGATTAGGTGGTAAAATGATCATTTTGACCATCTACTATTTAATTATGTATTATATTTAGTAAAGCTAAATGTCTCAATTTAAAAATAAAATAATTTAATTTAATTTTTATTGATGTTTTATTTATTTATTTTTTTAAAATAATTTTTTATAGATATTTTATTGATGTTTTATTTTAAAATTTTGTTTATATTTTATTTAATTTCATTATTTAAAATTTTAATAGATGTTTTATTTAATTTCATTATTTAATTATTATTATTTTTAACATAAATTTATTTAAAATTTTAATTAAAAAATAACATATATTTTTATTGACTTTTAATTTATTTATTTTTTTAAAAATAAATTTATTTAACTGTGCAAAAAATAAAATAAAATAAATTTAATTTAATCTAGCTAAAAATAATTAAAATATTAAATATATGTTTAATATTGCTGTTACTTAGTAAATAATTGAAAATGATAAAAAAGTTACTTGAGCATTTATCTTTCTCCATAATATCCCAAACAAACATATGATTCAATAGAATAATCTAATCCCGACATCTAATCCCATGACTAAACAAACATATGATATAAATCCAGTCCAACAAAATAGTCCAAGGACAATGTATCACAGGACTAACAGTCCGGTGGATTCCAATCCCCCTTATTCAGTCCGTCCAAACAAACATGGACTTAGCGTAATTGATTAACCATTAATTACGATTGATATATATATATAATTATTTGAACTTTAATTACCATCTATTGAACAATAATTGAAACAATATGAGGGGATATGGTTTGGAAATACTCTAGTATCCTGTAGGACGCTCTTAATGCTTAGCCCTTCACCTGAAAATGGATGAACACTCCGGTCGGGGCTGCCGATATTAGCACTCCGACGGACAAGTCAGTATATACTCTCTCATTTGCTTGTATTATAAGTTAATCTTATCTATTCTCACATACCTCTCTTTGGTTGATGCTCCTCTTATTTATATTCGTCCATGATCTTGGGGGTCGGGCCCACCTTTACTCCAGCGTATAATTGCTTACTCGGCCATTGTCGTGTGCCTATGCGCACTCGGCTTCTTTTACGGCTGATTCAATGGCCGATTTAGTTATTCGGCTTCAAGGTCCCCCAGGCCGGAGCTGAATAGTATATATCCTGTTTTTTCTTCAAATCCATTTGGCTTTCCTACTTAAAATATTATTTGGGTCCCACAATTGCCCCCCAAACATCCTATTAATGTCAATTAGTCGGCATGTTTGGTCTTGAACTTAGAGAGTCAAAAATACGGCGGTTACCCTCATTCCAACACAAGCGTCAGAATGTCTACGCTTTTTAGGAATTATTATAATTTCTCGCCCCTTCGTACGCTTCATTCATTTAATGCGATTTGAAACCGTGTTGTCCCTTCAAATGTATGTTTTTTGAATACACAAAGCTTCTTATTGCGTGTCAGTATACTTCCTTCATTCCATGACCTCTGCAACTTCCTCCCGTTCTTCATTGTCCTCTCTACTTCTTGTAAGTTTTCCTCTTCTCAATTTCGACTCCCATTTCCTTGTTTATTTTTAGTTTAGAGTACTTCCTATACTGGTTAGGATGGTGAAGCATTTGAAAGCCCTTCTTTCTGCGGATCGAATTTTTGGTTTTCGTCACCATTTTTCCATTCATGACGACGTCCATCTATCACTCGTGGCAGAGAGCGTAGTTGACATAGAGAGGACTGATGAGAGTACAATCATCTTTCCTCTCTTGTCAATCGCTGAGGGTGGAATCTGTTTCTTCCTTCACCTATTTTTGAGGGCCGTCCTTCGTCATTGGGGTCTAATCCCTTCTCAGCCTAACGTAAACTTTTACCGAATCATAATGGGAATTGTAGAATTAAACCAACGCCTTAGGCTCAATCTTGGAATCCCTGCTATTCGGCATTGCTATGCCTTGGCCAAATCCTCTGGTCGGCAGGGGTGCTACTTTCTCAGAGCTAAGGACACCGACCATCATTTGGTGACTATGCTTGCTAGCTCTAGCAAGCTTGTTGATGATGTCATGGTCGTTGTTCGAGGCAACTGGGAATTCGGCGAGGGCGAAGATCACCTAGATCCTGTGCCTAGGCGAAAAGGAAAACCAGGTGGCCGTATAGTCCCCTATGTGTATTTGTTATATATTTACTCAGCTTAGGTTCTATTCACTTACCATTTCATTTATGCAGGTAATGATTTGAAAAAAGTTCTTGTCTCGGCTGACGACGCTGTAATTGCGCAAATCAAAACCGCGCTCCAGTTCTTCAGCTGTCTGAATCTCCAGAAGCAAGGGAGGGCCCACATACTTCTGAGATACATGCCAACTTACGCTACGTTTTCGGCCGCAGATAACATTTCGATTCCAAGGGGTGAACAGCAGCTTACGGCGCTTATTTTTCTGAACTTCAAAAATCTTAAGCAGATTGGTCTTGAAGCTTCAGATTTAGAGCCGGCGAATGAACAAGTAGTCGAAGAAGTTTCTGAGCAGTCGAATCAATCCACCTTGGACAGATCCGATAGACTAGGGGAGGAGGCTGACGCGGCTCTAAATTTGGCTTTTGAGGGAGCCGCCCTCAACCCTTCATCCACTTCAGGCCGAGTAGACGTTTCATTTGAAGATATTTTCACCGACTTAGGGGACCTACCCAGCACATACCCTGAGAACATAGCTGGGGAGTCGTTCACTTAGATGGCCAAGAGAAAGAACGCCGAGAGGATGGCTGCCCGGAGGAAAGTCGAAGCCGGTCGATCTGAACCCCCACCCGTTGCTAGGGCCGAGTCTTCTTCGCCTGCTCTTGTTGAAGAGACGGCTCCGATTGATACGGCTGAAATGTGGCAGATTGTCGATTAACAGGTGTGATATCCCCGTTCCGTAATATGTCAATTAGTCCTTAATACGAATGTGATTATGTGTTTTGATATGATCTTGTGTGCCATTATGTGAAAATATGTGGTTTTGAATTTCTATCTGTTCACCGTAGGATTATCTGTTTGATTATCTGCTTTGGAAATTAAATTGAAGGCCCTATCGGCCACCGAACCCGAAATTGATTGCGCCATTGTGATTGGCATAATTTTTAGAGCCTACGGTGAAATTTAATTGGAAATTGATTCAGGCCAAAATAATTAGATTCAGAATTATCAATTTAGTACCCCATTATCTAATATTAAACTAATGGCTTAGTGGGGACTTATGTAAGAAAAGGCACTACATCTCTATTCTCTCTTCTTGCTTCATTTGACCGAATTTGGGCTCAAAATAGAGGGAGAGCCAGCTATAGAGAGAGAGAGAGGAGAGAATTGCACAAGTTTGATCTTGAAGGCTTGGAAATTTGAAGTCCAACTCTAAATTGGACCATAGAAATAAGAATTGGGCTTCTAGGTAAGCATTGATTCTTGAAGTCATGAGTTTAATGTGTAATCTTGTGTGTTGAAGACTTATTTGTGATATAGAGTATGTAGTGAGTTGGTTTTGTTGAATTGGAAGACAATATGTGCATGCATGTAAGAAATTGCTTTAAAATTTGCATAATTGAGCACAAATATGTATGATCCATGTGAGATTTTAATGGAAACTCATGTTTTGGCCACCTCTTCACCAATTAAGTTGAGGATAATGGGCATCTCCCACATGCATGTACAAATCATGGGAGAATAAGTCTTGAATGTCTGAATTTGAGCATGTTGGTGATGAGTTTGAGATATTTTGGGACATGGATGTAGATAGATCAAGAAATTGAGCTTCCTAATGTTGTAATTTGGTATTGGTATCATGTTAGTATGTGAATATGTGATATTTGAGCCATTGCATGCAAGAAATGTTGTTTGAAAGTTTAATTAGAGCTCAAGAACACAATCTGGGAAACCCAGAATTTTGATGTCCGCTCGAGCGGGGGAATAGCCGCTCGAGCGGGGATTTCGAGCTCGCAGTATTTTTTCTTGCAGACATGGTGTCCGCTCGAGCGGGGAAGTTCACGCTCGAGCGTGGATCTTGTAGGATGAACTTCCGCTCGAGCGTCCGAGTTCACGCTCGAGCGTAAAAATGATGCATCCAGTACTTTTTGCAGACATAGCGTCCACTCGAGCGGGTAAGTTCACGCTCGAGCGGGGAGCCATGTTGAGAGGCCTTCTGCTTGAGCGCCAGAATGGATGATCAAGCGTAAATTCGACCTAACCAGTACTTTTGCAGGCCTCAAGGGTCCGCTCGAGCGGGGAAGTCCACGCTCGAGCGGGAACCCTGTTTTCTGAAATTTTGAAAATGCATTTTGTGTTCTGTTTTCTGTCCCTTTTTCATTTCTAAGCACTCTTAGGCATACATTGAGCATTGTAATTGAATTAAAGAGATAAGAATGAAGCCTAAAGAGGAACATGTGAATTAAAGAACGGATTGAATTATTTGTGACCCATATGTGTTATGTGATATGTAGGGTCAAGCTCCAGGGCAACTCCACAAGCAGATCACTGTGAGTAATATCTGACATATGTTATTGTCCAATTGCTACTTCTATGTAAGCTTTGTAAAGTTCATTAATTTGAATGATGGACATAGTTTGATCTGAATGTCTGAAAGGCCTATGTGCTAGTTTGATATGGAAGTCTGAAAGGCCTATGAGCCAGTTTGATCTGAACGTCTGAAAGGCCTATGTGCCAGTTTGATATGAAAGTTTGAAAGGCCTATGAGCCAGTTTGATCTGAAAAGTTTGAAGGGCATAAGAGCCAGTCTGATACAAGGGCCTAAGAGCCAAGGGCCTAAGAGCCTAAGAGCCAGTCTGATATAAAGGCCTAAGAGCCAGTCTGATACACAGGCCTAAGAGCCAGTCTGATATGAAAGTTTAAAAAAAGCCAAAGGCCAGTTGACATGAATGAATTGGGCCGAAGGCCGTCTGTTGTATAATGTTTCAATGCATTTCCCTTACTTGATATTATTCACTGGGCTTTCGCTCACACTCATTCATGTGTTTGTAGGTGAGCCAAGAGAGGTCCAGACCCAGCCCCAGTAAAGCCTAAGTAGATCAACATAGGTTTTGGAAAGTCAACCCTCGTGTCTCATGCACGAGACTCATCTTCGCCCCTTTGTTATGTATTTATATTTTGTCACGTTGGCGAAGTTTTGTATATGTCTGTATATAGTTCCATAGGTTGACTTAGTTTTGGATGATCCTGTCTGAACAGAATTTTATAGCACTGTATTTCAATTGTGAGTTATTAATATATGTATGTATGGTTTGTTTTGATGTGCCATGTAAGCACAGCTCTAAGGACAAGGTTTTTAAATTGCTTCCGTTTGGCCCCCATTAGCTCTGTTAAAATACGTTTGGTTTGGTTTGAGGCCGCAGGTAATCTCATGATTACTGGCCGGTTATGTCCTTAACCCACGGGGACGGGTTCGGGTCATGACAATAGGACAACCAGGTGATCGAGCACAGGGAGGAGAAGTGTCCTACCGAGCACGAAGCTGACTCTTCGGAAAACCTAACAGATAAACGGTTGCGTATAGAGGAGTCAAACCTGGTTGTGCCGTTTATCATACAACCAAGGATAAAGAACGTGTCGGTTGCTTCTGATGCATCAGCTGTGAAAGACGCTGCTGTGGCCTTAAGCGTGGCCTCTTCGATTTCTCTGCCTGTTGACAGAGCAATCTTCCGGGTAGAGTCGGATTTGCTGTCTATAGCATTAGTCGCTCAATCAGCGATATTGGTACATGACTTGACCCTTGTTTGCAGTCTTGCGTCAAATTTTTTTTTTTTAAATGCCAGCTATCTTACTAATTCCTTGTTTTGCAGGCGGCGGAAGGGATAACTGAGATTGGCCGTCGTCAGCATGACGTTATCGAACAAATCGCCTTCCTCACAGCTGAAGTTGAAAATGAGAGGAGCAAGGCAACGGAGGCCTCTCTTAGAGCCGAGTTCGAGGCCATGAAAGCGGCGGAAGAATGAGCGAGGGCAGATGCCGAAGCAGAGAAGGCCAAGAGCTCCGACCAACTCAGGTTGGTCGCCGAAGAAAGGGTGAACGCGAGCGAAGAAGCGCTTTAATTGGCCAGGGACACGATTGTCAAATTGGAGGCCGATTTGGAGGCATCGAAGAAGGCAATGGAAATCGCCGACTCCGAGATTTCCAAGGCATTCCAAGCTGGAAAGGATGCCACCTTAGAAAATTACATTGAAGAAGTGCCCAAATTCGAGAATCAAGGCTTTAAACATGGCTGACTCAAAGCCCTCACTGCCACTAATGTGGTATCGGAACAGCCGATTCCATACGAGCAGATAGACGTTGAGCCGCTGAAGTTTGACCCTGAAGATTGACTAGGGTCAAAGTAATTTTTGTAGATTTTTTGGTACCTTGTGTTCTTAGTTTTTGTAGATTTTTTGTTTATTTATTTTGGTTAGAAGTTAAATGTAGGGTAATTTTCATGTGCAAAGTGACTACTGTTTGTACTCAATTTATTAATGAAAATTGCCTTTGCCTTTCTGTCTGTTTGCTGCATGTGCTAGTTAACGGCATTAATAGGATGTGAAATCATGAAATGAGTAAATTAATTCAGCGATAAGATATTAATTCGGCGAGTTAGCCGAATATATTAATTAATCTGCCCTTGCCCCAGTTGATGAATGAACATTGGTAGTTCATGGATTGGTTGGGGCATATCCACTTAGTGGCACAAAGCTTTGAAATTTAGCCGAATAGATTAATGAATCTGCCCTTGCCTCAGCTGATAACTGAACAAAACCGCCGAATATTGGTAGTTCATGGATTGGCTAGGGCACATCCACTTAGTGGCACAAACTTTGAAATTTAGCCGAATAGATTAATGAATCTGCCCTTGCCTCAACTGATGAATGAACACGACCGCTGAATATTGGTAGTTTATGGATTGGCTGGGGCACACTATCTTTTCGGCGCAAAGCATTGATATTGGGCCGACTAGATTAATGAATCTGCCCTTGCCCCAGTTGATTAATGAACGAACCACTATTCGACTATAAAATAATTGCATAGCTTTGTGAGTTAGCCGAATAGATTGATGAATCTGTCCTTACCTTAGCTGATGAAGGAACATGACCGCCGAATATTGGTAGTTCATGGATTGGTTGGGGCACACTATCTTTTCGCTCAAAGCATTGATATTGGGCCAACTAGATTAATGAATCTGCCCTTACCCTAGTTGATTAATGAACGAACCACTATTCGGCTATAAAATAACTACATAGCTTTACAAGTTAGCCGAATAGATTGATGAATCTGCCCTTGTCTCAGCTGATGAAGGAACAGGACCACCAAATATTGGTAGTTCATGGATTGGCTGGGGCACAACCACTTAGTGGCACAAAGCATTGATGAGATCGTTTTGGGAACGCTGCACCCGTGATTAATAAGTGGGGTGGGGGCTGCGTGCGCGTAGGTTCTATTTTTGTGTTCAAATTCAACAGATTACAAGAGGGAAGAGAGCATTGCGTCGAACTAGGCTGGACAAATTTGGATGTTAAGAAGACTATTCTTCAATAGCAGAGGGAAAGGTAGGACACTGGCTGAGCTGGACTCAGAGATGAATCGAGGTGGCGAACCTTTATGAACGGGAAGTAGGACGTCGGGGGAGCGCGAGAGGCGTCACTCCCCACGTCGTCGAAGTAGGTCACCCAGGAAGGAGAGGCAGCAACGGGGGAACTTCACTCGTTCGCAAGGCGAAACCAGTGGGCCACCATGCCCGTTGAGTTTTGTGGTCTTCGTGGGGAACAAACCGATGACGGAAGCGGATTCAATCATCTGCGATCCAAACGTGGCAATTGAATTTGCTCAACAGATTTTTCCGCCAGAAGTCCGGCAGTCGATGGTTGGTCGGTTTGATTACGAAGTTTTTCGGGAGGGCGTCCATGGAGCAGTGAAGGGGCTATATACCTCTATGAAATCGACATGCGTCTATGTGCTGCGCGGTGAGAGATAGAGCATAAAGATAAGCACATTCGGAACTTAGAAGCTCGCGTAGAGAAAGCCGAGCGTGAACTAAAAAAGACGAAGACTACTGAAACTCAGACGGCAGGTCAAGTTAACCCGATTATGGAGGAAAGTGTAACCCAGCGGCTTTTAAATCATGCCATTGCCGACTGAGATACGACGAGCATGTTCGCAGGAGAAGCGATAAGGATGAAGGCCTATAATGAGGGATTTTTCGACAGTCGAAAAATTGGTATAGAGAAGACGAAGAAAAAGCTAGCCAAGGAAGTTTGTCGATGCGAAAATCGTGGATTTAAGCATGGGTGGATCAAGGCTCTCCAGGCCGCGGGCGTTGATTTGGCTTCGCCTTTATATCAGAGTTACAATTTCCCCTTCGCGGCTTTCAACGTCGAGAAGACCGACGACGAAGATGGTGTCGAATAAGATTTATATTGAACACATTGTTCCGTTTTAATGCAAATTTAATGCAAATTATATATTCACGGTCTATTTAATGAAACATTCTATTTTGAA
Organism: Camellia japonica; assembly: GCA_030407325.1. Lineage (NCBI taxonomy): Eukaryota > Viridiplantae > Streptophyta > Magnoliopsida > Ericales > Theaceae > Camellia > Camellia japonica. Next base: position 121,562,386 of record JAPPVO010000019.1, read on the forward strand.
TGTCTGTATATTGTTTCAATCAATGTTTGTGAATTGAGTCATGACCTTCATCTACTACTTTAATGAAACATTTTATTTTCAGTGTCTATATTACTTCATCTAATTGTAAGGACGAAGGGCACTCTGTAGACGTGCCCCGAACGTCACGGCTCCGTGCGCGAGGGCGCGAAATCTAGCTACTATAGTTCGGACTCAATGTCACGGTTCTGAATCTAATCTCATAAAGTGTAATGTGAGACCGATAAATCACCAAAGAGTCCAAATTCGGCAAATCGTTTTGGAAAATTGATTTTTATAAAGAAGTGCCAAACATGGACTGCTTTGCCAGATACAGAGTCGCCACCTAAATATTTTATTTTGGGGGGATTTACGAAACCCTAACTCGTGCCTAAGGCCACATATCCGTCATCACCAAAGTTGCCTCGGCTCGGGAACTTGGGTACGAGAGGGGAAGGTCATGCAATGAGCACCCCCGCTCGCCTGATCAAAGATCGGCCTGTACTAAGCATGATATTTTTTTTTTTGAAACACATGTGCTCTTATTCTGGTTAATTAGCTAATCTTACTACGTGATGCGCACAGTATACAAGTATAGACTAGATCGCCTAATTTGAAACAAAACATTACATGTTTGTTTGTTTGAAAACAGTTTGAAGTTTGCTACTCACAAGTAGGCTAAGTTGCGGATTTCAATGAATTGTTCCAAAACATGGTAGCACTAACACACATGCAGTATGCTAAAGCGTAAACACTCATAGTGTACTCCAAGCCAAAACAAAGAACTAGTTAGAAATCATGCATGATCCTAGTTCATGTTTAAGATGGCTAATGCAACACATGCAAGAATGCAATTAAGATAGGCTTGGCTATTCTCAGAATGACATGTGAAATGCCACTTGATAACATGCTGTTGAATACGTATTCAAGTAAATGTATTGAAATACAATGCAGTTAGTATGATGAGCCGAGCCCGGTGCATGCAAAACAAATGAATGATGCACACATGCGAAGCATAAGGATGCTAATTAAAACATGCCCTAAAACTAACCATCGTAAGCGGTTAAGTAAAAGGGAGAAAGAAATGGGGGGTGGAAGACATGCATCACACACACGCACGCTTATTACAACAGTTGGCCCTCTCGACGGAGGGTCCGAATAAAGATCTAACTAGCTAATCTAAGCTAATTAAACTTATTATTACACAATGAAGCTAATTAACTAATCCTAGTTAACTAACTATTACAAAATAATTAAGCAGCTAAACGCATTAACTACTTAAGGTACATAACCCAAAGCATAAACTAGCTAAGTAAATTAGCTAAGTAAAGCAGTAAAAAGGGGCCCTCAGAGGGGAAAGAGTGCATGCATGCTTGGTCGCCTCGTTCAGAAATCCAACGCGATGCCCCAACTTGCCTCTGTTTGCAACTGCTCTCAGAAACTTGCACCAAGCTCCAGAAAGCTTCTAACTAATCTTGGGGACCTATAGGAGGGTGGCCGACCAGTTGTTGATGTGGGATACCACCTGCTGACCACTTTTTGTTGCTACATATCAGAAAAAGTGGTCGGCCAGCTTGTTTTTCTGGCTGGCCGACCAGTTGTTGCTGCATATCAGAAAAAGTGGTCGGCTAGCTAGTTTTTCTGGCTGGCCGACCAGTTGTTGCTGCATTTCTTCAATTTGCTGCAACAGAGAGCAAGAAAGGGCATGGCAATGTATTGTAAGATATGTGTGCACAACCACCCTCCCTATCATTTCATAAGCTCAAGGGAGTGTAGTTCTCGACCCTCGGGCCATCAATCACGCATCTCGATGCATGATGGCCGAGAAGCGAAGTTGCACAATTCAATATGAAATGAATGCACAAGTAAACACATAAATGCCTAGAACTCTATCATGTGTGATCAAGAGCCTCGGCGACCGAGGATTGAGGCACGTTTCATCACTTCAAGTATGAAACATCCCTCGTTTCTCGTGCTCGAATTAACACTTAATCCAAACAAAATGCAACACAAGTAAAACATGCAAACATGCAATGCAACTTAATCATACACAATGCAACAATACAATATAATAACATGGCGTACTCAATGCAATGTAACCTAAGCATGCAAACAACATGGCATACACAATGCTCAATGGACTTAAACCAAAATGGATAGACTTCAGCCATGCCCAAATTAGAGGCCATAAGGATAAAACTAAGGCACAAAAAGGGAAGGCAAGCATACACAATGCAATGGCCTATCAAGTAGGCCTAAGAACACAACTCCCAAGCATGATGAAGAAGCGATAAACATGTAAGTGTAACAACACTAAAGGCTCTGAAATCAAGTGTGAAATGATGCCAAATCATTCAAACAACACAAGTAAAGCATGCAAGAGGTCCTAAGGCACAAGGCCATTAAAGGGACTACACAAAGGGCATGCAATACATGGCACAAATGATTGAACCAATCATGGACAGAACTTAATTAGGTCTAAACAAAGACCAAAACATGCTGAGGTAAAGGCTCAAAGACCTAGACATGCAAGTATACACACTAGGCCAAAAACAAGGCAACAAATGCACAACCCTTAGAGGCACGCAAAGGGTGAATGACGTGGGATCATGGAAATGCTACATGCTCTGAAATAATATATGAAATGATGCCAAATCATGTACACAACACAAATGAAGCATGGTATGGTGCCCAAAGCTTGAAGCTAGCATAGACACTTGTACTACAACTATGCAAAACATGAAGCATATGACAAAGGCAACCCAAAACAGTCCTAGAACATGCCAAGATAAGTCTAAAACATGTATGGAAGAAAGCCAAAGTAAGCTAGCATGAGGGGCATAAGGCAAGATGCATACGAGGCCAAAAGTAAGGATTACACTACACCTACCGAGACCAAGCATGGGATGACTTAACCAACAAAAATCAGAGTTATATCATGGCAAAATAACCCAAATAAACATTGAAATGATAGCTCGCAAGCTTAGGCATGAAGGCATACGCAATGATTCATGTTAAGGCATAAAGGGGTAAACCTTCCAACGCATTGAGTGAGTGACAAATGCAAGTGCATGAACATGAAACATGGACTGAAATCACATTACAAATGATGCCAAATCATTCAAATAGTCCAAGTAATGCATGTTAGTGGACTTGATACACAAAGCTAACAAGCTAGATTGAACCATGGCTATACAAAGCAAGTCATGCATGGCCAAAACAACACAAATCAGAGCTAGAGCATGCTAAAGCATGGACAAAAGCTTCTTAGAGTTAAGCCAAAAGCATGCTAGAATGACATGTTAAAGCATGGTACACATTAGGCTATTGAACGGAAATGCACTACAAGTGCATGGAGCATGCAAGGGCCAACCGAACCAAACCTTAACAGAGGTATGACATGGCAAAATAACACCAAGAACATGCTGAAATGGACTCGAAACAAGCTAGAATGACATGCTACTTCATGAAGCATACAAGACTAGTTTATGAGATTTACACTACAAGTGTATTAGGCATGCATGAGGTGACAAAACCAAGTAAAAATAGTGGTATGCCACAGCAAAATAACCCCAAATACAAGCTAAGATATGACCAACATAAGCTTAACAAACATGCTCAAACATGAGGCATTCAAAGCAAGTATGCAAGACACAAGGAGAAGGGATGACCCTCTTCTATTTGGGACCTCAAAACACCACTTCCACCACTGAAATTCATCTGAGTTTTAGTGGTGAGAAGGCCAAAACAAGGTGGCCCAAAAAGCTCAAAAAGAAGGCACAAAAGCAAGGCCAAACAAGGCCTAAGAGGAGGTAGACAACCCCCAACACAAAAGTGACCTTAAACAAGCATTTTAAGCATACAAAATTAGAACTTTTTGTAGTTTAGAGTTAAGCTTAAAACAATATGCAAGTGGGTCCAAAAGCTTAAGCAAAACAAAGGGTTTAAAGGGCTAAAGGCTTACCCTTGTAGAACAACTTTGAAGCTACAACTCCAGCAAGTTTTCCAAGCTCAAACCAAACCAAAAACTCCAAAACCAGCTCCTTAGCACCTCAGCAACAAAAGGATGGTGTTTGAGTGTGTGTTTTTGTGTTAAAGTATGAAGAAATTACACTTTTAAAGCACAAATATGAAGCAAAGGGGCAAGATAGATACAAAGGTGTATGTATAGCTCCAGCCACAAAATTCTGAACCTAGTGGAGGGAGGGGGAGCCTCCCTCTTATAGAAAACAAAAGCTCAAGTTTGTTAGACAAGCTTAGGATCCAAGGCCATCCCTCCATACACGTGTATGAAGGATGGTTGTGGTGCCTTCCAGCTGTGCTAGCTAGAGAGAAAATATCTCCAGGAAGCTGGTGAAAAGCAGCCGACCACGTGAAGTGGTCGGCCAACTACTTCTATTGGTCGGCCGACCAGTGGAAATGGTCGGCCAAGGCAAAAAGTGGTCGGCCAGGTGGGAGTGGTGGTCTGAAGCATGAGACCAAGGGGGTGGTGTGGTGGCCGACCAAAAAAGGTGGCCCAAAGACCAAGAAAACCAGTTGCCCGACCAGAAAACTGGCTGGCAGAAAGGAAAGTGGTTTTCGGGGAGAGAAACTGGTCTCCCACTCTCATTCCACCTTCTAAACAAGGAAAACAAGATTTGTGCCAAAAACAAACCAAAAATGATGCAAGACAGAAGTCCGGGAGGCAAGACGCGCAGCCGAGAGACCCAAAAACTAGTCTACGAGCACCAAAAGTGGTTTACGACCACAAAAGTGGTCTCCCAGACCACAGTGTCCCTCTAGGCAGAGGCAACAAGGTGTGGTTCAAAAACCAAGCCCGTTAAGCGGTCTCAAGACAAGGTGCGCGGCCGGAGGTCTCCGAAAATCAAAAATTGGTCTCCAAGCAGGAAAAGTGGTCTACGACCACAAAAGAGTGGCCCACAAGACCTCTCCCTCCCTCCAGGGAAGAGAAACAAGGCTTGGTCTGCAAACCGAGCCGAAACACAAAGAGTTCAAAGGACCGGAGGCAAGGCACTCAGCCGAAACTCCGGAAACCTCAAAACGAGCACAACATGTACAATCACCGAGCGGTCAATCGATGACATCTGAGTCTTAAGGTCTGTCAAAAATGGGGTGTCTGCAATTGCCCCTCTTTGACAGAACTCGGAAGTCAAAAAAGTGACGGGAGTGAATGTCAAAGCCTAGAGACGACCCATTTTTGACAAGGCCGAAGACTTAGACAAATAGGTAAGATAACAAAGAGATGTGCCTGCAAGCTGGGGCAAGATGCAAAAGACATGCACAAAGCCGAACATAACTTATGATCACGCAAAGAAAGCTGCAATGAAGCAAATATGCAAAACAAATGCAACAATTTAAGCAAGCAAATATGAACCAAACTACATTACATGCAGAAAGGATGTAAGAGAATTATACAATTCTCGATACGTCTCACACGGAGTACATACAATACCGTCTGGTCGCCCCAGCCTTAAATGAATCGTACATACAATATCGTCTGGTCGCACCAGCCTCAAATGAACCGTACATACAATATCGTGCCTGCATAAGAAAGAAACTTAACAGGTGCAATATAGTTAGAAACACATGCCCCACGTTACAACATGGTACAATTTCAATGCGAGATAAACGCGTGGAAACGTGCACAACAATGCAGGTGGAAGGGGTGCATGACAATGCAACCTAAGTGTGCGCATAACAATGTGATGGAACGTGCACGACAACGCATGTGAAGAGTACATGACAATGCGGGTGGAAGGGGTGCACGACAATGCAATCTAAGTATGCGCATAACAATGCGGATGAAATGCATAACAATGTAAGTAAAACAAGCGTGACAACACAAGTAGTGAGTGCATAACAGAGCAACAAGTGGTATGCATAATAAATGCAAGAGAGGAAAGTGTGCATAACAATGCGAGAGCGGTATGACTTCAATAGCATGCCTTAAAACAAAAAAAAAAGCCGGTTAAAGAAATATAAGCCTTAACGAGACTAGTTTAATCGGAACCTCTGATTTACCTCTCGGAGGGGTCACAATGTACTCAAAAGGGATACACCTTGCTCTTGACGAGTGACGATGATTCGAGCATCGAAGACTTGAATTAAAGTTCCCGCGGGGACAATTTCGCGCCGAAAAGTGTACTTTTCTTGCACTTTCTCAAGGGCCGAGGACTCCAATCATCACCAAAACACACAGGGAGAACAATGGAGCTTTGAGGATCATCTAGGAGGGTGGCCGACCACCTAGGACAATGGCCGACCAGTTGTTGCACACCAAAGTGGTCGGCCGACCAGAAAAACTGGTTGGCCGACCAGTTTACATAATTTCGGGGCAGCTTGGTCTTTTCACATGAAGATCTTTAAAAATACACATCCAAATCACTTTTGCTCACATCTTCAAGGCCGAAATACATTTCTCTTCCTCCCTAGACCCTTTTCTCTCTCAGATCTGCACTTTATACACGTTTTCCAACGCCCCACGCAAAGTTGTTTCGCGAAAACTTTCGATTCTCTTCGTTTTGAACCAATTAGAATTTGTTTTCGGAGCTTGTTTCTCCATTTTCACCACTTGAGGTATGTTTGTCTTGAAGTTTAGCACCTTTTCTCGAGCGTTGACTTTTGTTGACTTTTTCTCTTCCCGAGAGTTGACTTTTGTTGACTTTTTGCAATTTTGGCTCATTTCGCTTATTTTTGCATCTTTTTGCAGATTTCTTTAGATGGCCGATCATATTCCATATGGCGGAGGCTCCCCGAGAGTAGAGGATGAGCCCAACGTTATGCCGTTACCTCCGAGGATACGGCTATTCGATCCAGAGAGATACCACCCACAGGAGCACATCCTACCTCCTAGCACTTTCCATCATTTTACCGATTTCGCGCGACGGGCGCCTGCAGATTTGCTGCTACGGGATCCAGAGTCTCATCTATCGCATCATGCGCGAGAGGTACGTACTTCGTTCTTGCATTTCTTGCACATTTCATGCTTTCACTATGTATTATATCTGCTCGTTCTGAACACATTTGCATACACAGCATTTCTACTCATTCTTGAACACAACTTGCACACAACATTTTGTCCACCTAGCATGCAGCTCACAGCACAATATTCTGTTCATTTGGCACGCAGGTCACAACACAACATTTTGTTCATTTGGCACGTAGCTCTTTTGGGCACACAGCTCATCTGGGCACACAGCTCATTACATAGCACACTGTTCAATTTGAACACGCGATTCATAATATAGTACTCGGTTTAATAGGCACACAGCTCATAACATAGCACACTGTTCAATCTGAACACTCAATTCATAACACAGTATTCGGTTTAGTTGGCACACAGCACATAACATAGCACACTATTCAATCTGAACACGCAGTTCATAACACAGTATTCGGTTTGGTTGGCACACAGCACATAACATAGCACACTGTTCAATCTGAACACGCAGTTCATAACACAGTATTTGGTTTGGTTGGCACACAGCACATAACATAGCACACTGTTTAATCTGAACACGTAGTTCATAACACAGTATTCGGTTTGGTTGGCACACGGCACATAACATAGCACACTGTTCAATCTGAATACGCAATTCATAACACAGTATTTTGCTCAACCTGAACACACAGTTCATAACGCAGTTTTTGCTCAATTTGAACACACAGTTCATAACGCATTTTTTGCTCAATCCGAACACATAGTTCATAATGTAGCATTCTTTTAATTTGCACACGGCTCATAACACTGCTCAATCTGAACACACAGTTCATAACACAACATTCTTTTCATTTGCACACGGCTCATAACACTGCTCAATCTGAACACACAGTTCATAACACATCATTCCTTTCATTTGCACACGGCTCACAACACTGCTCAATCTGAACACACAGTTCATAACACAATATTCTTTTAACTTTGCACACGGCTCACAACACTGCTCAATCTGAACACACAGTTCATAACACATCATTCTTTTAATTTGCACACGGCTCATAACACTGCTCAATCTGAACACACAGTTCATAACACAGCATTCTTTTAACTTTGCACACGGCTCACAACACTGCTCAATCTGAACACACAGTTCATAACACAGCATTCTTTTAACTTTGCACATGGCTCACAACACTGCTCAATCTAAACACACAGTTCATAACACAGCATTCTTTTAATTTGCACACGGCTCATACATAACATTATGTTCATTTTGAAACTAAATACATCTGTTGTTTCTACACGCAGGTATCTTCCCGTTTCACACAGGGTTACGGATCGGTCATTGCTAGGGAGTGGTACATGGAGCTCCCAGATGCTGTCCGGCATATTGTGGATGAGGCAGGGTTTGGTCCATTTTGTGCGGGACTGTCGCGTCATCCGGCGAGCAGGACCCTTCTAGGCGTACTAGTAGAGAGATGGTGGGACACCACTAACTCCTTTCATTTTTCTGCCGTCGGGGACATGACGATGACCCCGTATGACTTCTCCATGCTGACGGGCCTCGACATGGCAGGCCGGCTAGTCCCATACGACGCGGACATGGGCGAGTGGGAGGCAGCTTGGACTTACTTGCTTGGAGCTCATCCGACGCCTTGCAGATCACCGGGCATGGTTAGGTACACCTGGTTTGCGGAGTAGTACAGATGGACCATGCCCGAGACTATTGAGGCCATACAGTAGTACGCTCGGGGGTTTTTGATGTTCCTCCTCGGGACCACTCTGTTCTACGACAGGGGGAACACAATCGGGCTTTATCTTCTCAGTGCTCTGGTAGACCTATTACAGGTCCGGCACTTCGATTGGGGCAGCACTGGCCTCGCTACCCTTTACTGCTACATGAGCGCGACCTCCTGAGAGCGGGGGACCATAGTAGGTGGATATTGGTGAGCCTGGGAGGTACATTCTGCCTTCTTGATTTACTTTTCTGCTTTTCATTACCCGTACACTGCACACAGCACACATTACATTCTGCACTTAGCATTCTGCATTTTCTGTACATTCTGTATTCTATTTCTGCACTCAGCATTCTGCATTTTCTATACATCCTGTATTCGCATTCTGCACTCAGCATTCTGCATTTTCTATACATTCTGTATTCTGTCAGCCACTGTCTTGCCTTTCACAGCTATGGGTTTATGCCTACTTCCCGGCACTTGCCCCTGAGCTTGAGGTTGAGGAACCTCTCGAGATCCCTTATTCACGCAGATTTGAGGGTCGGTGCCGGTCTAGGCCTCGGGAGACACTGCCATATCTCCAGCAGTATTTCGACATAGTACGGGTGGGCGAGGTAATCTAGAACTTCCAGTTCTTCATGCTCTCAGTTTTGATTCATCTTGCATATTTATGACATCTAATCAGTTTATGCATTTGCTATCCATAGATCACTTGGTAGCCTTGGCTGGCGATTCTCGGATCTCCTCGGTTCCAGTTCACCGGGGTATGGGGCGCCTCCCGATACAGGGTTTTGTTTAACGGACCAGTCGGCAGAGCCTGGTTTTTCGGGGATCGGTTCATGCGCCAGACGATGGGCAATCTTGCTTAGGAGATCCCCTCAGCACCTCCGCTGGACATGAGGTGCACAGAGAGTCTCACTCCTCGGGAGGTCGACGACCTTATGCTAGGTTCCGACGCAGTTCTTTTCCTAGAGGAGGGGGAGTACGCAACATACCGCCATACATACTTGATGCCTCCACTGACAGGTGTTCGTACTCCTATGAGGAGGGCTGCTGATATGCCATTATCAAGTCGTGCTCATGCTACAGATGTCCCTTCGACTAGTAGGGCCAGCACTTCGAGAGGTGGGACTAGAGGGATGCCCCTGACCTGTCATTACGCTGGGTGGCCAGATCTTTCGACCGAGCTGACGAGCTGGTAGTATGGGACATCTTACCCGATTCCACTGGAGCCCTCACTGCCGGATCACCGATACGTCGGCGACCCTGAGTCTCCACGGGTATGCTCCACAGTTTTCATTTATCACTCAGATATTTAGACATTCATTCATTCACTGATGACTTGAACTTGCATCTGCAGCCTCCTAGGAGTATACTGAGGGGTTGCTCGGAGTGGTGGCCTCACTCGAGAGCATGGTCCTGCGGAGGGAGATGCTGCTGTACGCCTCTGGCGTTCGGGTACTTTTCAATTTCCTTGCACTTATCATACTTCTGATGACATATGGAAACTAAACATTTCACTATATTGATTCACTGCATGTGTAGAGCACATCTGACACATCACATTCACAAACTATATTTGCATGCACATACTCCATGTATCATTCTTGCATCTGCATTTGATATACATACTGGCTGATGCATTCAAAACTGTCCTTTTCAGGTCCCACCTCTGCAGACTAGGCCATCTAGGCCTTCTCGATTAGCTAGGAGAGGAGCCTTAGCACACAGCTGAGGGGGACGTAGGGCATCTGTCAGTCATGACGAGGAGTCTAGCGAGGAGGAGGAGTCAGCACATCCACAGTCAGAGACATCTGCAGGCAGGGATGACGACTCTGGTTCCGGTTCTGAGGACGGAGGTGACGTCGAGGAGGATTCCGAGGACGGTGACTCTGATTCAGATGATGGTGCCAGTGGCGGTAGTGTAGAGGCTGCTCAGACGAAGAGGGCGAAGAGGGCCTCTCGGTCTTGAGCTTGATAGCACTGATGCAGATGTTTGCTTTTATTTTTCTTTTTACATGTAGTTGTAGCACATTGTACAGCTTAGGCAGTTTTATTTTTCTTCTTCAAAACTTGTACCTTTTTGTAAAATGTTGTAAAAAGAAGCTATGATGGAATGAATATGAGTTTGTTCAAAAAGTGTTGTACTTGTATTCTAAACATCGCATCGCACCATTTTGCACAAAAATGGAATTGAATGGAAATTGAACATCGTGTATTACCAAGTCAGGTAGTGAACCGATACAACAAACTAAACAACTTAACTCACTAAGAAACAACAAAACCTTAGCAAGTTTACAACTCGATAAGCAACGAGCAACAACTTGATAAACAAAGAGCAACAACTCGATAATCAAAGAGCAACAACTCGATAAGCAAAACTTAACAACTCGAAGAGCGAATGCATTTTGAGGCAAACAAAGCGACAAAATGCATCCGAAACAGAGGTAAACTCAGACCTTCAATACTCTCAGCACACAGGAAAGCTAGAGACTCCCTTCTGGAGACAAGAAACAGTTGGAGACCACATTTTTGCACATGGCCGACCACTATAGGAGCCGGCCGACCAGTTTTTGGTCTGCAACCCAAAAAAAGTAGCTGGCCGACCAGAAAAAGTGGTCGACCGACCACTTTGCCTGGGAACCTCCAGTTTTCTGACACTTGTCCTCCAAACAGTGCCTTATCCTCCATAAAGGTTCTAGCTTCGTTGTTCCCTTATTCTAACTCAGTTTTTCACCAAAATGGAGGCGTTTCTTGTTGAAAATCTCACAAATTGGATTGCTACCTTGGATGGCTCGGAAAAGTTGAATTTCCGGGGCTTTGGCATAAATGCACTATTCATATTGAGTCGTACCTCGCTGCGTTTTCCATTCCTTCATGCCGCGGCAAGGTTTTGGAATCCAATCACCCATGTCTTTAGCTTTGGCGGACAAGAGATATGTCCCACTTTTGAAGACTTCCAAGCTTTGATGGAATCCGAATGCGAGGAAGAGAATTTGCCGCAATTCCGCTTTGGCCACATCCAAGCCTTAGGACGGACGTGCGTGCTCACTATGCATAACGCTCGGTCTTTGATTCGTGATGGAGCATTGGACATCCCACCTTGGTTTATTGGTTTTCTGATGCCGGTGACCGCGGCGATCATCACTGGCAGGATTTTCGGGGACATGCGCTTTGCTTGTGCATGTTGTCTCATTTCTTGTTTGCCTCGAGTTCCGGAGGATCTAGCATCCATTTGATTGAGGTTGCCCAGGGCTTAAAAGAGGGCAAGAGCTGCATTGCCATGACACTGGCTGAGACATTGATGGGTTTGGATGCTTTTCATTGCCGAGAGACGACTATAGATTCGCGGGGAGTCCACTACTGCTGCAGGTAAGGTTTCCCACCCTATCTTACATATGTTTCTCACATCACTCGGCCCTCAGGCTCGATTTTTCTCTCAAAACCCTTTTCTTACTTTTCTCTCTACGTACATCTCTCTATTCTTTAATCTCTCATTTTTCATCCCTCCCCAGGTATAGTTGATGGATAAATTAAAGGTTGTGGAATCATGCCCAGCATATTCAGCTCGCGGCTATTTATTCCGGCGACGTCTAGTCGATGCCCTTGATGAGGGATGGTGGTGTGAATGAATGTGCACCAGGTTCGCAGCTGACATTGCTTGGCGCTGCCCTTGGCTCAATCTGCCGACGATGAGTTACAGCATGTCTGGCCAGCCTGGGATTCAGTTGATCCGCCTGACTCATTGTGCTTTTTACTTTCCGTTCCGATTCCCGCGCCAGTTCGGACATGATTAGACTTGCCCAGCGGCGGGGATAGAGTACCCTGCTGCATTTCCTGTTCGAGGCGCATAGTTTGCTCGGTATGCCATGGCATGGAGGACGAGGGAGCTTCTGGCCCCAACTCTCACTTTCAGTTGCATCCTCTCTGATGAGTGCATAGCTTGGCTTGATGACGAGGCGTAGATCGAGCCCACTTTGGCATCAGAGGCTTCGACCAGCTCTGGGAGGGGACGCAGGAACACTTGACTATGTCCCGAATTTATTTGCTTTAATCAGTACTTTCAATTTTTCTTTATGAATGTAATAAAAGGCAACTTCAATTTGTATTCAAGAGTAGGAGAACTCTGTACTGAAATCAATGTAATTGAAGGTTGTGGGTACTGAAAATTTTCCGTTTGGTCCAAAGATGGTCTAAGTTGTAAAAAGATTAATTTGAGCAAAATCAACTTTTATTGAAACTTTTCAAAACCATTTTCGATATGAATCAAAACTAGACACACCCGAGATCTATCACTGAGATGTACAACCCCGGATCCCAGCAACTGGAAAGTTGCCTCTAGTCTAAATAGCACTGCACTAGAGATCACAACCGAGCTTTTGAATGCAGAATAGACAAAGATGACCAACATGATCACACGGACAAAGTTGATCGGGGAAGTGTTTATGTCTGGACTTCAGAATGAAGTTGCCTACGTATCCCAAAGATGGGAATCAAGCCTTACGTAGTTCGGCTGAGGTTCACTCGTGTATTGACACTCTCCTTTTGCGTTCTAACTTTTGCCAAGGCCGTCCTTTCTGGGTTTTCAACCTTGCGAGCTTAGTTTTTATAATTTCAAATTTTCCATGCTCTAACTTTTGCCTAGGTCGCCCTTTCGGGTTTTCAGCCTAGCGAGCCACTCAGGGATAGTATTTCTTCAACTTGTCCATGTTGATCGGCTGGGAGAACTTTAGGCCATCTAGGTCCATCAGAACGACAGCTCTACCCGACCAGATAGACTTGATGATGTAAGGACTAGTCCAATTGGGTCTAAACTTGCCCCTAGGGTCGTGGATGGGAGCTCGATTGTCTTTGAGCACGAGATCCCCCTCCTTCAAATTCCTGGACGTAACCTTCTTGTTGAAAGCCCTGGCAATTCTTTATTGATAACCCTAGACGTGATACAACGCTTTTAGCCTTCTTTCATCAAAGAGCATGAGTTCTTCGAACCTACTTTGCTATCAATCTGCCTTAGCTATCTGACACTCAGCCAATACCCATAATGACAGAACCTCAACTTCGATAGGCAGAACAGCCTCCATCCTATAAACTAATGAATACGGAGTTGCTCTAGTGGAAGTTCGAATTGAAGTCCGGTAGCCCCACAGAGCAAATGGCAACTTATCTGGCCAGTCCCGATAGGTTTCCATCATCTTCTACAGAATATGCTTGATGTTCTTGTTGGCGGCCTCAACTGCTCCGTTGGTTTGCGGCCGATATGTAGATGACTTATGAAAAGTCACGTTGTATTTCTCCATCAAATCGATCACCTCCTTCTTGAAATAGGAACCATTATCTGAGATAATCTCATTCGGGACCCCGTAACGACAGATGATGTTGTTCCTGATGAACTTAGCAACATGCGATGCCTTCAATACCGCGTAAGATTGGGCCTCAACCCACTTCGTGAAGTAGTCTATCGTTACCAGAATATACTCATGCCCATTGGACCCTTTTGGAGTGATAGCCCCAATCACATCAATCCTCCAGACTGAAAATGGCCATAGTGAAGTCATATTGTACAGCTTTGATGGCGGAATGTTCATGCGGTTTGCATGGATCTGACATTTGTGGCATCGCCGAACAAAGCCAATACAATCCTCCTCCATGGTGGGCCAGTAATAACCCTGTCTAAGGATCTTCCGAGCTAGCATCACCCCGTTCACGTGTGCTCCGCACTCTCCTCAATGGATGGCCTCCATCAGGCGCTTGGATTCTTCAGCATTAACACACACTTTATGCATCCCGAGATGACCTCTCTTGTACAGTTTACCCCCGCAGACGATGAACTGAGCAGCTATTCTTTGAATTGCCCTCTTATCTTTGGCATTTGCCCCTGGTGGATACGCTTCCTTTTCTAAGAAGTTCCAGACATCGTAATACCAGGGATTCTCATCTTATACCTCATCTATGGCAGCAATCAGCTCGTAGGCCGGTACAAATTTCTGTTCAATGATGATTGGACGCATTCGGACTCCGAAAGGAATGTCTATCATAGAAGATAGAGTTGCTAATGAATCTGCGAACCTGTTGTTCTCTCTTAATAGATGAGCGAAATTCAGTTTATCAAATCGAGGAATTAACACGTCCAAGGTCTGGTGATAGATTCTCATCTTTTCTTCTTTAACTTTCCAATCTCTTTTAGCTTGAGATACAACAAGGTTCGAGTCCCCGATGACATCCAACCGTTTTGCCCCTAATTCTAGGGCAGCTTCTAAACCGGCAATGCATGCCTCATATTCTGTCTCATTGTTCGACACTCTGAACCGGAGTTTGAATGCTAAGGGTATGCAGGAATTGTCGGGTGCTATTAGCAACACCCCTATCCCATACCCATATTGGTTTGACGCTCCGTCAAAGTACATCGTCCAAGTCTCTTCTTCGACATGCAGAATGGCCTCGTCTGGGAACAGGTACTCAACTGCTTCGTCCTCTTCCATGGGTGATCGGCTAGGAACTCCGCTACCGCTCTCCCTTTCACTGACTTGCGTGTCATGTACTTTAGATTGAATTCGGAAAGCAGAAGCAACCAACGAGCTAGCCTACCCGTAAGTGCTGGTTTCTCGAAGAGATATTTGATGGGATCTAATCTCGAAACCAGTATTACAGAGTGGGCTAATAGGTAGTGTCGCAGCTTCTTGGTAGCCCATACCAAGGCCAGACAAGCCTTCTCCAACGGAGTGTAGCAGGTCTCATAATCCAGCATTTTCTTGCTCAGGTAGTAGACAGCTCTCTCCACTTCGTCCTCAGACTCCTGTGCGAGCATGCAGCCCATCGTAGTTTCAGTCACTGAAAGGTACAGAATCAACGATTTTCCCGGCTCAGGTGGTGACAACACAGGTGGGTTCTGTAAATATTGCTTGATCTGTTCAAAAGCAGCTTGGCATCGGCCGTCCCATTAGAACTTCGTTCCTTTCTTCAGGAGACCAAAGAGTGGTTCACAAGTTAAGGTTAATTTTGCAATAAACCGTCTTATGAATTGCACTTTACCCAGAAAGCCTCGCACCTCCTTTTCAGTCCTCGGTGGTGGCATTTCTAAGATGGCCTCGATTTTGGAAGGATCGACCTCGATACCTTTCTGTGTAATCAAGAACCCAAGCATTTTTCCTGCTGTAACACCAAATGTACACTTCTGAGGATTCAGCCGAAACTGATACTCTCTGATCCGTTGGAAGAATTTTTGCAAGGCGGTGTAGTGGCCCTCTCTTTCTTTGGACTTGACAATCATGTCGTCCACGTACACCTCAACCTCTTTATGGATCATGTCATGCAAAATTGTGGTCGCAGCCCGTTGATACGTAGCCCCAGCATTCTTCAGCCCAAACGGCATCACCCTATAACAATAGGTCCCCCACGGGGTGGTGAAAGCAGTCTTCTCCCAGTCTTCGGGTGCCATCAGAATCTGATTGTAGCCAGAAAACCCATCCATGAACGAGAGCAATGCATGCCCCGCAGTAAAGTCCACTAATTCGTCGATATATGGCAGAGGAAAGTCGTCCTTCGGACTGGCTTTATTCAAATCCTTGAAGTCCACACATATTTATTTAATTGAAAAATTACATTTTATAATGGCATAAAATAATTTAAATATAATAAAATTAAAGTTCTTACAAAATAAAAGTATCTGGATAAAAAGAAAAATTAGAGTGGTATTCTCATTTGATCTAAAAATAATTATAGATGACCAATAAGTTATTGCATATAACCCTCATTTTTTTAATAAAAAAAGCTATTTCACGAACCATCAATTTTAATAGAAAAATAACATTTATTTTTATTTGTTTTAACAAAAGTTACTTTTTAGCAATTTGAGCCCCCCCAAAAAATCATTTTTTATTTTGGTTTATTTAATTGACAATTAAGATTAAAAAAAATTAACAGAATCCACTATATTTCGCAAGTGCTAAAAAATCTAGATGAATAATAAAAAAATATTTGAGACCCATAAAAACACACACACACAATTGTACCCACAATGATGTGCTATATACTCAATAAAATGGACCCAACTCCCTTACCACATCATTATAGGTGAAAATGTGTGTCTATAGCATTGCTGTAATAATAAATTATCACATATAGCTTCTATTATAATTTATTTTATATATATATATATAATAAATAAATAAAAGTTTCCCCACCTATCACTTTTAATAGAAAAATAATATTTATTTCTATTTGATTTTAGCAAAAGCCACTTTTTAACTATTTAAGCCATTTTTTTATTTTAATTTGTTTAATTGATAATTGAGATAAAATTAAAATTTAACATAATCCATCATGTTTGGCAAATGTTAAAAAAATCATTCATTTTCTTATTTTTTTTTCTTTTGTTAAAAAAAATATTTGTATTAAAAAAATTTATTGGTCAAATCCTTAAGGTTTGGAAAGATATAAAAAACATTTAGAAAATTTAAAACAAAAAATGACAAAAAATAAAAATAAAAACTTTTAATAGAGATTAATAATTGGGAAAATTAGTCTAAGGTCCCTCTCTCAGTTTTAGTAATGGAAGAGATCCACAATATTATTTTTTGATGTCTAAGGTCCCTAAACCCACACCCATATATCAAATCAGAGAAATTTGACTCTATCTCTCTCTCTCTTTCCGATTTTTATTCTATACAAACCAAACCCTCTCTCTTTGTGCACATTTCGATCTTCACCTTCGCCTCTGTCTCTACCACGCCGTCGTCGGAATGCGGCGATCTAAGCTGAACCACCGCAATCTGAGCTGCGAGGGCTCGTGAATATTGCACTTTTTACTACTCCACCAATGAGTCAGTTCGAGGTGACTCTAAACTCCAGTAGGGGTGGACAGAGCTCCAGAATGAGGGCCACGGTGACAAGAAAGATGAGCCATGGTGGTCAAAGATGCAGACACGAGATGACGTCATCAAAACATACACCATTGTTATATATATAAGTGGCTTCCACACAATAGTTTTGTAAACTTCCCTGACTACATTAAGGACAATTATAGTCTTTCGAGTTTTAGAAGAAAAAATGATCAAGTGTCTTCAATTAAATTCCATATGCCTTCAATGTAATAAATATGCTATGAATGAGTTACACACAATTCACATCTTTCCAGATTGTGAATGTTGCTTTCAATTCACGGATTTCTTACCCTCAAAATAATTTTGTTATATTCTTTTCCAAATTTGAACAAATGATCATATTTCATCAAAGAAAATACTTGATTCTGATTCTGCACAAGCTTGTTTTGAAAATATGAAAAATATGCACAGAGCTGGGGACATTGATTTAGCAAATAAGGTGTTTGATGAAATGGCAAGGAGAGAATGTCTAAGGTCCCTCAAATCAATCCAAAGAAATTTCAATCCAAACCAGAGAAAATTCAGTCCAAACCAAAGAATTTCTTTGGACCAACCCAAAGAAAATTGAGTTCAACCCAGAGAAAATTCAGTCCAAACCCGAGAATTTCTCTAGACCAACCCAATTTTCTCTGTAGCAGAGCACTAGTCCTCATTATTGTCCAGAAAAATTTAGAATTTTCTCTGTGATGTGTCTAGAGAAATTTGGAATCTTCTCTATGATATGTCCAAAGAAATTTGGAATCTTTTCTGTGATTTGTCCAGAGAAATTCTTTAGATCGAATTTTCTCTGGATCAATGTTGAGAGACCTTAGACATTATAAAAATATTGAGTGTCCCTTATGCTATAAAATCTTAATACCAGTGACCTTAAAAAAAAATCCCCTTAATAATTTGAACACATGTATTTAACAACATATTATCTTTAGACAAATAATATTATGACACATGTGAATATTGTCTCATTCTAATTTTATTTTATAATTTAATAAATGATGTATAAATTAAGGAATGAATATTGATTTTATTCCAATTATGGTAATATAATTTAAGAAAAAATTAAAAATTAAAAATTTATTTTAAGAATATAAAATTAATTTATAGACCAATCATATTATGACACATATTAACAAAAATTAAATAAAATTTTAAAAAAATGAGAATATAGATATAGATTATATAGAGAAAAAATAAAGTGTGACTTGATATGGAGAGAGATACCATAAATTAAGGGATTTTTATGTTTTTAAATTTTTTTAAAAAAGTTGACCGGATTTATTTGGTTTCCTTTTTATGCATAATTGGATTTTTTTTTTTGGGCAATAGTTGTTTTTTTAAAATTATTTTATAAATTAAAAAAATAGAAAATTTGGAATGAAATTTTGAAACTCTCACAAAACTTCTCACTAAAATCCCATTTTCCTTATATGATAGATAGATAGATAGATTTAACAAGAATTGATATTTGTTTTAGATATTTATTTAATATACAAATTATTTTTGTTAGATTTTTTATAAAAATAATTTAACAATTCCATCACTAACCATGGTGTATGGAAGAAGTTGAAAGTGTATAGTAGTAGGAATGAGAGAAGTCAAAAAAACTTGTGGATTGGAAGAAGTCAATAAATGTTAAGATTTTTTGTTTAATCAAAAAATTAGAAAATTAAGATTGGAATATTAGAGTTTCCGTGTAACATCCCAAAAATTGGGCAGAGTATATCTATTTATGCAACAAAACCCACCTGATAGACAAACACATATATATAGCTAACTATTCCATACATCCATTTCCATTAAATCCCAAATGCCAAATGCATGTTGTTCACATCTCAATGCCCCAGTTCTAATTCCAAGCATGCATTTTACAACAAGTATGAAATAGAAGCTTAACAAATAATAAGTGCCCTATAAGCTTACAAATTTATCCAAGAACATTTTTTGTTACACAAAATAGAGTTTCAACTCAACGCAAATACAGCCATGGGCTTACATTCAACAAATAACAATAAAACAAAAATGAAGCCTCAGCTCCGGGTCCTTCCAAGTCAGTACCTTGGCGGAGGCATATCACCTGCACCTGAAATGGTTTCCCTTATAGAGTGAGCCACAGCCCAGTAGAGATATACTACACAACATATGGACCATGACAAGACTAAATAGGAGTATGCCCATGCCATGCTCATGATAAAACAGTTTATCTCTCTTTTTATAAAGCATGCAATGCTGAGATGCAACAATAGATATAAAGTCATTTCCATTTTAAACCATATCTATTACATGAATACAGGCTCTGTGAATTTCTAGGTGAATGTCTGCAAGTAGGCCCTAATACACTACCACTGTCATTTTTACCAGACTGGAAGGATCGACACCTAACCGTGCGGTTCCATACCCCCTACCCAGATTCACCAAGTATTCATTTTTTTGCAAATAGATGCATTTCTAAACATTTCTCAAAAACAGATACATTTCCAATGAAATAAATGTAATGCAATGTCCAATGCAACAAATGAGGAATGTGATTCAATTTACCTAGGTCTTATGCATCTCTACAACAATCATGGTTATTAAAATAGTATATTTCCAAACGATACCTGAGAAAAAGTTAGAAATCTAGATCTCAAAATCTATCTATCTACATTAAATATATAACTAAATATAGCGTATTCTTAAAATTCTCCAAAACATCAATACTAATATTTCAGAAGTTCTCTCTCCTACGTGGAAGTTCTTGAAGTTTCCTTAACTCATTCCCTTAATTTCTAATTTTTTAATATAATAAAAAATCAAATACAAATTTAACAAATTGAAATAATAAAATTTATATAAGGATATGATTTATTAATCTAAATCTATCAAAATCATTTGTATTTAAATCTTTAATTTATTCTATTTTCTCATTTTATCTCCAAATTTGAAGTTAAATTTTATTTTCTTCATAACTCTCTCTCTCTTGGAGTTTATCTTCTATTTGAAATTGATTGTTGTACAATTCACATATATTTCAACTTAATCTTTTCAAAGTTTATCTTCGAATTGAACTTGATATTTTATCTTTTAAAATCATCAATTAATTATCTACATAAATTTTAAATATGACAGAATTTCAAGTATATCTTTTGTCTAAGTTTAATATTTTCAATATAAAAACAAGTGCATGCAAAAGGAATCATAAACAGGAGATTGAAAAGGGGAAAAAAAAAAAAAATCACAAATAACATTGAGCCCTTTTCGATTCCCCTTCATGATGCCTAAAAAATCTTGCATTAAAATTCAAGTCACAAGTGATTTTTTATTTTTTATTTTTCTCAATTGTATCTAAGTTACATTTGAAATGTGTACTTATATGAGCTTTTGCGATGTAAATGGATATTATTGTTGTATTCTTCTTTAAATTCTGTTTTTGTTTTTGTTTCTTTTTCTTTTTTCTTACAATATGCTTTTTTCTTTCTTTCTTTTTTTGTTTTGCTAATAATGTGTCATTTAATTGAGATTTCATTCTTTTTTTTGAAATGTTACTGTTATTAATTTGTGACTCTCTTACTTATTGACTATTTGTGTTTAATTTTTTTGGATGCAGATGTTAGATTGGAAGTGATGAGAGCATCAAAATTTATTTAGTTATGAGTTTATACTTTAATTTAATCATCAATTATTTTTAGTTGTTGATTGTCATGTGGGAATAACTCGTGATTAAATAAATTTTCAAGAACTCATTTCTTTTGAGACCTAAATCACAAGTTTCTTCTTCTTTTAGATGTGTTTTATGCAGATTTAGAGTTTCAACAAATGCAAGTGATCTCACATAAAAAATATTAGGTTTTTTGAATAATTTAAATATTTATATTCTTTATATTTGTAAGTTCAACTTTAATGCATTTCTAAATCTATTTATGTTTAGTGATTCAAAATAAACTTAAAGAAAAACAAAAAAACAAATAGCTTGTACAAATTTTTAACCACTAATTGAATATAATAAAAATAAAAATTATTGTTTTTAATTCATTATACTGTGTGGAATGACTAATGTAATATCTCTTATTGATTAAAAAAAAAAAAAATAGCATTAGCTTGCTTGTTTTCATTTTTCAGAAAAACACTTTTCAGAAAATTCTACTTTCTTATTTTCTGTGTTTTTTTTATTTTTACTGAATTTTTTTAATATTTTAAGCAATTTTTTTTTTTTACTTTTTAGACACACCTAACATAAATACACCTAAAAAGTAAAAAAAAAATGTAAAAAAAATCTTTTAAAAATTCAATAAATACCAAAAATACAAAAAAAAAAAAACAAGAATTCAGTACATTTTTTGTATTTATTAATTTTTTAAAATATTTTTTCACAATTTTTTTACTTTTTAGATACATCTAACTAAGGTGCATCTAAAAAAGTAAAAAAAATGTTTAAAATTTAAAAAATATTCACTAAAAACAAAAGAATATGAAAACCAAAAAACTCAGTTTTCAAAAAACTTAATCCAGAAAACTGAAACCAAACACATTGTTTTATTTAATATTTTTTGATTAGTTTTAATTTTAGTATACTTTTGTAAACTCAACGATCAATCATAAAACCAATGTCACAATAATACCAAATAAACATCCTCAAAGTATAGAGATACAAAGTTCAAAGTAATCCTACCTGCAAGATGAAAGTAGAGAAGCTACATTAAGAAGATTCCTTCAAAAAATTCAAAATCCAATCGGTCAAAATGTTGATCTTCTCTTGCTTTTTTACCTTTAATGCAAGATCTATGGTGGATTCTTGATGAAAAATGGATGAAACCATGGTTTGGAGGTCTAGGGTTTTGGGTAAGGAGGAGATGGAGAGAAGAGAGGAAGAAAGAATGAAAAGTTTAGTCTAAAAAGTGACTTTAATGTGCCTGACTTCAAACAGACTGTCGAGCGGTCAAAGCTTTGCTCGAGCGGTTTCAGAATATTAGAATCCCACACAGACTGCTGAGCTGTCAAAGTTTGCTAGAGCGGACTTGCATCCAACACAAGTACTCAAATTTCAAATGGGCATAACTCCCTCGTCCAGATTTCGTTTTAAGTCGTTCTTGTGTCTAAATCGAAGCCTTAGAAACAAGCTTTCCAAAGGTTCTAGCCTCACATCCAAATTCAAAGTGTGGAGAGATAAAGAGGTAAAAGAGTGAAGACTGCTCATGGGACAATTATCTGAATCAATGTTTTTGGTTCAATCCTATTTTACCATTATGATATAACCCTAATCAATACTCTAAAATCAATCAAAGAGGCTTCAAGTACAATAATAAGAGAGTCAAAAAAAAAATAAAAAAATCCTATTAGTCTAAGGAATACGTTGTGTTACATTAAATCCCTAAATTCACCCATATAATGGTGTGAAAAATCTAGTGTATATATAGGGAAGAAATGCTAGAAGTTAGAGTTCAATGTTTGAGTATTGATTTTTATCCAATATAGTCTGGTCCAGCCACATATATAGCGATTCTGGTTTAGACCCGACCCATTTGATATTATGGATCTGAGTTTCATTGTCTTATACGATTGTTCATGTCTTATTTCTCCTTATCCCTCATTGAGATTGATTATTGGAGTGTCTTGGTTGCGATTGGAATAGGTCGGGATTTAGTTTTTCAAAATAGTTCCTGCCTAGAATTTGGCTCCTTTGCTCGAGCGACACTTCTTGCGCTCAAGTGGCCTTTGAGAACTCTCAGTGCTTATGCAGGCCTGCAAAACTATTGGAGTTGGCATTCTACGCTCAAGCTGTCATTCTTGCACTGGAGCGGTGTTGGCTCGAGTGGCCTTTCTTGAGCTCGAGCGATGGTCCTCTGTCTACAAAATTTATGGGAGTTTGTATTCTTCGCTCGAGTGGTAAACTTCTTCGCTCGAGTTGTCTCACTTATTGTGTCTGATCACTCGAGCGACCATTCCTTCGCTAGAGCGCTCTACGCGTATATCAAGTTTTAAAGTTCACTTTTTGAGTTACTTTTTCACACCTCTCTCTCTAAATCTCATATCTACTCTCTCTCTTTCTCTCTTTAGAAATCATCTTTAAGCTCCAAATACACCTTGATCAACCCATTTCTACGCCCTAGTCCTTTTGTTAAAAAGGTAGAGCTTATCTAGAGCTCCGTTCTAATCGAAATAAAGTTGAGTTTTAGCGTTTTTGAAGTTTCTCCACTCTCTCCCTTGTTTTCTAAGCTTGAGGTAGGGATTCTTCGCACGTTCTTATAATTTTTAACTTAGTTATTTGCTATTTCTAAATAATATTGTGACTTGGGGATTTTTGGACAAATTTAGGGTTTTGGGTTAACAATCAAAAGAGGGGTTTTCAAATGGTTTCTTGAAAATGGTTGTAGGAATTGGAAATGAGGTTGAGTTGTGATAAAATGGTTGGTTTTGATATTTGAGATTGATTGTGGAAGAAAAGGGGATTTCCCCCCCCCCTCCCTAAATATCTCAAATGTTGATTTTGTATAAATAATTGGAGTTGATATTGGAAAAGTGAAATTGGGTTGATATTGATGAGGATGGTGGAGTTGGGTATATATTACCACTCACATCTTGAAATTTGAAAAGTTTATCTTTATGGAAATTAATTATCTATTAAGAGATATTTGTTTTGGGCTATCGTGGAGGATCGTTATGATTGTTGTAAAAATTGCATGAGAATTAGGAGAATTGGAATTATTTTTCCATTTATTGCATTGAGCATTGTTGCATATTTAACACATTGATAATGCTGTTGTTTTGAGAAAAAATGGATGAATAACTTAGTGAATCTGGGTAGAAGTGTAGTTATGGTATTAAGTTAGCCTGTGCGTTCTTGGTGAAAGACCAAAAACCCGCGCGGTTAGGTGTTGAGCCTTCCAGTTAATACTAGTAAAAATAACAATTTAGTAGTGCTTGTAGCCTTCTTGTAGACACATTCTAGAGATTCATAGTGTTGTATTCATTGCCCTGTTTCCTATTGTAAAGGAAATGATATTATGATTTGAGATATAAACTTGGCATTGCAGGGTTTTGGAAAGAGCAATGAAAATGTTTTGGCACGAGCATTGCATATGCATTCACCTTATAACTTTGTTAAGATTCATATACTGTGTTAGATTATTTTTACTAGGTTTTGGCTCACATTATGTGGGAAAACCATTTTCAGGTGCTGATGATATGTCTCCGCCAAGGCAATAGCTATGGAGGACTTAGAAGCAAGAGCTTCAATTTATTTTTTATTTTTATTTTTATTTTTGTTTCGTTGTATCTATTTTGTACAAGCCTAGGGATTAAATTGTATTGGATTTAAATCCATTTTGTTGTAACCAAACACTATCTTGGAAAGCTGTAAGCCTTTAGAGCATTTCTTATTTGTTCAACTTTCATTTTATTTCCTTATCATGTAACATATGCTATAAATTCAAGGTTATATTTGTGAATGTATACCTGCATATGTTACCCTTTTGTACAAGTAATTGGGATTAATGGAAGATAATTATTTCATCATGTGTTGTTATTTAACTAACGTATTATAAACAAGTGATTACTCTTTATTTCATAGGACATCCAGACTAATGGATTTTCAAAATTATTAACAAAAGTTGAATCGATTTGCATGAAATACAACTGATATAATGCCAAATTTACCAAATAGATCAAAATAATAAACAAATATAGATTCAGATAAAAATATATAGAAAGGAAAATTACAGATTCTCATAGATTCTATAGCGACTCGGGTTAAAACCCGATCCTTTTGTATTCTTTGATCCAAAATCTAGTACTCATTATTATTGTTTAGACTTCTCAAGGTCTTGTTATTAATTCGGATTAGTTGTTTGGAGTTGTCGGTTGTGTTTTAAACGTGTTGGGAGTTAGTTTTTCAAAAGAGTTTCTGCCTATTTCTCTTTAGGTTCGCTCAAGCAATCTTTCCTTCGCTTGTGCAGTCTTTGGTTCCTCCCAGTATCTGTGTTTGTAATTTGAACTTCTAGGAGTAGGGTGTTCTTCGCTCGAGCCACAAGTTGGTCACTCGAGCAGTATTCTGTGTCTGATGCTCGAATGGTCTTTATTTTGCTCGAGCAGTCTCTTTGCAGGTTTGAACTACTGCGCTAGAGCCATGATTTTGTCACTCGAGTAGTTCTTTATTTTTGACGCTCGAGCGGTGTTTGGTTGCTTGAGCGATTTGTGCATATATCAGTACGGGAAAAAGATATTTTCTTTCACTTTTTGATCTCTCCATCTCTCTAAAAGGTAACTTTACCAAATTTCTTTGCACTCTCTCTCTAGTTCTTGTCTAAACACCCCTACACACTCAAATCCGTTAGTTTCGCCACTGTAGTACTTTGGAGAAAAATGCAGAGCTCGTAGAGGTGAATGTTCTAATCGAAAAAAGTTTTCATTTTTGGCTTCGTCAAACTTTGGGTCTTCTTCTTCTCTCATTTTAATCTTGAGGTAAGGATTTCTTTAACCTCTTTGTATGATTCTGAGTCTCGTCATGTGCGCCTTGAAAATTGTAGTGATTTGAGAGTTATTAGTTGATTTAGGGTTTGATTTGGGTTTGGTTTTGGGAGTATAAAAGAGGGATTTTCAAACGGGTTCGTGGGAAATGTTATAAAGATGGTTATATTGATAAGTTAGACTGAAATATTGAAAATTTCTCTTTTAAATATATTTTTGAAAGGAATGAACATTTTGGTTAGAAACCATTGATTTTTGAACTAAAAACAAAGGGAAAGATGTTGAGTTTTTGGAATGATAATATGAATATGTCTATTAATGATGAGAGTGGAGTTGTATATGTATTATCACTCCTATACTGAGATTATGGAATTATACCTGTTGTTTGCAGATTTATCTTTTGTACAGAGATATCTATTTTGGGCTATCGGTGGAGGATAGTTTTGATTGTTGTAGAAATTGCATGAGGATTAGATCAATTAAAACCAACTACTTATACATCTTGCATTGAAGATTGTTTCATATCTATACATTGAAAATGTAGCGTCTTGAGGAAAATGGGTGAATATCTTGGTGAATCTGGTTAGCGGGTGTGGTTGTGGTATTATCTATGTTGGCCTGTGTGTCCTTGGTGAAAGTCCAAAAACCTATGCGGTTAGGTGCTGATCCTTTCGGTTTGTACTAATAAAATAGCTTTGGTAGTGCTTGTATAGCCTATTGCCAAAAACACGTACCTAGAGATTCCCAATGTTGTGTATCCGCTGCCCTATTTTCTGATTTGAAAAGTATTATTTTCTGAATCATGGCATTACATTATTTTAGAAAAGAAAGTGTAATGTTTTGGTAAATAGCATGCATATGCATTCACCATATGACTTTGTTAAACATTATACAGTGTGTTAAGGCATTCTCTACTGGGTTTTAGCTCACCCTATGTGGAAATCAACTTTCTGGTGCTAATGGTATGCCTTCTCCAATGACTTAGCTTAGGAGGATCTTAGAGTTGAAGGCTTATTTGTTTTTCTTTTATTGTAAATATTTTTTGTATAGGCCTCAAGCTTTTTATTTGTTTTGGGTTTGACCCACTTTTATTGTAACCAAGCATCGTCTTGGAAATATGTAACCATTAAGGCATGAATCTATCTGTATTTTGTTTCATTTCTATTTTAGGGCTAAGTGTCACATGATATAGATTCAGAATTTAGGATTTATGAATGTGCAATGCATGTGGTACCTTTTGTAATGTTTATCATAGAATTAATGAAAGCCTATTACCTTATTAGTTTTTCGTATGTATAGTGTATGTTATGGGCTATTCTATTGTTACATTTTAAGGGCGTCATTGATTTTGTATATTCTGAAATTTTCTTCAAAGAGAGATTCGATGGTAATAATCTCTAACACCTCTCTTAACACACATCTTATAGTTCCTTTCTAATATTCAAAATTTTGTGATTCAAAGCAATTTTTTTTTTTTTTCTTTTACTTCCAATTTCAACTGTTTGGTTGCCAAGAAAATAAAGAAGAGAAAAAAAAAAAAGGTAGGCAGATTCTGAAACAAAGAATTCTTTTTCTTCACCAAACCCCCACCAGGTCTCACTCCCTCTTCCATATCAATTAATAGCCCTAATCAAACCCCTCCACAAAAATCGAATCCTTACATTGTCGCAAAAAAGCCATGTTGTCACGCCCCGGATTTACATGGTTTGACTCACGTGGATAAACCACCCAACGATGAACAATAGATAACAACTCTCCTGAAAATGAATATAATATAGTCACACAATACATGTGTTTATCTGATTTTATACATTTCTAGATACAACATCTAAGTCAAATGGATGTTCTATAACTAAAACATGCACAGTTGTTATAAAATCAAATTAAACACCCTAAGACTTACATCATATACAAGGGAGTAACCCTTACAAGAATGGCACACAGCCAATAAATAATATAAATGGCCCTTGGCCTACAAATAATAGAACCACCCTGCATGGTTCTGAACGCAGTTTCATGTCTCAGTCCACATCTACACATGTATACCTGAAAAACATTTTCAGCCACGTAGGGTTAGCATAAAGCCTAGTAGAGAATATTTCAAAAACTAAACATGCTCCACCAACATAAATGATCATGATGCAATACATATATACGATATGCCCAAATGCATTTTCAAATCCATTTGATTTCTCAACAAAATCCTTTCTTTCCAATTACCAAAACTTTACGTTTAATCAAATCGTTTTCCAAGTTCAAATCATCCGTTTGATATAAAATTCTTTTCCAAAAAAAACAAACCAATCCTTGTACCTCAATACCAACTAGCAAGTACCTTGCTAAATCAAATGCGAATACATCGCTAGACAACATCAAATACATTGTTAAAATTATTTTCCAAACATCTTGTTCCAAACCAACATAATAGTAAATAAAATGGGTAAAACTCCAAAACAAATATGGAAATTTCGTCTGCGAGAAACTGCAAATCGGTACCCATAAAAACGTAGGCTATACAAGCGCAACTACTGTCATTTTACAGATATTTCGTCCAGGGGATCAGCACCCATGTATACGCGCGGTTTTTAGGACTTTCACCATGGACACTCAGGCGAATTTATTTCAACAAGACAATACTTACTTCCCAGATTCACCATTTTATTTACCCTTTTCAATAGTACAATACATGTAACTCAAAATATTATTTTTCTAAAACAATGCAAATGCTCCAAAACATAATGCAAGAATTTCCAAAACCTCTTTCCAAAACATACAGTTTCAATTTCCAAAATCCATTACATGCTCCATGATATGAATGATTTCAAATTGCCTAGTTCACATGTAATTTCTAACACATGGCAATGCTATCCTCCACTAATAGCCAAAATAGTTATCTCTAATGCAATAATCAAAAGATATAAATATAGATATATTTTTCAAAAGAGTAACAACAACCATTTTCAAAATTCCACAACCATTTTCTTCCCATCTCTTACAAAACCAACATCATTTTTTATTGTCTTCCAACACAAGCCAAAACCCATGTTTTTAGAACAAAACCTCATTTTCTTTCAAAATCACTTTAAGTAAAGGAAAGCCACCATGTCAACATATCTCAACCACTAATACCAAATCATAACCTTGTTCAAGAACTCATTTGAAAAATTTCTCTTTTAAATTTCAAATTCAAACCCTAAGTTTAAACCAAAACACCCAAATATATAGATCTTTTGAAATAACAAATAACTAGGGTAAAATCATACCAAATTACTACCAAATATAAATCACAAAATACACCACAAATATGCTATCGAGCTTAAATTTGAGTTTAGGAAAATAGACCTTACCTCTTGAAGCGAAGAGGATAACTTGGAAAAACTCAAAGTTGATGAAACTACGAAACTCTTGAATCAAAAGAAAGTCCTTGACGAGATCTATAATCTTTCTTGAAGGACTAAGGTGAAAAGATGCCTCTACGTGAGTAGATCTAGAGATCTAAGTGAAAAAGTTGAGTTTAGAGAGAGGGAGAGAGATTCATGGTGAAAAGAGGAAAAGAAAGAGAGAAAAAGAAAAGTGAATGAGAAAAGTGTGTTTGGGATCTATTTATAGTCGTAGAATAACAGCCTTAAAGTCAAAGAGAAGAATAAGTCAGATCCCCAAAAAGTTGGGCCCAAAATCGAACCAAGATTTTTGAAAATAACTCACAGGGATCGACCCTCACGAAGAGAAGTTGAGGCACTAAAGTGTGCAACAGACAAGGGTCGACCCTCGGAACTCAGGGTGTCGACCCTATTTTTCAGTAGGCACCCAGAACAAAATAGCAAGGGAAGGGTCGACCGTAGGAATTCAGGGTGTTGATCCTATAAACCAGCAGAGGCACTAAGACAAGGCAGCAAGGTGGTGTCGACCCTTAGGAAGACTAGTGTCGACACCAGAAACAAAATTTCCAAGGTCCCAAGAACTTTTCTACGAAAACAAGCGCAAACAAACAATCCCAACAAGTCTAAATCGAATTGTACACCTCCAAAACCAAGATACAATAACTCCAAAGGCTCCTAAAATGAAAGTAAAGGAATTAAATACACTCTCCAATAGTTTAGAGGGCACAAGTGCTACATGTGTGATCGGACCATCAATGAGGGATCGACCAGACTATCTCAATCGGATATGAAACTTGAGGGCGAATCGAATCCGATCGCAGATTGAATAGAGAGAGAAAGGTTCTAGGTTTGTAGAGAGAGAGAAAGAGTTGGAAGGTAGAGAGAGAGAGAGAGAGAGAGAGAGAGTTGAGTAGGTTAATGGTACCAAAATGGGTGAGGGACCTTAAGTTACTGTGACGACCCTGCCGTATATGATATTTGGCATTTAATTAATTAAGGAGATTCAGATTTTAATTAGTTATTATTCTGATTTAATTTGGGAGTTAATGGAATTATTCAGTGTGATTCGTACATGATTTGATTAAGAATTTATTTTGGAATTAGAAATTGAAAGCCTAAATGACTTAAGAAGGTGAAATTGATGAGTTGAATCGGTTCAATTTCGAGTATTAGACCATATGAGAGTTTAAATATTTGATTCAGTTTAGTGAAATTAAGATTTGATCAATTGGGTCCGAATTGAAATTAATTAAGTTATGAGGATTGAGAATTAAGATTATTATGAATTAAATTTATTTATGAGGTGTTCAATTTGAGTATGTAATTTATTGAAGGAGATTTTGAGTTTTATCTGAAATTGAAGGCCTTAAAGATTTGGGAAACTATAATTGATGATGGAAATAAGTTTAATTTGATATTTGGAATCTTTTGGGAGTTTAATTAAAAATTTGATTCAGAATGATAAAACTAAATATAATTGATTAGACTAATTAAAGGAAACTAAAGGAAGTCAAATTAGACTAATTAAATTAAGTGGGATTTGTGATTAGTTATGATCAATTTAATTATGTGTTAATCAAAATTTATTAAGACTAAGTGTTGCTTAATTAAATTAATCTTGATCATAAATCAAATTGTAGAATTGTGCTAAGAAATTCTGTGGGTGTGCAAAGAAGGTTGTGTGTGTGTGTTCATTGTATATACATAATACATTGTACTCCTATTCATTCTTTAACATTCAGGGAAAGAGAGATTGAGCCGAAAGAGAGATTGAACTAAGAGAGAGAGAGAGAGAGAGAGAGAGTTAGTTGCTGGAGCAAAAAAAGAAGAAAAGAATTGAGCTCAAGGAAGAACCAAAGAAGAAAAGTGTAGAAAGGAAGGGAAAATTGAGAAAATCATCAAGGAACTCATCAATCGAATAACTATAGGTAAGATTTCGCCATTTTTTCATGTCTTGATCTTGTTTTGCATGGATTCACTACTAGAGCTTGTGTTTTGGGTTTTGTAGAGAAGTTCATGGAACTTTGCAATTTAGGGTTTGAGATTGATGAGTTTATGCATCTATCTTGTGCTTTGTCCTTGTATTCATGCATTTTTCATGATTTTATAAGAGAAATCATTTATCAATCTTGTTTTGTAGGATCAATCACATGTGTGTTTGAAGATTCAAGAAAGTTTCATCATATTTAAAATAGCGAATGAGAAATTTTGAAAATTTATTTTTATTTTGAATCTTGAATAAAGCTGTCGATTGAGGGTATCTAACATGTTTTTAGAACCTTATGACTCATTTATGAAAGGAATTTGAAGTTTGTTGATGATTTTTAAAGATGAGTTTTCGTGTTAAATTTACGAATCATAAAACTTGGAGATTGTTTTGAATCTTGAATTATTCTCTCCATTGAAGTTATTTTACTTATTTTTGGAGCTTTGGGACTCTATTGAGGTTGGTTAATTTGAGTTTGAGAAGATTATTTTGAAGATGAGTTTTATATTCAAATTTACGAAGCAAACATTATTAAATTAGGCTTGATTCATGGATTAAGTTTTCAATTGACCATGTTTTTCTTGCATATGAAACCCCTCGGGACATCTAGAACTTGCATTTGAACACTCTAAGAGCATGTTAGTAATGTTTTGAGCCCGACATCAGGTTGAAGTTAGGTTTAAGCCGTTTATTGCATTGTTTATGTTCTAAGTCTTCAAGTACATACTATATGTGATATGTAGGTCTTGTGCCGAGCGTTGACTCGTTTGTTTAGAGGTTTTCTCTTCTTTTCTTATTTTCAGGTAGGGATTTCTAGTTCACTTTCAATACTTTCATTTATGGATAGATTTGTGGTAGTTTCCTTATACAAAATTTATCTTTTATGCATTTTGTGATAAATCATGAGATTGGGGGTTTGGGTTAGATGTTCTGGGGTTTACCTTTTTGGGTTGAGTTATGATTTTGGGTGAATGATGAATAGAAGAGTTGGAATAAAAAGTGTTTTTGTGAAAAGCTTCAATTTCTTCCAAAACCCTAGTTTGGCTCATAAAGAGGGTTAATGATTTTGCTTAAATTGAAAGTGGCATCATGAAGTTGAGGTGTTAAATTGCACAAATCCATGTTTAATTGAATTTGAAAATGTTTGGAAAAATTCATGTAACAAATTGCAATTGAATTCTTGTTGATATCTAAGTTGCGCTATGAGATGAGATTGAGTTTGAGGATTTTAAATTTGTGAATTGTATTGATGATGTGAGATTTGTGATGAAAGGATAAAGTGGAGATTTAAGAAATGCATTGAGTTGTGCTGAGTTGGGTTGGGTTGTGTTGTGTTGAGTTGGGTTACGTTGTGTTGAGTTGTGTTGGGTTGTGTTGTGTTGTAATTGGTACCTGCATGGGGAGTCAATGTGCCTCATTTTCCTTGTCTGAGCTTATCACCGAATGAATGTGGAAAAATGTTTTTGGGTGTCCACTAGTCTTGCCGTATTGTAGTCGGTAAAAGTGGAAAATAGATGATTTTGGGTGCCCATATCCTGCAATATAATAGTCAGTAAATGTGAGATTGTATTAAATATTTTTGGGTGCCCACGTCCTGCCGTATAATAGTCGGCAAATGTGGGAATTGTATTAAATATTTTTGGGTGTCCACGTCTTACCGTATAATAGTCGGCAAATATGGAAAAACATAAATGTCGAGTGCCCGCTATCCCGCTGTATCAAGCCGGAAAAATGTGGGAGGTGTTGTGAGTTAGGTGCCCACTATCCTGCTGTATAAAGCTGACAAAAGGTGGAACGTGTTGAGAAATGTGTTGAGTCGGTGATAATGTGTATGACTTGTAAAGAACTTATAAAATTACAATTTGTCATGCGATTTTGTATAGAGAAAAAATGCATATAGAAATTACTTGAAAGAAATGGTAATTGGGTAAGGGGTTGATGATGACGAACTCACCAGGTTGTTTTGTGACCATAAGTGAAGATTATGAGTTTTATTTTGTGAATAATAGTAATGTCAATTTGAGTTAAGGATTGTGGACTTATGGTAATTGTGGTATAATTGGGTTGGAAGTTTAAGTAAAAAGGAATAATCTTGTGAGAATTTGTGAAGAATGATTTTATGAGGGGTGGATCCTCTAATCTTATAAATGATGAGTCTTCTTAACAATCCTAGATTCAAAATTTTAGTCTAAAGTGGGTTTTCAATTAGGTTGAGGATTTATTTCATAAATTGAAGACGAATGTTTATTTGAATGAAGGATTTGAAATCAATTATAAATATTTGAGAAATTGAATTGAAAGGGGTTTATATTCTTGATTTGAGTTGAATTACAAGTGATGATAGAAATGTTGATGTAATGAAACTGATAGATAAGTGGGAAAAGAGTGTATGACGGTTGTTTTTGAATAAAAGGGGAACTTGAACTTTAACGTTATAGGGTCATAGTATTTTTGAATTATAAAATGGAAATAAAATGAGACATGTCTTGGAATTGGAATAATAAATTTAAAATGATATTGTTTCTTAAGTATACTTGTTTTCAAAGAAAACTTATGATTTTTCTGATGAGGAAAAATAATATTTATGGCAAAAAGTTCTCTTGAATGTTCAAATCAATTTTGAGAAAATGATACTCTACTTATGATATTTTGGGCATACAAAACGTCACCTTACTATATAGTATTATCCTGCATACATGATCATTTCTATCTATGTGTTAGTTATTATTTTAGAACTATGAGCTTCCTGTTGGGCATTAGTGCTCATCCCACATTGATGAACTTCATAGGTAATTGAAGATTTCAAATATCAGGACATGGAATTTCCTTCTTATACAGTCATATTGTAATGCCTCGAAATAAATACAATAAACCATCCACGACAATAAGTAAATAACAATATAAATCAAAGTTTAATATCTTTCCATTACATAAGACCCAGTTGTATAAAAAGGTGACACATGTGAATATACATTCATAAGTCCTAGCCCTGAATCTATAGCACGTGTCAACAACAAAGATATGAAATAGAAGTTAAACAGATAATTGAAATACATTGAAGGCTAACTCTTTCCAAGAATGTACTTGGTTGCATCAAAATGGATTTAAATCTAATACAGATAAAGCCCTATGCTTATACAAAATAATTGCAACAAGTAAACAAAATGAAACTCTTTCTCCAATCCTCCAAAATTACTGCCTTAGCAGAGGCATCTCACCAACACCTGAAAATGGTTTTCCCATATAGGGTGAGCCAAAGCCCAATATAAATAATCCAACACAATATATGAATCTTAACAAAGATATAGGGGTGAAATGCATATGCAATGCTCATGACCAAGACGTCTTATTTCTTTTTCAAAAACCATGTAAAGTCTGGTTTATATCACAAATCATCATTCATTCTCTTTACATTAGAAAACATGGCCATGAATCATAACTCTAGGAATCTCAAAGTACAACCTTTCACGGATATTTCGTCTACGGGAAGCCATAATCGGTACCCATGTAAACGTAGGCTATACAGGTGCTACTATTGCCATTTTATGAATATTTCGTCTGCAGGAATCGACACCTGTAGATGTCCCCGAACGTCCCAGGAGGGAAATCCCCCGTTTTGTTCATTAGGCTCACTACACTTCAGGACTCAATATCATGGTCCTGTATCTAATCTCGTAGAGTGCAATGCAAGACCGATGAATCATTAAAGAGTCCAAATCCGGCAAATCGTTTTTTAAAACAGATTTTTTGAAAGAAGTGCCAAACATGGACTGCTTTGCCAGATACAGAGTCGCCACCTAAATATTTATTTTGGGAGAATTTAGGAAACCCCGACTCGTGCCTAAAGCCATGTATCCGTCATCACCAAATTTGCCTCGGCTCGGGAACTTGGGTACGATTGGGGAAGGTCACTTCGTGAGCACCCCCGCTCGCCCGATCGAAGATCGGCCTCTACTAACCATGATATCGAGTTTTGAAAACATTATGCGCTCTTATTCCGGTTATTAGCCTATAATTACTATGTGATGCGCGCAGCATACAAGTATAGACTGGATCGCCTAATTTGGAACAAAGCACTGCATATCCGCTCATTTGAAAGACAGTTTGAAATTTGCTACTCGCAAGTAGGCTAAAACACGGATTTCAACGAGTTGCTCCAACTCAAACAATCCAGCCTTCACCCACAGGCATTCAAGCATTTATATCACATAAGCACATAGCCTCATGGTAAGCATGCTATCATGGCAGTCACTCACACACATGCAAGGATGCTAAAGCATAAACACTTACCGAGTACTCCAAGCCAAAACAGAAGCTATGTTAGAAATCCATGCATGATCCTAACTATGCTGAAATGCCTAATGCAACACATGCAGGAAGGCAACTACAATAGGCTCGGCTATTCTAAAGATGGCATGTGAAATGCTACAACTAACAAGTATTCAACTCGAAATTGAAATACAATGCAGTTAGTATGATGCGCCGAGCCCGATGCATGCAAGACAGATGAATGAATGCAAACATTCTATCATAAATATGCTAATTGAAATATGCCCTAATACTAACCATTGAAAGCAGGTAAATAAAAGGGAGAAAGAAGTGGGGGTTGGAAGACATACACGCACTCACACACAATTATTACACAATTGCCCTCGCTCGGAGAGTCCGAATAAATTATACAGTCCAAATAAATAACTAACTACTCTAGCTAATTAAATATTACAAAACTTCTAATTAATTAACAAATTAATTACAAAAAGAAAATGGCCACAGCCCTGTCTCGGAATGCGTGGATGATGCATGCTTGACTCGCCTTGCTCGGAAACTCACTACCATGTCAAAAGCTGCCTTTGTTTACTCTGCCTTGTCCCTCTGAAATTTATGAAAGTTTCCAGAATCCTTCTGAATCACTCCCTGATTGTTGTGGAGTGTCACCGGCCACAATTCAAATCCACCGGCCATGAGAATAGGCTTATCGGCCAAATATTGAATCATCGGCTGGACACTGATGGTCGGTCGGCATCAAAAGTGGTCGACCAGCCATTTCTTCCTGCAGAGCCCTGTTTTGACAGCAGCAGAGGACAGACAGTGCATGGCATGTAAGTTTCAAAGCAATGTGTGCATGGCCACTCTCTCTATCATGTTATGGACTCAATGGAGTATGGCCCTCAGTCCTCGGGCCACCAATCACGCATTTTTATGCATGATGGCCAGAGGCACCAAGCTTGCAAATCAATGTAAATGCATGCAACAAAACTCATGAGTGCTACACGCCCTATCATGTTGAGATCAAGGGCATCGGCGACCGAGGGTTGAGGCGTGTTTTGTCACTTTGAGTACAAACACACCTCACCCCTCATGCTTGGTTTGACACCCCAAACCAAGCAAAGTGCAATGCATGTATGCAAAGTGACTCAAGTATGCAAAATGGCCCAAGTATGTAAAATGGCTAAGTTAACAAAGCATGCCAAATGTGATGCAAGCTAAACATGCAAATGTACAATGTGCTAAGCATGCAAGATGCAATGTAATGCAACCTAAAATGTAATGCAAACATGGTAATACAATAGACATACAATGATGCAGCCTAGATGAGCAACTATACAAAGTGATAGACATGTACCAATACACAAATGCATGATCTATGGACTTACACTAAGGTGGAGGAGCCTCAGCCACACCCAAAAACAGTGGCGAAAGTGGCATAACAAGAGCACAAATCACATATGCACGCATGCATGCACCAAGGCCCATCACTTAAGGCATAAAAGAGGCAACTCTAAGCATACTTAAAAGAGGCAAACATGGGCATTTCAACCAACATATTAAGCTCTGAAATACATGCAAAGGGGATGATGCCAAGTCAAACAAAACATGCAAACAAGGTGCGCAATAGGGCCCAAAACTTGAGGTCAATAAGGGGGTATTCCACTACAACTATCATGACCATACATGGCATGGATTATGCAACCAAAAATAGAGTTTCAATGCATCAAAATACACCCCAAAACCCACTGATATGACAGCCCAAGGTCTTAAACAAAAAGGCATACACCAAGGCCCATTTCAAGGCATAAAAGAACAACTCTTCAAGGCATGAAAGGGATGATGAATGCAAGCATACAAGCATGGATTATGGACTGAAATAGCATGAAAAGTGATTCCAAATCACCGAAACAACCCAACTAAAGCATGCTAATGACTCACACACTCAAGGCTCACAAGCCAAAATGCAAAGAGGTTATACCAAACATGGAAAACATGATCAAATCAGTACCCAACAGACCTTAAGCATAGCAAAATATGACCAAAAACTTCATGAAGTTAAGCTAGAACATGCAAGCATGGAGGGGCAAATGCATGGCACATGTTATGATAATAAAGGGGATTACTAAGCAAGTATGTGATGCATGTAATGGACAATAAATCCGACCAAAAAACAGAGGTATAATATGACCAAATAACACCCCAAAATCTCTGAAATGAAGCTAAGAACAACTAGGCATGCATGCTACCCTTATGAGCTAAAAACATGAACAAATGAGACACAAAGGGAGAGGGGTGTCCCTCCCCTATGCAAGACATCAAAGCCTCTTCTTCACAAAAGTATTCAAAGCTCAACCAAAGAAAGCACAAAAGGGGCCAAACAATGCCTAAGAAGGGGAGGTCGACCCCAAACACAAATGAGACCTTAATGAAACATCTTAAGAATGAAAAATCAGAGTTTTTATCAGTTATACACAAAGCTCAAAACATCATGCAAAGTGGGTTAAAAGCTAGTGCAAGAATGGGGAATATAAAGTAACTAACTCACCCTTGAAGAACACTTGAAGAACAGCAAGTCTAGCCCCTTTCTTCTGATCAAAACCAACTTAAAACTCTAAGAACAACCTCCCAACACCTCAATAACCCAAGTATGGTGTAATACTAGGTGCCTTAGTGCAAAACTAAGAACAAAACACCCTTTTGAACCCTCAAACACACACAAATGAAGAGAGAGAGAGAGGGAGATATAGAGAGAGAGAGAGTGATATATGAGATATATCAGATGTATAAGTCTGATTTGTTCAACCCCTTCAAAGGAGAAGCAAGGCTTCCTTATATAGAGGAAGACAAGGTGTTAAGCTTCTAAGGGAAGCTAAAACAAAAGGGTTAAGGGGGTCAAGCTTCTCAAGGAAGCTAACCCAAAGGTGCAAGCTTCTTGAGGAAGCTAAGACAAAGGGTCAAGCTTCCTCAAGAAGCCAAGGCAAAGGGTGCAAGCTTCCCCAAGAAGCTTGGGTCAAAAGGGTGCAAAAGGTGCAAGTCCTCCATACACGTGTATGGAGGACAAGCCCGTGCACTCCAGCTGGCACAGCTGGCATGCACCATGCCTGAAAAAGGCAAAAAAGGGGTATCAGCCAGAGAAGGAGGCAATCGGCCAAATAAATGGTCGGCCGACCACACAAAATGCCAACCGGCCATCACCAATGGCCGGTAGCATTAAAATAGGGCCGGTGGCCTCAAGCCAAGGCCGGTGGGTATCAGGGATAGCTAACAAGCTACTCTCTTCCCTCAGGTGCAAAAACAAACAAGTTCTTGGTGCAAAACCAAGCACAGAACAGATAAGTTAAGAGATCCTGAGGCAAGACGCGTAGCCGAGACCTCCGAGAACTCAAAACGAACACAAACATGGATGATCACCGAGTGTTCAAACGATGACGTCCAAGTCTTGAGGACGGTCAAAAATGGGGTGTCTACAGTTGCCCCTCTTGACAGAACTCGGTAGTCATAACAATGACGGGAGTGAGTGTCAAAGCCTAGAGACGACCCATTTTTGACAAGGCCGAAGACTTAGACAAAGCATATGAGCTACAGATAAAGAAATGCGCCGGAGGGCAGGGGCAAAATGCAAAACAACGCACAAAGCAGAGCATAACTTATGATCATGCAAAGAAAGCTGTAATGAAGCATATCATGCAACAGTTTTAAGCAATCAAACACAAATCCAACTACATTACAATGCAGAAAGGATGTAGGAGAATCATTCAATTCTCGCAACGTCTCACACGGAGGATACAATACCTGTCCGGCTCGTCTGGTCGCGCCAGCTTCAAATGAACCGTACATATAATATCGTGCCTGAAAGAGAAAGAAACTTAACAGGTACAATATTGTTAGTAGTATACATAACAATGCAATTGAAAGTGCGTGACAACGTAAGCGAAGTGGTAAGCATAACAATGTGACTTGGGGCAAGCATAACAATGCTATGAAGACGAAAACACATTCAAGTAAAGAACACGTGACAACAT
Source organism: Camellia japonica (assembly GCA_030407325.1). Taxonomy (NCBI): domain Eukaryota; kingdom Viridiplantae; phylum Streptophyta; class Magnoliopsida; order Ericales; family Theaceae; genus Camellia; species Camellia japonica. The sequence continues at coordinate 121,602,032 of JAPPVO010000019.1, forward strand.
GCACAATGTGTGAAGATGTAGACACATGTAAGTAAAGCACACGTGACAACGCATACAATGTGTATGATGTGTATAAAAGGAACTTGAACACATATAAGTAAAGCATAACGCGACAACGCATGCAATATATATAGGAACTTGAACAAATATAAGTAAAGCATAACGCGACAACGCATGCAATGTGTATGGGAACTTGAACACATATAAGTAAAGCATAACGCGACAACGCATGCAATGTGTATAAAAGGAACTTGAACACATATAAGTAAAGCATAACGCGACAACGCATGCAATGTGTATAGGAACTTGAACACATATAAGTAAAGCATAATGCGACAACGCATGCAATGTGTATAGGCACTTGAACACATATAAGTAAAGCATAACGCGACAATGCATGCAATGTGTATAAAAAGGAACTTGAACACATATAAGTAAAGCATAACGCGACAACCCATGCAATGTGTATAAAAGGAACTTGAACACATATAAGTAAAGCGATACGCGACAACGCATGCAATGTGTATAAAAAGGAACTTGAACACATATAAGTAAAGCGATACACGACAACGCATGCAATGTGTATAAAAAGGAACTTGAACACATATAAGTAAAGCATAACGCGACAACGCATGCAATGTGTATAAAAGGAACTTGAACACATATAAGTAAAGCGATATGCGACAACGCATGCAATGTGTATAAAAAGGAACTTGAACATATATAAGTAAAGCATAACGCGACAACGCATGCAATGTGTATAGGCACTTGAACACATATAAGTAAAGCGTAACGCAACAACGCATGCAATGTGTATAAAAGGAACTTGAACACATATAAGTAAAGCATAACGCGACAACGCATGCAATGTGTATAAAAAGGAACTTGAACACATATAAGTAAAGCATAACGCGACAACGCATGCAATGTGTATAAAAGGAACTTGAACACATATAAGTAAAGTGATACGCGACAATGCATGCAATGTGTATAAAAAGGAACTTGAACACATATAAGTAAAGGATAACGCGACAATGCATGCAATGTGTATAGGAGGAACTTGAACACATATAAGTACAGCATAACGCGACAACGCATGCAATGTGTATAGGCACTTGAACACATATAAGTAAAGCATAACGCGACAACGCATGCAATGTGTATAAAAGGAACTTGAACACATATAAGTAAAGCATAACGCGACAACGCATGCAATGTGTATAGAAACTTGAACACATATAAGTAAAGCATAACGCGACCACGCATGCAATGTGTATAGGAGGAAAAAGAGGGCATATTCAACTGAAGCATGCTAAAGGCATGCTGTCCATGATGTTGAGATGCAAATTCTGAACAAGACGAGGCATTGTGTAATGCGAGACGCGTAACGAGCGTGCTTTTTAAAGCCAAAACGAAACAACGTAATACGACATGATTGAAACGATTTGTGGAATTCGCAATATACAAAAAGGATATGGGAAGGGATGCTCCTGGCACGCACCGAGCATCGCTCATAGAAGACATAACTTGAGGTCAACTTGAAGGTCTACTAATGTTTCAAAAGTGCGCTTCCTTGCACTATCTTTAGTAATGAAGGTGCCAATCCACATCATTGATTTGAACAAGGGTGCGGGATGCATCGACCGCAAGGGGAGGTTACTGGTATCAATCCCGATACTTTGCTGCCCTGCCCTCCTTTTGCTTTACTTTCCTTTTTTACCATTAGTTTTAAGCACATTGGACTGCCTCAGGCAGGTTTTACTTTTCAAGACTGTGTATTTTTGCAAAAGGCGTGATGGAGATGAAACAACTATTTTATTCAAAAAGGTGTTTATATTTGTACTTTCCATGCATCGCATCGCGTGGCATCGCATAACAATGTGAATGAAATTGAACTTTGTTTGAAAATTAAGCACTTGCATCGTAATAATCAGGTAGTGAACCGACTAACAACTCGATAAGCAAGACAAAGAAACTCAATGAGCTAACCAAGTGCGAGTACAACTCGATAAGAAAAACAAAGACTCGAAGAAATGAAATACAACTCGATAAGCAAATGTACAACAAATCGATAAGCAAATAGGTGTGACTCCGCAAAAATCATCATCGGAGGGCATTGGAAGTGGTGCCAGTCCCCAAATTCTTAGCATGTTCAATACATAAACAGCTCAGGGAACAGGAAGGAAGACCACCGGCCATAAGGGAAAGCCATCGGCCTCAAGAAATGGCCATCGGCCTCAAGAAATAGCCATCGGCCAACAGCTTTGACCCATCGACCAAAAGTGGTGGTCGGTCGGCACTATTTTTGGCTGGCCGGCCATGGATGGCAAGAACCACCAGAATGCTGACAGCTGTCTCCCACTCACACCTTATCCCCTACAAGAGCCTCAACTTCATAGTTTTTTCTCAATTCAACACTGATTTGCTCCAAATGGAAAAATTTCTTGCCCAAAATCTCATAGCTTGGATTGTCAACTTAGATGGCTCGGAAAGGCTGAATTTCTGGGGGTTCGGCATAAACGCACTATTCACTCTGAGTCGTACTCCGCTGCACTTTCCGTTCCTCCATGCCGCGGCGAGGGTTTGGAATCCGGTAACACATGTCTTTAGCTTTGGCGGGCAAGCGGTATGTCCTACCTTCGAAGATTTCCAAGTTTTGATGGAATTTGAGCACAACGAAGAAATCTTGCCCCAACTTCGCTTCGGCCACACCCAAGCTTTAGGGCGAATGTGTGGGCTCACAATGCATGACGCTCGATCTTTGATTGGTGAGGGAATGCTGGATATTCCGAGTTTGATTTGCCGATTTTCTAATGCCGGTAACCGCGGTGACCATCATTGGCAGGGTTTCGACGACACGCCCTCTATTTGTGCATGCTATCTCATTTCTTGCTTGCCTCAAGCTTCGGAGGATCTAGCGTTTGGTTGATCGAGGTTGCCCAAGGCTTGAGGGAGAGCAAAAGCTGTATTGCCATGTCGTTGGCTGAGACATTGATGGGCTTGGACGCTTTCCATCGCCGGGAGACGACCAGATTTGCGGGGAGTCCACTATTGCTGCAGGTAATGTTTCCCACCCAATCTCACATATGTATTGCTCACATCACTCGGCTCTCAGGGTCGGTTTTTCTCACAAAACCCTTTTCTCACTTTTCTCTCATCGTACATCTCTCTATTCTTTATTCTCTCATTTTTCATCCCTTCCTAGGTGTGGTTGATAGACAAGTTGCAGGTTGTGGACTCTTGCCCGGCATACTCAGCTCGCGGCTACTTCTTCCGGCAACGCCTAGTCGATGCCCTGGATGAGGGATGGTGGTTCGACTGGATGTGTAATTTGCCTGCAGACCGCATTGCTTGGCGTTGTCCTTGGCTCAACCTACCGGCAATGAGTTACAGCATGTCCCGGCGGACTAGGATTCAATTGATTGGCTTAACTCACTGTGTGTTCTACTTCCCGTTCCAGTTCTAGCGCCAGTACGGCCATGATTAGACTTGCCCACTAGAGGGGATAGAGTACCCTGCTACATTCCCAGTCTGAGGCACGCAGCTTGCTCGGTATGCCACAGCATGGAGGACTAGAGAGCTCCTGGCCCCCGCTCCTGTTTTCAGTTGCACTTTGTCTGATGAGTGCATAGATTGGCTCAATGAAGAGGCACATATTGGGCCCACTTTGGTGTCAAAAGCTTCGACCAGCTCGGGGAGGGGGCACAGGAACACCTGACTTAGCTATGCCCCGGATTTATTGCTTTATTAGTACTTTCAAGTTTTCTTTATGAATGTAACCAAAAGCAACTTCAATTTGTATGCAAGAGCAGGAGGAATCTGTATTGAAATCAATGAAATTGAAGGTTGTGGGTACTGAAAATTCTCCGTTTTGGTCCAAAAATGGTCTAAGTTATAAAAAGATTAATTTGAACAAAATCAACTTTTATTAAAACTTTTCGAAGCTATTTGCGACATGGATCTAAACTAGACACGCCTGAGATCTGTCACTGAGATGCAAACCCTGGATCCCAGCAACTGGAAAGTTGCCCCTAGTCTGAATAGCACTGTACCGGAGATAACAACTGAAGCTCTTGAATGCTGGATAGACAAAGATGACCGAGATAATCAAATGGACAAAGTTGATCAGGGAAAAGTTTACGGCTAAACTTCAGGATGAAGTTGCCTACGTATCCCAAAGATGGGAATCAAGCCTTACGTAGTTCAGGCGCGGGTTCACTCGAGTATTTTCACTCTCCTTTTATGCTCTAACTTTTGCCAAGGTCGCCCTTTGCGGGTTTTCAACCTTGCGAGCTAGTTTTTATAATTTCAAATTTTCCATGCTCTAACTTTTGCCTAGGTCGCCCTTTTGGGTTTTCGGCCTAGCGAGCCACTCAGGGGTAATATTTCTTCAACTTGTTCATATTGATCGGTTGGGAGAACTCTAGGCCATCTAGGTCCATCAAAACCACAGCTCCACCTGACTAGATAGACTTGATGATGTAGGGACCAGTTCAATTGGGTTTGAACTTGCCCCTTGGGTCGTGGATGGGAGCTCGGTTGTCCTTGAGCAGCAAATCTCCTTCCTTCAGATTCCTAGACTTAACTTTCTTGTTGAAAGCCCTGGCAATTCGTCACTGATAACCTTGAACATGGTACAGTGCTTTCAGTCTGCGCTCGTCAAAGAGCATGAGTTCTTCAAATCTACTCTGCTGCCAATCTGCTTTGGCTATCTGACACTCAGCCAGTACTCGCAAAGACGGAACCTCAATTTCAATAGGTAGAACGGCCTCCATCCCATAAACCAATGAATACAGAGTCGCCCCAGTAGAAGTTCTAATTGAAGTCCGGTAGCCCCACAGAGCAAATGGCAACTTATCTGGCCAGTCCCGGTAGGTTTCCACCATCTTCTGCAGTATGTGTTTGATGTTCTTGTTGGTGGCCTCAACTGCTCTGTTGGTCTGCGGCCGATATATGGATGACTTATGAAAAGCCACATTGTATTTTTCCAACAAATCAATCACTTCCTTCTTGAAATGGGAACCGTTATCTGAAATGATCTCGTTTGGGACCCCATAGCGACAGATGATGTTGTTCCTGATAAATTTCGCAACATGGCATAGGATTGGGCCTCAACCCACTTTGTGAAATAATCTATCGCGACCAGGATGAACTCATGCCCATTCGACCCTTTCGGGGTGACAGCCCCGATCACATCAATTCCCCAAACTGAGAATGGCCATGGCGAAGTCATATTGTACAGGTTCGATGGCGGAATGTTCATGCGGTTTGCATGGATCTGACACTTGTGGCATCGCCGAACAAAGCCAATACAATCCTCCTCCATGGTAGACCAATAATAACCTTGTCTGAGGATCTTCCATGCTAGCATTACCCCATTCATATGCGTACCGCATTCCCCTCTATGGATGGCCTCCATCAGGCGTTTTGATTCTTCAGCTTCAATGCACAGCTTATGCATTCCCAGATGACCTCTCTTATACAATTTACCTCCGCAGATGATGAACTGAATGGCCATTCTTCTGATTGCCTTTTTATCCTTGGCATTTACCCCTGGTGGATATGCTTCCTTCTCCAAGAAATTCCAAATATCGTAATACCAGGGGTTCTCATCTTGAACCTCATCTATTGCGGCAATCGACTCGTAAGCCAGCACAAATTTTTGGTCGATAATGACTGGACGCATCCGGACTCCAAACGGGATGTCTATCATGGAAGATAGAGTTGCTAGTGAATCTGCGAACCTGTTTTTCTCTCTTAACAGATGAGCAAAGTTTAACTTCTCAAACCGAGGAATTAACAAGTCCAAGGCCTGGTGATACATAATCATCTTTTCTTCTTTGACTTTCCAATCTCCTTTCGCTTGAGATACAACAAGGTTTGAGTCCCCGATGACATCCAATCGTTTTGCCCCTAATTCCAGGGCTGCTTCTAGACCGGCAATGCATGCCTCATATTCTGCTTCATTGTTCGAGACTTTGAACTGGAGTTTGAATGCTAGAGGGATATGGGAGTTGTCGGGTGCTATCAGCAACACTCCTATCCCATACCCGTACTGTTTGATGACGCTCCGTCAAAGTACATCGTCCAAAACTCGTCGTCGATATGCAAAATGGCCTCATCTGGGAATAAGTACTCAACTGCTTCACCTCCTTCCACCGGATGATCGGCTAAGAACTCTGCTACCGCTCTTCCTTGACTGACTTGCGCGTCACATATTTCAGATCGAATTCGGAAAGCAATAGCAACCAACGAGCTAGCCTACCTGTAAGCGCCGGTTTCTCGAATAGATATTTGATGGGATCTAATCTTGAAACCAACATTACAGAGTGAGCTAACAGGTAGTGCCGCAGCTTTTTGGTAGCCCATACCAAGGCCAAACAAGCCTTTTCCAATGGTGTGTAGCGGGTTTCATACTCCAGCATCTTCTTGCTCAAATAATAGATAGCTCTCTCCACCTTATCCTCTAATTCCTGCGCAAGCATGCAGCCCATCGTAGTTTCAGTCACTAAAAGGTACAAAATCAACGGTTTTCCCGGCTCGGGCGGTGACAACATGAGTGGGTTCTATAAGTATTCCTTGATCTGTTCAAAAGCAGTTTGGCATCGGCCGTCCCATTGGAATTTCTTTCCTTTCTTCAGGAGACCAAAAAGTGGTTCACAAGTCAAGGTTAATTTTGAGATAAACCGTCTTATGAATTGCACTTTACCCAGAAAGCCTTGCACCTCCTTTTCAGTCATTGGTGGTGGCATTTCTAAGATGGCCTTGATTTTGGAAGGGTCAACTTCGATACCTCTCTGTGTAATCAAGAACCCCAGCATTTTCCCTGCTGTAACACCGAACGTACATTTCTGAGGATTCAACCGAAATTCTCTGATCCTTTGGAAGAACTTTTGCAAGGCGGTGTAGTGGCCCTCTCTTTCTTTGGACTTGACAATCATGTCGTCCACGTACACCTCAACCTCTTTGTCGATCATGTCATGCAATATTGTGGTCGCGGCCCATTGATATGTAGCTCCAGCGTTCTTCAACCCAAATGGCATCACCCTGTAACAGTAAGTCCCCCACGAGGTGGTGAAAGCGGTCTTCTCTCGGTCTTCAGGTGCCATCACTATCTGATTATAGCCCGAGAATCCATCCATGAACGAAAGCAAAGCATGCCCCGCTGTGAAGTCCATTAACTCGTCAATATGCAGCAAGGGAAAGTCGTCCTTCGGACTGGCTCTGTTCAAATCCCTGAAATCCATGCATACCTAGATCCTGCCATCCTTCTTCGGTACTGGAACAATGTTGGCCAACCAAGTCGGGTATTCGGATACCAACAGGAACCCTGCATCGATTTGCTTGGTGACATCTTCCTTAATCTTGAGGGCCCAGTCCGAGTGGATCCTTCTGAGTTTCTATTTAACGGGTCAGGCCTTGGGGTCAAGAGGGATCCGGTGCTGTACAATCTCAGGATCGATTCAGGTATGTCTTCGTAGGACCACGCGAAAACATCTTTGAAATCTTTTAACAAAGTGACTAAGCGCTCACGTTCCTCCGAAGACAACGTGGACCCGATCTGGACCAGCCGCGGGTCCTCCTCAGTACCAATATTCACAGTAGTGATTTCATCGACTAAAGGTTTAACAAATCTTTCTTGCGCTCTTGATCAATTAAGCGTTGAAAAATCGGAGGAATTTCTTCCTCGTTGTTTTCATCAAAATTTTGAAAGTCCTGATTCAAGCAATAAATCAAAGGTACAGAAAAGTACTCAGAAACCACAGCCACATCATTCTCATTAATTGCTTCCAAATCGTCTAATTTTTCCGTTACAACAGACTCAAAAGAGAAAGAAAAAGATGACCTGGACAGGACTGTGGTATCCTGGTTATCACCCCCTAGAATACCAGACTCAGACTCAGTCGAGCTGGAACCTGATTCCAACTCAACAGATTCGGAGGAATCAGATTCTGACTCTCTACCTGACCCGGTGCTGCTTGACAAAAATCCCTCTTCATACTGCCAAATGAGAGAGGGTGTGATAGATGCATCCAAAATGTTTGCTGGTAGGCCCGCAGCCGTTTCATTCCCGATCACGCATACCGAGAAGTTATCCCCCAAGCACTTCTGCTCGATCGGAGGATCTGAAAGTAGACACGCCATCGCTACCCCCATTTAACTTTCGGTGTCCTCAGACTCCACTTTCTTGCTCTGCTCAGCCTCAGCTAATGGGTCCGTCTGCTCTTCGGCAACGTCATTCCTAGATAATTGCAAGTCAAAGAAGATCTCAAAACCTGGCACACGCTTCCTCTCCGCGTTCAGCCACAGCTCTGGGAAGCCACAAAACGGAAAGTCTTCCCCCTCCCGGACGAAGCGTCCGTTTAAGGTCTGGATGGGTCGGTGCATTAGCTCAAAAGACTTCCCCGCCTGCTTCGCTCTGGCTCTCCTAGCCATCTCCTTACCTTTCCTTACCCAATCCTCTTTGGTGGGCAGATAACCCAAGCCAAAGGTGTTTGGGTTGTGTGGCACTTCGGCCAACGCTGCAACGCCCTTCCGGCCGCTCTTTCCCAATCCCATTCCGGGGATGTGTTGAAGCTTGTACACCCCCTCATTAACAGCTAAGATGTTCTGCACGACCCGGGCCTCAGCTAGGTAAAACCCGATATGAACACATCCTCCATACCGTGCTAAATTTCCAAAACTGGCGTAGATACTTCTGGCGGTGGATGGATCGATGAATTTCTAAAAACAATGGCTACTCCCTTCCCATGGGGGTATTTCACCATTTGATGTAAGGTGGACAAAACTACCTTTACTTGGTGCAACCACGGCCGCCCCAAAAGTAGATTGAAGGTTGTAGAAACTTCTAAGACGTGAAAGTCTACCTCATGCTGTCCCGGCCCAACCTTGGTCTGAATTTTCACTATCCCCATTACTTCTCTGCTTGTGTTATCATATGCCCGAATCATCTGGGCTGTCGGTACAAAGTCTACGGTCTTTAAACCGATTGCATATGTAGTTCTTGCCGGGCACACATTAATGGCGGACCCTGTGTCGACAAGCACCACGAGTATCCATTTGTTTTTGCACTCCACAGAGATGTAGAGTGGCTTGTTATGGTTCGCACCCTCAGGTGGCAATTCTTTGTCGGAGAAAGTCAACATCGGGGTACCTCCTCCTGGAAAAACTAAGCCCACCAGCTGTTCGGGTGTGGTATCTATTGAGAGCTCGGCCTTGTCCATGGCCGATAAGACAGCTTGCCGATGCACTTGCGATGCCATAAGCAGTCCCCAGATGGAGATGTCTGCTTGTATCTTTTTCAACTGCTTTAGTATAGCCTCTTCTTCGAGTTACTTTTCTTTCTGTTTCTCCGCCTCCTTATCTTTTCTAGACGTCTCTGGCTGATCTAGATGTGGGGGCTTGAAATACTGCCCGCTTCTAGTCATATGATCGACTTTGGTGATGTACCAGGTATCGTCTGGCTGGTTGCTCCCCCAATCCTCATCCGTGTGGGCAAGACATAGATCATCGTCTTCCCACCACATTCCGTCGGCAGCAACAGACACCTGTCCGGCTTCGGTACAATTGTACTCACAGTACTTTCCGTCCATATGCTCGCAGCATTCTCTATTCTCGTGCACACAGCACTTCCAGTCCCCTCAGGGGCCTTAGCTTTCCTGATTCTCTCAGAATCCCTGAACCTTTCTTGTTCCAACTGCGTCAGTATAGCTAACTATTCAACACTTCCCGCATTCACAATGCCCAAGTCTTGAGCGAAATTCTTAGCACCGGTGCTCTCCGGTGATACATTCTGATTTCCGGCCCTTCTGGCCACAACTGATGTTCTTGCCCCTGCTGGGTCTTGTTCCAATTGAGTTTCGTCGACAACATCTGGTAGGTCATCAAGCTACCTGGTGACCTCTGCTGACTCCTCAAAGTCTGACCAGTTGACTACCATGCCCTCTGGCTCTTGTTCATTGAAAAATTGGAGGTTAGCAAAGTCCCTTCCACAGCTGCCAAGTCATCTATCCTCTGACCAGAATTCATCCCCTGTGTATCACACAAAGCTCTGCCCTATTGGTAATTCACATTTGGCCCAACCTGGCCCGCTGATAGAATGTAGTCACTCGGACTGTATACCTCCTCAGCAAAACTCCCAGATTCTTCAGATTCTGACTCGACAATCTCATTCTCCCTGAAATCTCCCATGTTCTGTCTTCGACAGTCACCACCATTGGTCCGGGTTGGGTTCTGGAGATGTCCAACATGCACAAGTCAGTGCAGTCAGGAAGGAGCACCTCCGGCTTGGGTAGGTGGGATGGGGTGATATATATGCTAGGATCGTAATACACGACCCCAGTCTGGATAAAGTTGATTCTTTTGGGAGGTGGAGCTTGGTGGTGCGGTGGGAGAGGCTTTGTTGTGACATTGGGTTTTTCGGGAGGCACAATCACCCCATTATCAATGAGATCTTGAATCTCATGATGTAATCAGAAGCATTGGTCGGTGTCATGACCGTGCTGTTGGTGAAATGCGCAATATTTGGTTAGGTTGTGGGTAGGGGGAAGTTTTTCCGGCAATGGCCGCGGCTCTAGGGGCTTCAAGTGCCCTTTTCTGATTAAAACCCTCAGAGCTTTGGACAGGGGCATATATAGTGGAGCAAAGGTTCTTTGGTTTTTGGGTGGGTATTTGGCTGTTTGTGTATTGCTTCCGGACACACCGGAGAATGGCGTAGCTGCCATGGTTCTTGGAGGGGGAATGGTGGTGACCATACTCACTTCTGAGGCTCTTGTAGTTGTAGTGCCGCTCGGGCCTGTATTGGTGTTGCGGTTAAAGGTTCTCCTAGATTGCTCTCTGTCTTGGTCAATCAGACCCTGTTTCATCGCATCCTCAATTTGTACCCCCATCTCATGTAGATCTGAAAAGGTAGGGAAAGGGAGCACGATCATTTTCTGCATCAGTTTGGGTTGGAGATTGCGCACAATCATCCGAATCTGATCCTTATCGGTGGGCCTAGTGGTCATCATTGAGGCCTTGGCCCTCCAGCGGGTTACGAATTCAGAGAAACTCTCCTTAGGCTCCTGCCTTGTTGTCTCAAGATCACGGGTGGTAATCTCGATTTGCATGTTATAGGAGTACTGTGCGATGAAAGCCTCGGCCATCCCATCCCAGTTCCGTTTGACATCGTCTTCCAGTTTTGCGTACTAGATGGCCACCACACCCGACAGGGTCCGGCCAAATAATGAAAGCTTCTGTAGTCGGGTGAGGCCTATCGGCCTTAGTATATCTGAAAACAAACGTAGATGCACCATGGGATCCCCGGACCCGTCAAAACGGTCGATCTGTGGCATCTTGAACCGGTCCGGTAGCGTCACAGCCGTGTCGGTATACCCGTCCTCAATGTCTGGGATGGACTTTACCCCTTGAGATTTCTTGAACAACTTCTTAAGCTTGCTCAACTTCAACGCTGTAGGGTCCACTTCGAACTCAAAAGGAGAGTTCGGTTGATTGATAGGCGTAGGTGCCTTGGATAGTTAGGGTAGAATAGGGGGCGGAGGTGGCCCCGTTGGGATGTCTGTATCCTCTTGGACATTCTGGGCATTTAGTGCCTCCCCGGGTGCTGGAACTCCTGGTAGGGGAGGAACCTGGTGTGAAACAGACGCTTCGGTCTGTTGTTGCAGTCTGGCAATTAACTCTGCCTGCTGGGCCATGATCTCGGCCTGTTGTTTGGCAAATTCATATCGACGAACAGCGTCCTGCTGCATGGTTTTCATGTTCTCCTGGAGCTGGCGCATGATTTCTTCGATCCCTGCCATACTGCTCTGATCTAGCTGTATTGCCAGTATATGTTCCCTCTCTGTGGGAGAAACAGGACTTTGATCCCTACTATACCTAGGCGGGGTGGACGAAGCCCTCTGAACTGACTGCTGAACTGATATCCTCTGCCTAACTGCCCTCCGTCTGGTAACCGGGGGTAGAGAATGATACACTGGTTGTCCGTCTACCAGATCCTCGGATCGATGGAGTCGACGACCTCTTGTCCAGAGTGCTTGGGGAATATCTGCTTGGTTTGAAACAATTGTGCTAAACTACCTAGCAAAAAGATAAATAAAGAAATAATAAGGAAATACACAACCAGACCAACAGACAGCATAATAGCGTAAATAAACACACAACACACAGTTGGGCATCATAACACACAGTTTACAAGCTGAAATACACTGTTCTCAAGTACTGATCATTGTTCCCAAATCACTGCCCCCAAAACCGAATCTGATACCCGCAGATAACTGATCCTCAAAACGTTGGTGCCCGCAGGCCTGATGCCCAAACTTGTGAACTGATACATGCATTCCCTGTAGAGGCCAACTCTAAAAGCACATAGCAAGCAAGTGAGAACCAAAAACACCCCTATGTTGGGGTAGGGTTTCCCTGTCCTATTTTGTCAGGAGCTAGGGTTTCACTACACATGCAGCGGTTTCAAACAACCTATTATCGGGTAAGCAACCTGTCCTAGCTTGGAATGGTCACTATGGATTCCGAATATGCACTAGGTCGAATGGTCAGAAAGGGTGCCCTTGTAACAACCGGGGTTTGTGTTCCCATCGTGGCAGAGCCCGTAACCGGTCAGCCTTATGGCATGCTGTAGACACCCCATTTTTGACCGTCCTCAAGACTTGGTTGTGCTTGTAGGTACACCCAACAATTGGTTCGATTGCTCGCCCTGCACTCGACTGTCGCGGCGGAACGTCACCGGTTCGAGTTTCCCGGACCTTGTATCCTTTCTGCCTCATTTTTGGACCTTAACTAGGTCCTTTCAGAGTGGACCTTGTGGTGCACTGCCGGCCACTGATGAAGCCCTGCCGGCCATCAGTGTGCCACTGCCAATCGTTACTGATGGCCAACACCCCCCCATCTCAGCTGGTTTTCCTCCAGATCTTTTGAGGTAGCTGGATTTTTGTTTGCTCCCCTCCATACACGTGTATGGAGGGATGAAGGCCTTGCAAAGCTTCTTGAAGAAGCTTTGGCTTTTCACTCCTCTATATAAGGAAGAGGCCTCTTCCTTAGACCAGGCTGGAGTTTTTGAAGAGCAAAAAACTCTCTTTCTCTCTATATTGCTTGTGTTTTGTGCCTTGAAGTTGGATTTCCTTGCACTTTTGCACTACAACACATAGATATACACCACCACCATTGAACAAAGCTTCTTGGAAGGAATTCTTGAGGTCTGAAAGCAAGCTTCCACCCCCTGAAATTGTTGGTTTTGAAGAGGGTCTTCAAGGGTGAGCATTTCCCCCATTTTTGCACTTTCTTGCACCTTCTTGCACCTTGCTTTAGCCCTCTTTACATATTGTTTTAGGCTTTGCTTATAACTGAAAAAAGTCTTTTTTTTGAGTGCTTTTTAAGTTTGGTTAAGGTCATTTTGCTGTTTGGGGTGTGTAGCCCCCTTGTAGGCTTTGTTTGGCTTTGTTTTAAGCCATATTTGGAGGCCTCCGAGCTAGCCTTGGTTTGGTCTTCCTACCACTAAAATCCAGTGGATTTTTAGTGGTAGAGGTGTGGTTTTGAGGTCCTAAATCAGAGGGGGCAGTCCCCTCTCTTTGTATTCCTCTTTGCTTGCATTTTTGGGCTTCCAAAGGACCATCCCTCTACGCATTTTTGAGGTTGGTCCAGGCCTCTTTTTTGTGACTTCTAGGACCTACCTTGGCCCTGTCCAAGGCTGGTTTGGTCATGTCTTGCTTGTATCTTGCATGTATAGTGTAACTCCATCCATAGCTCATCAAAGTAGCATGTGTGCATAGTCTTTGTTGAGTCCATTTCAGTCCATTTTTGGTGATGTTTTACCATGCCATAAACCTGTTTTGGGTTGGTTTTGTTACTCCATGCTTGCATGATGCACTTGTAGTGCAAATCCCCTAAACTAGCTTCATATGCTCCATGCCATGCCATGCCATATTACCTCATTTGGTTTACATTTCAGCATGTATTTGGTCATCATTTGGCATGTTATGACCCTATCCATAGTTGGTTTGATCATCCTTTGCATGCTCCATATAGGTGTAGAACAAATCTTGTTTCCTAGCCTTTTGTGCATGATGTTTGGACTCATCATCCTAGCATATTTTGGCTTTGCTCAAACTTGATTTTATGCTTATTTTGAAGTGTTCTTGGACTTTTTTGGGCTGCCATGTCCATATCACTCATGCTTTGTATAGCTATAGTATAAATGCTTAGGCTAGTCTTGGGTTTTGAGGCCCCTACCATGCCATACGTGTGATGTTTGCATGCCTTGCCCTGATTCCATATGCTATTTCAGTCCATGAAATGTTGTCATACACTAACATTTGACATGCCTTGAATGTTTTATAGAGCTTGTGCTTTATGCCTCAATAATTGACTTTTGTGCATGCCATTTAGCCTAAGCCTTTGGCTCATCATTTCAGTGCATTTTGGGTCCTAATATACCATGATGTAACTCTGTTTTTGGTTGTCCAAGTCATGCCATGATCGGTTCTCATAGGTGTAGTGCATTGCCTCTTTTGTAGCCTTGCATGTCCTATGTTTTAGCATTGTATGCTAGCTTGCTTTGGCTTACTTCCATGCATGTTTTAGTCTCATATCAGTATGTACTAGGACTGTTTTGGGTTGCCCTTGCCATATCCTTCATGCTTCGTATAACTGTAGTGTAATTGGCCTTGCTAGCTTCGTATTTTGGTGATTCACGCATGCTATCCTTGAGCTATTTAAATGATTTGGCATCATTTATCATCTCATTTCAGTAATTATACAGAAATGCCTAATGCAACACATGCAAAAATGCAACTAAGATAGGCTCGGCTATTCTAAACATGGCATATGAAATGCTACAGTTAACATGTATTCAACTTGGAATTGAAGTACAATGCAGTGAGTTATGATGCGCCGAGCCCGGTGCATGCAAAACAGATGAATGAATACAAACATGCTATCATACTGTATGCTAATTGAAATATGCCCTAATCTAACCATCATAAGTTGGTAAATAAAAGGGAGAAAGACGTGGGGTTGGAAGACATACATCACACGCACGCACACTTATTACAATTGTGCCCTCACTCGGAGGGTCCAAATAAATAATATACAGTCCCAGATGAATAATTACAGTCCGAATAAATACAAAATCCTAATTAATTAACAAATTAATCTAGGAAAGTAGTAAATTAGCATGCAAGCTAGGGACTGCCTCAACTCTGCTCCGGATGATGAATGATGCATGCTTGAGTTGCCTTGTGCAGAAATCCATTGCGATGCCCCGATTAGCCTCTGTTTACAACTAAGCTCGGAATATTGCGCGAAGCCCCAAAAGATTGCCGGTTTCTGATTTGCTGCAACAGAGAGCAAGAAAGGGGCATGGCAATGTATTTTCACATATGTGTGCTTGACTACTCTTCAGGAAGTGTAGTCCTTGGTCCTCGTGCCACCAATCACTCATCTCCATGCATGATGGCCGAGGAGTCGATTTGCATGACTCAATATGGAATGAATGCACATGAAAACACAACAAGGCCTAAACTCCATCATGGATAATCCAGAGTGTCGACGACTGGGAATTGAGACACGTTCCGTCACTCGAAGTACGAAACGTCCTCGTTTCCCGTGCTCGGGCTAACTCCTATCCCAAACACAATGCAATATGCATGACATGCATGAATGCAACTAATATACAACCTAGCATACATAATGCTATGAAATGGCATACACAATGTTCTAACATGCAACCTAGCATACGCAATGCTATGAAATGAAATGGCATATGTAATGCATGATGGACTTACACCAATATGAGTGGACCTTAGCCACATTCACATCAGCGGCCATGAGATGAAAATGAGACACTCGAGATGCGTGCACGCATGCACGCAAACCGAGGATCGATCCTAAGGCACGAATGCCACTCTAACAAGGCATGGCAAGGCATGAAATATGGCATACAAACATGCAAGTTCCAGCACTGAAATATGATGCAAAATGATCCCGAAACATGGATAAATGGCACCCGATGCATGAGATGAGCCCCGAAACTCAAAACTAAGCACATATATTGACTTGTAGCTATACAAAACATGCATTATTTGATCATGAGGCATAAAGACAGAACCAAGGCAGTCCCAAAATATGAATATTTCTAGTTCAAAGCATGACCAAAAGATGCCAACAAGGTGGCCTAACATAGCATGCAAGTTTGACTAGTAAACATGGGTTACATGGCATGTGCATGAAGCAGGTGAGAACTCATCAAACCAGAAAAAATCAGTGAACAAAACATGCCAAAATATGCCTAAATAAGCATGGAAATGCAGCCAACACATGCACAAATGAGGGGTTCCTTTGGAAGGGCATACAAGGGGTTATTAAGCACATACATCAAGGACACTTAGCATGGAAAAATTAACTCTGGAAATCAAATATGGTAGCCCTAAAACTCATCAAATCGGCCCTGAAATCAATCAAAAAAGCATGCAAGATAGGGCCTCTTTGGAAGGCCAAAATGACCATCAAACAAAACAAGGTGAGAGGGGTTCACCCCCCTCTGATTTTGAGGCTCAAAAATGCATCAAAGCCACTGAAAATCTACTGGATTTCAGTGGCTAAGAGGCCAAACCATGGCCAATGCAAGTGCTCTAATGCATAGCCCTAATCATGAAAGAATGAAGCATGCATAGGGGAAGATGACTCCAAACAGAGAATAGACCTTAATCAAACATGAAGATGATGTCAAAAAAATACTTTTTTCAGTTTAGGTCGAGGTCCAAAAAGGCTCACAAACAGGGCTAATATATCATGCAAAAACAGCCCAAAAAGAGAGAATGAACAAATAGGGCGGTAAATGGCCTCAAACAGAGAAGAGTCCTTCAACAAAGTTGAAGAGGGGCTCAAGAAAAAGACACTTTACATTTTATGGAAAGCCTCAAATATGCTCACAAGTAAGGCTACAATATGATGTAAAAATGGCCCTAAAAGAGAGATAGAAAGCAAGAGGCAGTAACTGGCCTCAAACAGTGAAGAGTCCTTCAACAAAGTTGAAGAGGAACTCAAAATAAAGCACTTTATAGTTTGGCTCAAAGCCCAGAAATGCTTACAAACTGGGCTAACATATCATGCAAGAAATAGCCCTAAAAGAGAGATAAAGGGAAAGGGGTAGCAGGTGGCTTCAAATAAAGAAAAACCCTTGATCAAACATGAAGATGAGCTCAAAATAAGACTATTTCTAGTTCAGGTCGGAGCCCAAAAATGCTTGCAAGTATAGCTTATAGATGAAGCAAGAAAAGACTAGAAAAGGGAAAGAAAGAGCTCACCCTTGAAGAGCAGTAAACCAGCAGCTTTTGGACCAAATTTCTGAACTCTCAACCTCTTCAAATGTCCTCCAAGTTGCTGGAATGGAGTGTGGAGGTGTGGTGCTATGGGTTGTAGTGCAAATGGTGCAAGAATCTTAGGGTTTGGAGGGTTGAAGGAGAGAGAGATGGAGGTTTGTATGCAATGGCTCTAAACAATTTTTTGTCACCCTTCAAAATGGAGCTGGGGGGCTGGCTTTATAGAGGAGAGGCCAAGGGAAAAGGGGGGGGGAAATCAAATTCAAATTTCCCCCCCAAAAGGGCAGATCCCCGGGCAGGGGGTCTGGGACAAAACAGCTGGCACAGCTGTAATGTACCAGGAGAGAGGAGTCTGGCCGGCCAGGTTCAGAAGATTCAGGTGGCCGGTCGGCCACCTCCCCTGGCCGGCCGGCCAGGGTCAAAAAGTTCAAGCAAATTTAGTGGCCAGCCACCCCAAAAAGGTGGCCTCCCATGTGTGTACAACACAGCTATGTAGAGAAAAACCAGGAAATGTAACCCAAGAGAGAGAAAAACTAACTTTTTAGAGGGGTTCAAAAGGGTCAGGGAGAATTAATGGCCGGCCAACCCATATTGGTGGCCTCCTAAGTGTGTACAACACAAAGGTGTGATGGAAAGTCAGAAAAAGTGGCCTGGGAATGGAAAAAGTCAGCTTTCTAGTGAAGAAAACGGGCGATGAAGAGCGATGAAAGAATAAAGCTGGTCTTCAGAAAAATTACTGGCCTCCCACCCTTCTACAACCTTCCCAACAATGAAAATAAGGTCCCTGCCAAAAATGGACCCAAACCGATGCAAAACGAAGGTTCGGGGGCCAAAACGCGCAGCCTGGGGCCCCGAAAACTGACTGTTAAGCACCGAAAGTGGTGTTTGACCACGAAGTTGGTCTCGCGAGCCACAGTGTCCCTCAAAAGGGAGTAAATAAGGTGTGTGCCAAAAACCAGAGCAAACGGAGGTGGTTAGGCGGTCCCAAACTGAAGCACACGGCCGACGGCTCCGAAAACTGAGAACTGGGCTCCAAACGGGAAAAATGGCCTACGACCACGAAACGTAGCCTACGGCCACTGAGAGATGATCTACGAGACCTCTCCCTCCCTTCGGGAAGAGAAAATGGAGAAAACGGGGCCTGGTTCACAAGCCGAGGCAAAGCACAAAAGAGTCCGGAAGTCCGGAGGCAAGGCTCGCAGCCGAGACTCCGCAACTTCAGAACGAGCACAATATGCAACATCACCGAGCGGTCAGTTGGTGACATCTGAGTCTTAAGGTCGGTCAAAAATGGGGTGTCTACAGATGGCCTTGGACCCTTAGCTTCCTCAAGAAGCTTACACTTTTGTTCTCCATATAAGAGAGCCTCATCTTCCCTCCTCTAGGTTGAGAATTTTGAGGCTTGAGTGATAGATACACACTTGTCTCCATATTTCTTTGTTTGTTCTTGTTTTGTGCCTTAAAGTGTCATTTTGTCTCACTTTTGTACACAAACACACACTCAAACACCATACTCTTGGAGCTGAGGTCCCTTGAAGTTCTTGGACTAGTTTGAGCTTAAAGAAGTTGCTGGAGTTGTAGCTTTGAAGGTGGTCTTCAAGGGTGAGCTTTTAACCTTTTGCTTAAGCTTTTAGCCCTACTTGCATGCTATTTTAAGCTTAACTCTTAACTACAAAAGGTTCTAATTTTTGGTCCTTAAGATCTTTGTTTAAGGTCACTTTTGCATTGGGGGTGGTCCACCCCCTCTTAGGCCTTGTTTGGCCTTGCTTTTTTGCCTTGCTTTTTAAGCCTTTGGGACCACCTTGTTTTGGCCTTCTCACCACTGAAACTCAGAGGAATTTTAGTGGTGGGAAGGGTGTTTTGAGGTCCCAAAAAGGAGAGGGTCATTCCCTCTCCTTGTGTCTTCAATACTTGTTTCATTAGCCTCATGTGTGAGCATGTTTGTTAAGCTTTTGTCGACCATATCATAGCTTGTATTTGGGCTTATTTTAGCCTGGCATGCCACTTTTTTTACTTGGTTTTGTCACTTCATGCATGCCTTATACACTTGTAGTGTAAATTTCATAAACTAGTCTTGTATGCTTCATGAAGCAGCACGTCTTTTTAGCTTATGTTGAGTCCATTTCAGCATGTTTTTAGGGATGTTCTACCATGTCATACCTCTATTAGGGTTTGGTTTGGTCACCTCTTGCATGCTCCATGCACTTGTAGTGCATTTCCATGAATTAGCCTAACATGCATCATGCTTTAACATGTCATTCTAGCATGCTTTTGGCTTAACTGTAAGAAGCTTTTGTCCATGTTTTAGCATGCTCTAGCTCTGATTTTGGTTGTTTTGGTCATGCATGACTTGCTTTGTATAGCCATGGTTCAATCTCGCTTGTTAGCTTTGTGCACCAAGTCCATTAGCATGCTTTAATTGGACTATTTGAATGATTTGGCATCATTTATTATGTGATTTTAGTCCATGTTCCATGCTCATGCACTTGCATTTATCACTCATTCAATGCGTTGGAGGGTTTCCCCCATTTTTGCCTTAACATGAATCATTGTGTATGCCTTCATGCCTTAGCTTGCGAGCCATCATTTCAATGTGTTTTTGGGGTTATCTTGCCATGATATAACTCTGATTTTTTGTTGGTTAAGTCATCACATGCATGGTCTTAATAGGTGTAGTGTAATCCGCCTTATCTGCCTTGTATGCATCATGCCTTATGCCCTTCATGCTAGCTTGTTTTGGCTTCCTTCCATGCATGTTTTAGTATCATTTTGGCATGATCTAGGATTGTTTTAGGTTACCCTTGCCATATCCTTCATGCTTTGTATAGCTATAGTGCAATTGGCCTTGCTAGTTTTGTGTTTTGATTGACTCATGCATGCTATCTTTGAGCTATTTAGATGATTTGGCATCATTTAATACTTCATTTCAGAGCTTATAGCATTGACATGTTCCCACTTCTTTCATGCTTTGAATGCCTTTGAGTATTGTGCGTTGTTGCCTTATTATGGCCTAGCATGTATGCCATCTTGCCTAGGCCTTTGAACCTCCATCTTAGCATGCTTTGGTCCATGTTTTGACCTACTTGAGCTCTGTTTGTGGTTGGTTCATGCATATGTGCCATGTATTGCATGTCTCCTTTGTAGTCCTCTTTGCTAGCTTTCATGCTTTAGGATCATTGCATGCTATGCTTGCTTTGTTTGAATGATTTGGCATCATTTCATATCTTAATTTCAGTGCATTTAGTGTTGTTACACTTCCGCATTTATCACTTCTTGAGCCTTCTTGAGGGTTGTGCTCTTAGGCCTACTTGGTTGGCCAATGCATTGTGTGTGCATGCTTTGTATTTTGTGCCTTTATTTTGGTGTTTTGGCCACTAATTTGGGCATGGCTGAGGTCTGTCCATTTTGGTTTAAGCCCATTGAGCATTGTGTATGCCATGTTACATCGCATCGTGCATGTTATGTTATTGTTTGCATTGTGCATGCCATGCTCTTGATTTGCATTGTGTGTGCTATGTTCATTTGCATTGTGCTTGCTAGTTGCATTGTATCATATTATTGCATGCTTATGTTGTCTTGCATTGAATATGCATGCATTAGCATTGTGCATTGTGCATGCCATTAGCCTTGTTAGGTTGTTCATGTTGCATTGCATGTTTGCATGCTTAAGTCATATTGCATAATTGCATGCTTGTGTTGCATTGCATTTTTGCATACTCCATGTTACATAGCATTGTGCATGCCATGTTATGTGTTGCCTTTTGTTTGGATTAGGTTCTAGTCCAAACACGGGAAACGATGAACGTTTCATACTTAAAAGTGATGAAACGTGCCTCAATTCTCGGTCGCCGACGCTCTTGATCATACATGATAGAGTTCTAGGCCTTATGTGTTTACTTGTGCATTCATTTTCATATTGAATTATGCAACTTCGCCTCTCGGCCATTATGCATCGAGATGCGTGATTAGTGGCCCGAGGGTCGAGAACCACACCCCCTTGAGCTTATGAAATGATAGAGAGGGTGGTTGTGCACACATATCTTACAAATACATTTCCATGTCCTTCCTTGCTCTCTGTTGCAGAAAACTGGAGTTTGGCAGCAACAACTGGTCGGCTAGCCAGAAAAATGAGCTGGCAGACCACTTTTTTGGTTTCTTACAAAGATAGGTGGTCGGCCATGGTTGGTGACACCCCTAGGTGGTCGGTCATCCTCCCACAGGTTCCCATGGTGGAGTTTAAGCTTTCTGGAGCATGGTGCAAGGTTCTGAAATCAAATGCAAACAGAGGCAAGTTGGGGCATCGCGTTGGATTTTCGAACGAGGCGACCGGACATGCATGCACTCTTCTCCCTTTGAAGCTCCTGTTTTACTGCTTTACTTGGCTAATTTGCTTAGCTAGTTCATGCTTTGGTTTTGTACTTAAGTAGTTAATGCGTTTAGCTACTTATTTGTTTTGTAATTGCTTAATTAGCTAACTAGGATTAGTTAATTGGTTTTGTTTGTAATAATTAGTTTAATTAGCTTAGGTTAGCTAGTTAGCTTCTTATTCGGACCCTCCGTCGAGAGGGCCAATTGTTGTAATAAGCGTGTGTGTGTGTGATGCATGTCTTCCAACCCCCATTTCTTTCTCCCTTTTACTTAACCGCTTACGATGGTTAGTTTTAGGGCATATTTCAATTAGCATACCTTATGCTTGCATGTGTGCATCCATTCATCTGTATTGCATGCATCGGGCTCGGCGCATCATACTAATTGCATTGTATTTCAATTCCAAGTTGAATACATGTATTGAATTGTCACACTTCACATGCTATCTTAGAATAGCCGAGCCTATTTTGAATTGCATTCTTGCATGTGTTGCATTAGCCATCTTAACATGAACTAGGATCATGCATGATTTCTAACTAGTTCTCTGTTTTGGCTCGGAGTACACTGTGAGTGTTTACGCTTTAGCATACTGCATGTGTGTTAATGTTGCCATGAAAGCATGCTTGCCATGAGGCTAACTGCTTACTTGAATAACCGCCTGAATGCCTGTGGGTGAAGGTTGGGTTGCTTGAATTGGAACAATTCATTGAAATCGGCGATTTAGCCTACTTGCGAGTAGCAAACTTCAAATTATTTTCACAAACGAACATGCAATGTTTTGTTCCAAATTAGGTGATCTAGTCTATACTTGTATGCTATGCGCATCACGTAGTAAGATTAGCTAATTAACCGGAATAAGAACACATATGTTTTCAAAAACAACATATCATGCTTAGTACAGGCCGATCTTTGATCGGGCGAACGGGGGTGCTCATTACATGACCTTCCCCTTTCATACCCAAGTTCCCGAGCCGAGGCAACTTTGGTGATGGTGGACACGTGGCCTTAGGCACGAGTCAGGGTTTCCTAAATTCCTCCCAAAATAAAATATTTAGGTGGCGATTATGTATCTAGCAAAGCAGTCTATGTTTGACACTTCTTTATAAAAATTAGTTTTCCAAAACGATTTGCCGGATTTGGACTCTTTGGGGATTTATCGGTCTTACATCGCACATTTTAAGATTAGATTCAAAACCGTGACATGAGTCCGAACTGTAGTAGCTCAAAACAAAACGAGATTCACGCCCCCTCGTAGGCGCGAATGTTGGAGAGTTCCTGGGAGCGCGTCTACAGTTTCTGGCGACTCTGCTGGGGACTTAGCGAACTTGACTCGAACTCATGATATCTTGTTTTGACTACACTTATGTGTTTCTTTGCATTGCACTTGCATTGATGCGCCTAAGTCACCGTGTTCGCCGTTTGCTATTCCTGAACAGTTTGCCTGAGGCTGCATGCCATAAGGTTTACCGGTTATGGGCTCTGCCACGATGGGAACACAAACCTCGATTTTCACCGGGGCACCCTTTTTGACCATTCGACCTAGTGCATATCGAAATCTATAGTGACCACTCCAAACTAGGACAGGCTACTTAACCAATTGTAGGTTGTTTGAAGCCACTGCTTGCGTAGTGAAACCCTAGCTCCTGACAAAATAGGACAAGGAAACCCTACCCCTCCATAGGGGTGTTTTTGCTCTCATTTGCTTGCTATGTGCTTTTAGAGTGTGCCTCTACAAGAATGCATATATCAGTTTGCAAAGTCTGGGTATTAGGTCTGTGGGCATCAGTATTTTGGAGAATCAGTTTTACCTGAGGGTATCAGTTTATAGGCAGAATTTTGGGCAGGATTCAGTAGACAGTGCAGTCATTTAGCTTTACTTATATCTGTTCTGGTGAAGTCAGGCTGAGATGCTGTCTATTTTCTTCTTTTGCAAGGTAGTCGCGGAACTATAGCTTCAGAAGGCTCCGATATCCCCCAGGTGCATTGAATCTCTCTTGATAGACTTTGTCAGGTCAATGATTCAGTTTAGAGCAACCAGTGTTTTCCTTCACTGAGGCAAGGCAGAGAAAGGCCAGTCAGGGCTCGCCAGTTCATCTGATCCGTTAATCACCAGTCATATCACCTATGTTCAGTTCAGCAGACTCATGATGAAGCAAAGTTCATAAGAAATTGTAGTCATGACAGCGGCATTAAACCAGGGAATCACTATGCGGGGTGAGACCGATGCTGAAATGCAACGCCCATCTGGGGCACCTACCGCATATCCAGTCTTGGAACCCCAATCATTTCAAACTCGTGAGCCCAGTACTTTCGAGCTGATGGGAATGATAGGTGATCTTCAGAGATTTGTTGCTGATCTAGCCTTCGGAATGTCGGCTCCACTATCGACCATATCACATGCTGGAAATTTCATACCAGAAGACCCCCCACTTTTGGGGCGAATTGTAATTGTACTCAACCAACCTGAAGCTATCCCAAGTTTGGGCAATGACGTGTCGGCAACAACCGGGCTTTGCACTGATGTAGTAACCCAAACCTTTGACCAAGCTGAGGCAAGTGGAAAGAACGAGGTGGGGGCAGACATTGATCCCTATGGACACCTTCTGTGAACTATTGAGGCTTTGAAAGTCAATAGACTGAACAAACAACAAGTGCTCGCAATTGTTGCAAAAACTGTGGAGGACACTTTCCTCACTCAGAATGAGAGCAGTTCGAATCAAATAGGAAGCCGGGAGAAGGGCCGTCGTACTAGAAATGTTCCTTCCAACCCTAATCCTACACTCAGAAGAGATCAGTCAACCAAGTCAGCACCTGCCGACCCCTTTGCTAGTGTACCTAGCAAAAATCCACAAACCTCGAAGTATCTACCCCGAGGTCGCAGGGTCTTCCATGCCCTCTATATGTCTTTGTCCAAGGTGCTTCAAAGCCTTGCTAAAAAAGGCCATCTCAAACCTCTTGAGCCTCGACCTCTCCCTGGTCGTCTTCCACCCGATCATGATGCTACCCAGTACTGTGCGTACCATCAACAAACTGGTCATAGCACCGACAATTGCTTCCGTCTTCGCTACGAAGTACAGGATTTGTTTGACAATGGGGTCGTCATCCCACCAAGCTCAGCAAAGTCTATCTTCACTGGGTCAGTGGACTTGGAGGATAGTGCGAGTATGTGATCGGGGGATGAACCACCTGCGGGCGGCGCTCAGTTTACTCCAGATGTGGCATATGGCACGCACTGTTTTGAGCATTTGCGAATGCTAGTTTTGTACTTTCTGACTTGGGTATTTGGGTCAGTCTTGTTATGTTGTATATAGTCAGTCTTTTTGTACTGAGTCAGTTGGGTCTGTCTTATTATGCCAAGTCAGTCCTGTTTTGTTAAAGTTAGGTGATTTCGGGGGGTGTTACCTCGGACATCACTTGCTTGTTTTGGGTTTGTCTTTTCTCTTTCTTTTGAGCCTGTTTCTGCCTTGGAGCTAGTTACACTAGAAGATCTGAATGAAACAACAGTGGTTTTTCACACTTTTGTGTTTGTTTTTGCCTTGAACCTATTGTGCCAGAAGTTTGAATGAAGCGGCAGTGCTTTTCACCTACTTTTCTGTGCCTTGAAATCATTGCATTGACCTAAGTTTTTCAAAACTTTTTGAACACGGTGATGAAAACAAAGAGAAAGGAATTCCTCGGGTTTTGCAAAAATTTGATCAGCTGAGAGAAAGAGAGGCGTGCTAAGCCCTTAATGATTGAGATCATGCTTGTTAATGTGAGTACTGAGAAGGATCCTAGCTTGATCCAGATTGGTTCTACATTGTCTTCGGCGCGAGCAATTAGTCGCTTTCTTAAAAGATTTCAAAAAAATGTTTTGTACGGTCCTGCGAAGACCTGTGTAGAATTGCTCTTGAGATTGTGCAGCCTAGGATCGCTCTCAGCCTCAAGACTCGACCCCTTGTTTTCAAACCTTGAACTTGGATTTAGAATGTTCAACGGTCAACCACAATGTGAGACCTGTGTGGCCATATTTGACGCAGCCCATGAATTAGCGGCAACAAAGTCAGATCAAGGAGATCAGATGTCATCAAAAGAAGCTTGCGAAGTTAGATCAGAAGTAACCCTCGAACTAGGGGCAAAAGAATTTCAAATGTGCTCGAAGAGCGAAAAATTGGGGACATTTCTCAAGCTAATGAAGACTGGCAAGAATGCCAGATCTCAGAAGGGAGGAAAGAAGAAAGTATTGTTGAAGGACAATTGAGTTCTTATCCACAACACTAGGGCAAAATCAGCCCCTATTGGATGGACTCCTACATCATCAGCGAACAGCAGCCATTCTCCTGGATTCAGATGGCTTTGAGATCTCAAACCATTCAACATGGACATGTTACAACTTTTACCCTTGAGAGGCTCGCTGGGCCGAAAACCCGAAAGGGCGACCCTGGCAAAAGTTAAAGCAAATGAAGAAAGAAAAGAAAAGAACAAAAAAGAAAAATGCTGAGAATGAAAAAAGAAAAGAAGAAAAAATAAAGAAATGAAAAAGAAGAAAAGAAAATGAAAAGAAAAGAAAAACTTAGCTCGCAAGGTTAAAAACCCAGAAAGGGCGGCCTTGGCAAAAGTTAGAGCGTAAATGGAGAGGTTAATACCCGAGTGTACCTTAACCGGAACTACGTAAGGCTTGATTCCCATGTTTGGGATACGTAGATAACTTCATTCTGAAGTCCAGCCATAAACACTTCCAGATTGACTGTGTCCATGTAATGGTTCCAATCATCTTTGTCTTCTCTATATCCGAGAGTTCGGTTGTGATCGTCACTATGAGAACTGGATATGCAGTGCTATTCAAACAAGGGGCAACTTTCCGTTGCCATACAGTGTGCTGCGGTACTATTCAAACAAGGGGCGACTTTTCGTTGCCAGATTTGGTGCCATGCAGTGCCATTCGGACAAGGGGCAATTTTCCATTGTTTTGGATCTAAGGTTGTGCATCTCAAGAGTAGATTTTGTGTTGGTCGAGCAGTGGCCATTTGCAAAAATAATTTTTGAGAATTTTTAATGAGGTTGACTAATTTTCTTGAAAATTATTCTATTTTTCCAAAACTGGAACATTTCTTGGACCCGAAAAAGGAAAATTTTGAGTGCTCATAGCCTGACTTGCATGATTTCAAATCAAAAAGTTGAACAAGTATGTTAATCTAACTCTCATATTGGTCAAATTTGTTTTAGTAGAAAGCCAAAACAAAAAGTGGTCAAAATGATGAACTAGGGGCACAGTTGAGTCAGATGTCCTGTCTTTCTCCATTGTCAACATACTTGCCAGAAAGGGCACTTTACTTGCCAGAAAAGGGCACAACTAAAGCTAACAACAAAAGGCAGAAAGCTCTCAACATCCTCCAAGCAACGAGGAATCAAGCCATATGCGAAACACGAATTGGAATGGATCAAGATATTCCACTCCCTCATTTAGACAGGTCTGATCCCATCCATACTGGCCAAGCGTGTCGTCAACCGCTGTCAGTTGTGGATCTGCTGCACATCCTGTCGCAACCCCTCTGTGGAAAAGTTCACTGTTGTGAACGGAAGAATGAGAATCTAGCAGAATGCTAGGGGCACGAGCCCACAACTTCCTGTTTATCCATCAACCACCTAGGGGAGGGATAAAAAAAAGAGAGATTGAAGAATATAGAGATGTGCGCTGAGAGAAAAAGTGAGAAAATCGCTTTTTCAGAAAACAAGAGATTGAGTGCCAAAGTGATGTGAGAATTACAAATGAGAAAGAGTGGGAAACAATGCCCATAGAAACTGGCTCCTCATGATCTGAGAGGTCTCTCGTCTTTGGAACACGTCTGAGTGTCGTGTCTGTTGTTTTGTTTGTCTCGATTCCTGTTTTGAGTCGTTTCGAGTGTTTCTCGATGTGTTTAGGTTGTTTACCTTTTGTTTTCCTTTGTTGAGTCACGGTGCGCTATGTTTAGCCATGGGCTCAATACCCGGTCAAAAACTCATTTCTCAATAAAAAAATCATTTTGTGCTCGGAGTGCTGTGTCATTCTCCACATTTGTGCAAAACAAAATTTGTTCTTTCATAAAACTGTATGGTTCGACCCAGGTCATGTCAGAACAGTCAACCCAGGACCTATCTGAAGCTGTATGGGTTCCAGACTGCAAAGTAAAAGAAAAGAGGGGAAGTTTGGAGCATCTGAGTTTGTCTCAACTTCTACAAGTTCCATCACTATATCCAGTATGATCAGAATGCCCTGTGTGTTCAGAGTGAGCAGTGTGCTGTATGAGCCGTGTGCCAAATAACTTGAGTACTATGTTATGAGCTGTATGTTCAGAGTAAGCAGTGTGTTGTATGAGCCGTGTGCCAAATAAATCGAGTACTGTGTTATGAGCTGTGTGTTCAGAGTGAGTAGTGTGTTGTATGAGCCGTGTGCCAAATAAATCGAGTACTGTGTTATGAGTTGTGTGTTCAGTGTGAGTAGTGTGCTGTATGAGCCGTGTGCCAAATAAATCGAGTACTATGTTATGAGCTATATGTTTAGAGTGAGCAGTGTGTTGTATGAGCCATGTGCCAAATAAATCGAGTACTGTGTTATGAGCTGTATATTCAGAGTGAGCAGTGTGTTGTATGAGCCGTGTGCCAAATAAATCGAGTACTGTGTTATGAGCTGTGTGTTCAGAGTGAGCAGTGTGCTGTACAAGCCGTGTGCCAAATAACACGAGTACTGTGTTTTGAGCTGTGTGTTCAGAATGAGCAGTGTTCAGGATGAGCTGTGTGCCAAATAAACTAGAATACTGTGTTATGAGCTGTGTGTTCAAAATGAGCAGTGTGCCGTACGAACTGTGTTCAAAATGAACAGAATGCTGTGTTGACCATTTCCATGCCAGCATGGCAATCAGAAGTGGTCTCCCTAAGTACCAACCCCTACCAGAGGCATCTTGGCTGTGTTTGCAATGAGTTCGTAGGAGATCAATTGCGATGATGGAAACTAGAGTTCGAATGGCTGTTGCCCAGAACACAAAGGTTTGGAATTTCTGAGACTAAAGTCTGGTTCAAATACCCAGGGGTGTATCCCTGGCTTGAAATCTGTATGGAAGCCCCATAGATTGAGGTAGCGGGTATGCATCTCAATTCCGGATACTGAACCAACCTAGTCTGTCACCCCATTAAAGAATAGGGAAAGTTGTGAATGTGATCAGGAAGGAAAATGGCATCCGTGGTTTCCCCAGCAGATGTTGCTCCTTGTCAGCATTTCAGGACCTTTGTACTATTAGTTGAAGGTAAGAGTTCGAGGAAAACGGCATTGTATGTATTGTTCATTCAAAGAAGTTCCGGTTCAGTCTGACTGATACCTTTCTCCTCACGCGTTTGGCCCGCGTGTGGATACCTTTATCCTCTCGCGTTTGGCAGGTGTTTGGATACCTTTCCTCCTCTCTCGCGTGTGATACGCTGAGAGGTTCACCTTTCCTCACTTGCGTGTGATACGCTGAGAGGTTCTCCCTTTCCTCTCTCGTGTGTGATACGCTGAGAGGTTTACCTTTCCTCTCTCGCGTGTGATGCGCTGAGAGGTTTCTCATTCTTTCTGAAATACCGGGATATGTCCCGATGTTTCTTTTTCTCTTTCTGAAACACCGGGATACGTCCCTATGTTTCTTTTTCTCTCTTTCGAAACACCGGGATATGTCCCTGTGTTTCTCCCTCTTTGGTTAAGAGCATTTGGAATACGTTCCAATGATTGTACCTTTCCGAAACATCGGGATATGTCCCTGTGTTTCTCTCTCTTTGGTTAAGAGCGTTTGGAATACGTTCCAATGCTTGTACCTTTTTGAAACATGGGGATACGTCCCTATGTTTCTCCTTCTCTTTCTGAAACACCGGGATATGTCCCGATGTTTCTTTTTCTCTTTCTGAAACACCGGGGTGCGTCCCTATGTTTCTCCTTCTCTCTTTCTGAAACACCGGGATATGTCCCTGTGTTTCTCCCTCTTTGGTTAAGAGCATCTGGAATACGTTCCAATGCGTGTACTGCTCCTTTCCCCTCTCGCGTGTGTTACGCTGAGAGGTTTTCCCTTTCCTCACACGATTTCAGCGTGTTTGGAATTTGTCTCAGGTTGCGTTGTGTACGCGCCTGATTGGTTGTTTCGGACCTCCTCTCACGATTTCGGCGTGGTTTGAGTGTTCCTTTCCTCACACGATTTCAGCGTGTTTGGAATTTATCTCAAGTTGCGTCATGTACGCACTTGGGCAGGTTGTTTTTGGACCTCCTCTCACGATTTCAGCGTGGTTTGAGTGTCCCTTTCCTCATACGATTTCAGCGTGTTTGGAATTTGTCTCAGGTTGCGTTGTGTACGTGCCTGATTGGTTGTTTCGGACCTCCTCTCACGATTTTAGCGTGGTTTGAGTGTCCCTTTCCTCACACAATTTCAGCGTGTTTGGAATTTATCTCAGGTGGCGTCGTGTACGCGCTTGGGCGGGTTGTTTTCGGACCTCCTCTCACGATTTCAGCGTGGTTTGAGTGTCCCTTTCCTCACACGATTTCAGCGTGTTCGGAATTTATCTTCGGTTGCATCGTGTACGCGCTTGGGCGGGTTGTTTTGGACCTCCTCTCACGTTTTCAGCGTGGTTTGAGTGTCCCTTTGCCCCACACGATTTCAGCGTGCTTGGAATTTATCTCAGATTGCGTTGTGTGCGCGCCTGATTGTTTGTTTTTCCTCCTCTCATGATTCCAGCATGGTTGGAGTGTGTCACCCTTTGCATCTACTGTGCTTTCTATTTCATCACACTGTTTTGTGCACCTTACTTGCATTGTGCATGCATTTTATCGCGTTATTTTGCGCATCGCACTATTTTGTACACCTTACTTGCATTGTGCATGCATTTTATCGCGCTTTCTTGCGCATCGCACTGTTTTGTGCACTCGTGCTGTTTAGCACATCGCACGGTCTTGTGCACTCGCGCTGTTTAGCGCATCACGCTGTCTTGTGCACTCGCACTTTCTTGCGTATCACACTATCTTGTGCATTCCATTACGTGCTTTCATCTCACATTGAAAATGCTTGTATATGTTGCATTGAACTTACATTGTTCACGCTATCTTACACCCTTTCTTATCGCATTGTTATGCATCATACTTAGGTTGCATTGTCATGCACCCCTTTCCGCATTGTTATACGTCACACTTAGGTTGCGTTGTCATGCACCCCTTCCACCCGCATTGTTATGCGTCACACTTAGGTTGCATTGTCATGCACCCCTTCTGCATTGTTATGCATCACACTTAGGTTGCATTGTCATGCACCCCTTACCCACATTGTTATGCGTCACACTTAGGTTGCATTGTCATGCACCCCTTTACCGCATTGTTATGCGTCACACTTAGGTTGCATTGTCATGCACCCCTCCGCATTGTTATGCACCACGCTTAGGTTGCATTATCATGCACCCCTTGCATTGTTATACGCACACTTAGGTTGCATTGTCATGCGCCCCTCCACTTGTGTTGTCACGCACATTTCACTTGCATTGCTATGCACTTTTCCATCAGCATCATATGTGTCCGCGTTTGATATAGCGTTGAACATATGTTGCTAACTATATTGTACCTATTAAGTTTCTTTCTTTTGCAGGCACGATATTGTCCGTACAGTTTATTTGAGGCTGATGCGACCAGACGATATTGTATGTACGGTTCATTTGAAGCTGGCGCGACTAGACGCACCAGACGGTATTGTATGTACTCCGCATGAGACGTAGCGAGAATTGTATAATTCTCTTACATCCTTTCTACATGTAATGTAGTTTGATTTGTTTTCGCTTGCTTAAACTGTTGCATTTATTGTGTATATTTGCTTCGTTACAACTTTCTTTGCATGATCATAAGTTATGTTTGGCATCTTGCATATCATTTGCATTTTGCCCCTGCCTGCGGGCATATCTCTTTATCATCTTGCCTGTTTGTCTAAGTCTTCGGCCTTGTCAAAAATGGGTCGTCTCTGGACTTTGACATTCACTCCCGTCACTTATGACTTCCGATTTCTGTCAAAGAGGGGCAACTATAGACACCCCATTTTTTGACCGACCTTGAGACTCAGACGTCATTGATTGAGCGCTCGGTGATAGTGCATGTTGTGCTCGTTTCGAGTTTCCGGAGTTTTTGGCTGAGAGCCTTGTATCCAGGCCTCTGAACTCTTTGTGCTTTGGCTCGGTTTGTGGACCAGGCCTTGTTTCCCTTCCCTGGAGGGAGGGAGTGGTCTTGTAGACCACCTCTTTGTGGTCGTAGACCACTTTTCCCGTTTGGAGACTAGTTTCCGGTTTTCGGAGCCTTCGGCCGCGCGC
Source organism: Camellia japonica (assembly GCA_030407325.1). Classification (NCBI taxonomy): domain Eukaryota; kingdom Viridiplantae; phylum Streptophyta; class Magnoliopsida; order Ericales; family Theaceae; genus Camellia; species Camellia japonica. The sequence continues at coordinate 121,634,041 of JAPPVO010000019.1, forward strand.
CTTGGCTCGGGACCGCTTAATGTTCTCTGTTTGGTGTGGTTTTTGAACCACACCTTGTTGCCTCTATCTAGAGGGACACTGTGGTCTGAGAGACCACTTTTGTGGTCGTAGACCACTTTTGGTGCTCGACAGCTAGTTTTCGAGGCTCCCGGCTATGCGCTTTGCCTCCCGAACTTTCGTCTTGCATCCGTTTTGGTTTGTTTTTGGTACAAACCTTGTTTTCCTTGTTTGGAAGGTGGTACAAGGGTGGGAGACCAGTATTTCCCCTTGGAGATCACTTTTCTTCCCGCCAGCTAGTTTTCTGGTCTGACAACTGGTCTCTTTGGTCTTTGGGCCATCTTTTCTAGTCGGCCACCACACTACTACATTGTTTTCATGCTCTAGACTCTCTCCCACCATGGCGGACCAGTTTTTGTCTTGGGAGACCACTTATGGTGGTCGGCCGACCACCTCAAGTGGTCGGCTACTTTTTGTCACCTTTTTGGAGATATTTTCTTCCAACTGGCACAGCTGGAAGCCACTGAAACCATCCTCCATACACATGTATGGAAGGATGGCCTTGGACCCTTAGCTTCCTCAAGAAGCTTACACTTTTGTTCTCTACATAAGAGAACCTCCTCATCCCTCCTCTAGGTTGAGAATTTTGAGGCTTGAGTGATAGATACACACTTGTCTCTATATTTCTTTGTTTGTTCTTGTTTTGTGCCTTAAAGTGTCATTTTGTCTCACTTTTGTACACAAACACACACTCAAAAACCATACTCTTGGAGCTAAGGTCCCTTGAAGTTGTTTTTGGAGTTCTTGGACTGGTTTGAGCTTAAAGAAGCTGCTGGAGTTGCAGCTTTGAAGGTGGTCTTCAAGGGTGAGCTTTTAACATTTTAAACCCCAATTTTTGCTTAAGCTTTTAGCCCTACTTGCATGCTATTTTAAGCTTAACTCTTAACTACAAAAAGTTCTAATTTTTGGTCCTTAAGATCTTTATTTAAGGTCACTTTTGCATTGGGGGTGGTCCACCCCCTCTTAGGCCTTGTTTGGCCTTGCTTTTTAAGCCTTTGGGACCACCTTGTTTTGGTCTTCTCACCACTGAAACTCAGAGGAATTTCAGTGGTGGGAAGGGTGTTTTGAGGTCCCAAAAAGGAGAGGGTCATCCCCTCTCCTTGTGTCTTCAATACTTGTTTCATTAGCCTCATGTGTGAGCATGTTTGTTAAGCTTATGTTGACCATATCATAGCTTGTATTTGGGCTTATTTTAGCCTGGCATGCAACTTTTTTTACTTGGTTTTGTCACTTCATGCATGCCTTGTACACTTGTAGTGTAAATTTCATAAACTAGTCTTGTATGCTTCATGAAGCAGCACGTCTTTTTAGCTTATGTTGAGTCCATTTCAACATGTTTTTAGGGATGTTCTACCATGTCATACCTCTATTAGGGTTTGGTTTGGTCACCTCTTGCATGCTCCATGCACTTGTAGTGCATTTCCATGAATTAGCCTAACATGCATCATGCTTTAACATGTCATTCTAGTATGCTTTTGGCTTAACTGCAAGAAGCTTTTGTCCATGTTTTAGCATGCTCTAGCTCTGAGTTTGGTTGTTTTGGTCATGCATGATTGCTTTGTATAGCCATGGTTCAATCTCGCTTGTTAGCTTTGTGCACCAAGTCCATTAGCATGCTTAATTGGACTATTTGAATGATTTGGCATCATTTATTATGTGATTTTAGTCCATGTTCCATGCTCATGCACTTGCATTTATCACTCATTCAATGCGTTGGAGGGTTTCTCCCCTTTTTGCCTTAACATGAATCATTGTGTATGCCTTCATGCCTTAGCTTGTGTTTGGTTTGGGGTGTCAAACCAAACACGAGAAGCGAGGAACGTTCATACTTGAAGTGACGAAACGTGCCTCAATCCTTAGTCGCCGATGCTCTTGATCCAATATGATAGAGTGTGAGGCCTTCGTGTGTTTTGTGCATTCATTCCATATTGATTTGCACACTTGGCTCATTTGGCCATCATGCATTGAAATGCGTGATTGATGGCCCGAGGGTCAAGAACCATACTCCCATGAGTTCATGACATGATAGGAAGGGTGGTTGTGACAGGAAGAGATGGCCGGTTGGCCATCTTCAGTGCGGTCGGCTACAAATTTATGGTCGAGAGCCCCATTTTTGGTCGATGACCAGTTCCACTTGGCCGATGGCCTCACATAGCACCCAGAAGGTGATTCAGAAGCATCCTTGAGAGTTGCGCAGTTTTCAGAGGTGCAGAGCAGTGTAAATAGATGCAGCATGAGCATGGTGATAGATTTCCAAGCGTAGCCGAGCATGCATGCATTTGTCCCTCTTTCCGAGGCCTCTTTACCACTTTAGTAGCTTAATTAATTTGTTTAATTAGTTAAGTGTTGTGTAATAATTAATTAGCTACTTAGTTAGTTAATTAGTCAATTTGTATTATTCTTTCGGACCCTCCGTCGAGAGGGCCAATTTTGTAATAAGTGTGCGTGAGTGTGTGAATGTCTTCCAACCCCACGTCTTTCTCCCTTTTACTTAACCGCTTACGATGTTTAGTTTTAGGGCATGTTTAGATTAGCATCCTTATGTTTGCATGTTTGCATCCATTCATCTGTATTGCATGCACCGGGCTCGGCGCATCATGCTAACTGCATTGTAGTTCAATTCCTGCTTGAATACATGTATCGAGTGTTGCATTTCACATGCCATTCTTAGATTAGCCGAGCCTATTCTAGTTGCATTTTGCATGTGTTGCATTAGGCATCTTAACATAGCTAGGATCATGCATTGATTACTAATTAGCTATTGTTTTGGCTCGGAGTACTAGGTAAGCTTTTATGCTTTAGCATCCCTGTATGTGTGTTATTGGTTGCCATGATAGCATGCTTGCCATGAGAATATTTGCATAAATGATATAACTGCATGAATGCCTGTGGGTGAAGGTTAGATTACTTGAATTGGAAAAATTCATCGAAATACGAGTTTATTAAGCCCACTTAAGGTGGCAAAATCATGTTTTCTAAAGCCCACTTGAGGGTGGCAAATCTGCGTCTTAGCCTACTTGCGAGTAGCACCTTCAAACCATTTTCAAACAAACAAACATGAGATGTTTTGTTCCAACTTAGGCGATCTAGTCTATACTTGTGTGTTGTGCGCATCACATAGTAAATTCTAGCTAATAACCGGAATAAGAACGCATATGTTTTCAAAAACAAGATATCATGTTAAGTAGTGGCCGATCTTTAATCGGGCGAGCGGGGGTGCTCATAAATGACCTTCCCCAATCGTACCCAAGTTCTCGAGCCGAGGCAACTTTGGTGATGACGGACACGTGGCCTTAGGCAACGAGTCAAGGTTTCCTAAATTTCCCAAAATAAAATATTTAGGTGGCAACTCTGTATCTGGCAAAGCAGTCCATGTTTGGCACTTCTTTCCTAAAAATCAGTTTTCCAAAACGATTTGCCGGATTTGGACTCTTTGGTGATTTATCGGTCTCGCATTGCACTTTGCAGGATTAGATTCAGAACCGTGACATTTGAGTCCGAACTATAGTAGCAAAGCCTGAGGGCGCGTCTACAGTTTTTGGCGACTCTGCTGGGGAGTTAGAGAACTTGACTCGAACTCATGATATCTTGTTTTGACTACACTTATGTGTTTCTTTGCATTGCATGTGCATTGGTGCGCCTAGGACACCGTGTTTTCCATATGCTATTCCTGAACGATTTGCCGGAGGCTCGCTTCGAGAAGAGTGCCATAAGGCTGACCAGTTGCGGGCTCTGCCATGACGGGAACACAAACCTCAGTTTTAACCGGGGCACCCTTTTGACCATTCGACCTAGTGCATATTCGGAATCCATAGTGACTATTCCAATCTAGGACAAGTTGCTACCCAATTATAGGTTATTTGAAACCGCTGTGTGCGTAGCAAAACCCTAGCTCCTGACAAAATAGGACAGGGAAACCCTACCCCAACATAGAGGTGTTTTGGCTCTCATTTGCTTGTTATGTGCTTTTAGAGTGTGTCTCTACAGGGAATGCACGTATCAGGTTGCAAGTTTGAGTATCCGGCCTGCGGGCATCAGTATTTTGAGAATCAGTTATATCCGCGGGTTTCAGATTCAGTTTTGGGGCAGTAATTTGGGGAACAGTGATCAGTGGTCGAATACAGTTATTCAGCTATGCTTATGTCTATTCTGGTGAAATTGGGCTGAGATGCTACTTGTTTTCTCTTTCAGTTCAGAGATTCGGTTCTGAGCAACCAATGTTCTCCTTCGCTGAGGCAAGGCAGAAAAGGGCCAGTCAAGGCTTACCGATTCATCAGATCCGTCAGCCACCAGTCACATCACCTCTGCTCAGCAGACTCGTGATGACACAGAATTCAAAAGAAATTGTGGTCATGGCAGCGGCACTAAACCAAGGAACCACCATACAGGGTGAGACTGATGTTGAAGTACAACACCCACCTAGGTCACCAGCCGCACGTCCAATCTGGGAACCCCAGTTATTTCAAACCCATGAGCCTACCACTTCTGAGTTGATGGGAATGATTGGTGATCTCCAAAGATCTGTGGCTAATTTAGCCTACGAAATGTCAGCTTTGCCACCAACTGCATCGTATGCCGGGAATTTCATGCCGGAAGAGCCCCCGTTATTGGGGCAAATTGTGATTGAGCTCAGCCAACCTGAAGCCATCCCAAGTTCCGGCAATGGCATGTCGACAACAACGGGGCTCCGCTCTGATGTAGCAACCCAAACCTTCCACCAAGCTGGTAAGAACAAGGTGAAGGTAGACACCGATCCCTATGAACAACTCTTGTGGGCTGTTGAGGCTTTGAAAGCCGGAGGACTGAATAAACAACAGGTGCTCGTAGTTACTACAAAGATTATGGATGACACTTTCCCCATTCAGACTGAGGGCAGTTCAAGCCAAGGGGAGAACCGGGAGAAGGGCCGTCATACTGGAAACGATCCTGTTAGATCTAATCCTGTATCTGGAAAAGATCAGAAAACCAAATCAGCGCCTGCCGACCCTTTTGTTAGTGCGTCCAGCAAAAGTCCGCAAACCTCGAAGTATTTACTCCAAGGTCGTAGGGTCTTCCATGCCCTCTACATGCCTTTGTCCAAGGCTCTTCAGATCCTTGCTGAAAAAGGGCATCTTAAACCCCTCGAGCCTTAGCCTCTCCCTAGTCATCTTCCATCTAGTCATGACGCTACCCAGTATTGTGTGTACCATCAACAGACTGGTCACAGTACCGACAATTGCTTCCGTCTTCACCACGAAGTACAAGATTTGTTTGACAATGGGGTTGTCCTTCCACCAAGCTCAGCAAAGTCCATTGTCACTGGGTCAGTGAACTTCGAGGATAATACAAGTATGTGATTAGGGGGTGAACCACTTGTGGGCGGTGCTCAGTTTATTTCAGATGTGGCGTATGGCACGCACTATTTTGAGCATTTGCGAATGCTAGCTTTTGTACTGTCTGACTTAGGTATTCAGACAGTTTTGTTGTCTTGTATATATTCAGACTTTTTGTACTATGTCAGTCGGGTCTGTCTTGTTGTATCGAGTCAGTCCTGTTGTACAGGAGTTGAGTGATTCCGGGGGTGTTATCTTGGATATCACTGTTTTGTTTTGTTTTTGTCTTTTTGCTTTCTTTTGGGTCTGTTTCTGCCATAGAGCCAGTCACACCAGAAGATCTGAATGAAACAACAGTAAATTTTCATACGCTTGTGTTCGCTTCTGTCTTGCGCCGGTTGTGCCAGAAAGTTTGAATGAAACAGCAGTGCTTTTCACTTACTTTTCTGTGCCTCGAAATCATTGCATCGACCTAAGTTTTTCAAAACTCTTTTTGAACACTGCGGTGAAAACAAAGAGGGAGGAATTCCTTGGGATTTGCAAAAATTTGATCAATTGAGAAAAAGAGAGGCGTGCTAAGCCCTTAATGATTGAGATCATGCTTGTTAATGTGAGTACTGAGAAGGATCCTGGCTTGATCCAGATTGGTTCTACACTGTCTTTAGCGCGAGCGATTTGTCGCTTTCTTAAAAGATTTCAAAAAATGTTTTGCGCCGTCCTGCGAAGACCTGTGTGGAATCGCTCTTGAGATTGTGCAGCTTAGGATCGCTCTCAGCCTCGAGACTCGACCCCCTTACTTTCAAATCTTGAACCTGGATTCAGATTGTTCAACGGTCAACCACAATGTAAGGCCTGTGTGGCCAGATTTAAAGCAGCCCTTGAACTAGGGGCAAAAATGTCAGATGCGCTCGAAGAGTCAAAGATGAGTCTTTTCTGCAAACCAGGGAAGACTGACAAGAATGCCAAATCCCAGAAGGGAAGAAAGAATAAATTTTTTTTGAAGAACAACTGAGTTCCTATCCACAACACTAGGGGCAAATTCAGCCCCCATTGGATGGACTCTTACATCATCAGCAAACAGTAGCCATTCTCTTGGATACAGGTGGCTTCAAGATCTCAACCGATCAACATGGACCCAGTTATAACTTTTACCCTTGAGAGGCTCGCTGGGCCGAAAACCTGAAAGGGCGACCCAGGCAAAAGTTAGAGCAAATGAAAAGAAAAGAAAAAGAACAAAAATAGAAAAATGCAAAAAATGAAAAAAGAGATGAAAAAAAAGAAGAGAAAAATGCAAAGAATGAAAAAAGAACAAAAAGAATTGAAAAGAAAAGAAAAACAGAGCTCGCAAGGTTGAAAACCCGGAAGGGCGACCTTGGCAAAAGTTAGAGTGTAAAAGGAGAGGTTAAATACCCGAGTGTACCTTAACCCGGAACTACGTAAGGCTTGATTCCCATGTTTGGGATACGTAGGCAACTTCATTCTGAAGTCCAGCCACAAGCACTTCTAAATTGATTGTGCCCATGTAATGGTTTTGATCATCTTTGCCTTCTCTATATCCGAGAGAGTTTGGTTGTGTTCGTCACTCCGAGGATTGACTACGATGCGCTGCGGTGCCATTCAGACAAGGGGCAACTCTTCATTGCCCTACAATGTGCTGCGGTGCTATTCAACAAGGGGCAACTTTCCGTTGCCATGCAGTGCCCTTCAAATAAGGGGCAGTTTTCCATTGTTATGGATCTAAGGTCGTGCATCTCAAGAGTAGGTTCCGTGCTTGTTGAGCAATGGCCATTTGCAAAAACAGTTTTGAGAATTTTTACTGAGGTTGACTAATTCTCTCGAAAATTATTCCATTTTTTCCAAAATCGGACCATTTCTTGGACCCAAAAAAAAAGAGGAAAAATTTCAGTGCTCATAACCTGACTTGCATGATTTCAAATCAGAAAATCGAACAAGCGTGTTAATCTAACTCTCATCTTGGTTAAAATTGTTTTAGTAGAAAGCCAAAACAAAAAATGGTCAAAATGATGAATTAGAGGCACAGTTGAGTCAGGTTTTCTGTCTTTTCCCCGTTGTCACCATGCTTGCCAAAAAAGGCACCATATTCGCCAGAAAGGGCACAATTGAAGCTAACAGCAAAGGGCCAAAAGCTCTCACATCCTCCAAGCAACGAGGTATAAAGCCAAGTGCGAAGCACAAACTGGAATGGATCAGGATATTCCACTCCCTCATCTGGACAGATTTGATCACATCCATATTGGCCAAGGGCATCGTCAACCGATGTCAATTATAGATCTGCTGCGCATCTGGTTGCACCGCAACCCCTCTGCGGGGAAGTTCACTGTTGTGAACAGAGGAATAAGAGAATCTAGCAGAATGCTAGGGCCAAGAGCCCGCAACTTCCTGTTTATCCATTAACCACCCAGGGGAGGGATAAAAAAAAATGAGAGATTGAAGAATAGAGAGATGTGCCCTGAGAGAAAAGTGAGAAAATGGCTTTTTAGAGAAAAAGAGATTGAGTGCCAGAGTGATGTAAGAATCACAAATGAGAAAGGGTAGGAAACAATACCCGAAGAAACAGGCTCCTCGTCAACTGAGAAGCCTCCCACTGGTGGTACACATCTGAGTGTTGTGTGTGTTTTTGTTTGTCTCGATTCTTGTTTTGAGTCGTTTCGAGTGTCAATAGATGTGTTTAGGTTGTTTACCTTTGTTTTCCTTTGTTGAGTCATTTTGGCTGTGGTTAGTCGTAGGCTCAATACCAGGTTAAGGACTTATCTCTTAATTTCAAAATAAAATCGTTTTGTGCTCAGAGTGCTGTGCCATTCTCCACATTTGTGCAAAAAAGGATTTGTTCTTTCATAAAACTGCAGAGTTCAACCCAGGTCATTGGAGAACAGAAGAACCAGGACCTATCTGAAGCTGTATGGGTTCCAGACTGCGAAACAAAAGAAAAGAGGGAAAATATTGAAGCATCTGAGTATGTTTCAATTCCAGCAAATTTCGAGATTGCATTTCAGGTGCACCTTCTTAGGCCTCACCTTTCTTGAGAGTATGAGTGTATCTCGACCCCAAGTGTAAGCCTGTTTCAAGTCAGAATGGCAGTCCAAGCAACACCTATGGTTTTCACATGCAGATGTTATCTCTTGCCAATATAAATAGGGTGTACCCTTTTTGGGCTGAGTGTGTTGCAAAGCCCTCCAAGGGATAAATCGGAGGCACCAAAGTACATGTTTGATGCCCCCCCTACTGCATAGAATGTGCACTTTCATCTACACTTCTGTTGCATGCGTGCCGCGCATCGTTATGATTCATGCATAGAATATGCTTTCAATGTTGCATATAATATGCCTGTCTATTGTGTAAAATGCGCTTGCTTTCAATTTTGCATAGAATATGCTTTGCTGGTCTCATGCATAAAAAAAAAAAAAAAATGTGTTTGCTTATTGAGTTGTTGCTCATTTGTCTATCGAGTTGTTGCCCATTCGTTTATCGAGTTGTTGCTCATGTGTCTATCAAGTTGTTGCTCATTTGTCTATCGAGTTGTTGCTCATTTGTTTATTGAGTTGTTGCTCATTTGTTTATCAAGTTGTCGCGATTTTGTTTATCGAGTTGTTGCTCTTTGCTTATCGAGTTGTAAACTTGTCAAGGTCTTATTGTTGCTTATTGAGTTAATTTGTTTTGTTTGTTACGTTGGTTCACTACCTGACTTGGCAATACATGCATGTTCACTTTCCATTCGATCTCATTGTTATGTAATATGATGCAATGCGATGCGATGCATGAAATGCACAAATGTAACACTTTTTGAACAAAATAGCTGTTTCATTTCATCATATGTCTTTTGCAAAGTACATAGTTTTGAGAAAGTAAAACCTGCCTAAGGCAGTACAATGTGCTCAAACTACCAGTAAAAAGAAAAGTAAAGCAAAAAAGAGAAAAGCAACAAAATGTCTGAACAAAGCAAAGAAGAAGAAAAAACAGCAGATGTCTGGATCAGTATCAGTCATCTCGAGTGCGGGAGTCGGTCCTGGTCCTCTTCCTGGACAAGGGTCTAGGGTCACCACCGCCATCTCCATAGTCAGAATCTGAGTTGTCCCCGGCCTCGCCCTAGGATGACGTCGCCTCCTCGTCAGAATCATCGGGGGAAGGCTCTCGTGAACTGCTCTCAGCACAAGTGCACCTATGTCTACCTCGGCTGTGGATAGTCATCCTCCGCCTGATTCCCCCTCCTCCTCGAGTAGGAATAGATGGTCCAGCTAGAGCACCTCCTATGGCCGGAATCTGGAATGGGGCCTGAAAAGGATAAATGGCAAATGCATCAGTTATGCTACGCAAAGCAGAGTATGAATACCGAATATAGTTTACGAGTACAGTGCATGAATGCTGTGAGCAACGCTATGAGCAGTATGTGGGTTACAGTGTATCAGTACCGTGAGTACTGTGTATCAAGTGCTGTGTTGATAGTGTGATTGTGTATGAAACAGATTAGGCAGAGTTTGAGACTGCAGTTGAAAGAATTTACCGGGATATTGTAGATAGTCAACAAGTCGATGCTCCTCTGCAGCATCCCTATCTCTAAGGCCGCCAACTCCAGGGACTAGTGAGTGTACTCGACAGAAGCCTACAAAAGCATTGAAGTCATTAGTATTCTGCAGGGTATCAAATGAATTGAAATGACTGTACAGAATGCAAAGTGTGGTAGTACGTACTGGGGTCGAGCCATGGACTCCAACAAGCTCATGATCAGCCGGAGGAGAAGCGAAGGGAATCTGATAAGTCTCCCCACCCTGCCCTCGGCAAGTGATCGTCGTAGGCAGCTCTGTCCATCCGGCTCCCTGCCCTCTCCGGGACCCATTCCTGCCTCGGGCCGGAGGTGCCCTTGGTGCCCCTGCTCCTGCTGCTGGCGCCTCTGGCCTCTCTCACTCAGCTCGACGAGCACCGGTCAAAGGCCGCATGATATAAGCCTGGATGTACTCGGCGTAATCACCCTTGTCTCTAAAGCTCTCATGGCTCTAGCCAATCGTGTAGTCTATCATCTCCTTTAAGGTGTAACTCTCAGTGTGCCTCACGTGGGTAGGAGAAGGTGCTGGAACTGTTTGCTCTGGCACGCCCAAGGTCTGCCGCAAGAAACGCTCCCCAAAGTACCATGCCCGACAGACTGGGCCCTCCAGTAGAACCCTGAACCAGGTAGTCTCTCGAGCACCGACATACCGCTCCCAAACTGCGTCAGGCAACGGGGCCCAAGGCTGCCAGGTGATCTGCAAATAATACACAGTTTGTTATCTACTGTTATTGAGAGTACAATATAAGCGAAGCTTAAATAAACCATAATGTTTGGCATACCCCGGCTGCAGTAATGGTGTCAAAAAGCGGCGGAAGAACATAAAGGACTCCCGTGGCCTCCGCTCGCATCTCACATTGAAGCGATGAGAAAATGGAACACCGAGAGGATCTCCTCATCTGGCACTGGGGCAAGCCTAGGGAAGTAGGCATACACCCACAACTACATAGTGTAACAGAGCATATATGAGTATGCTTATCAGATAAAGCAGTATACAGATAGAACAGAGTGCAATATGTGCAGTGTATTGTGCAGTGTGTGTAGTGTACAACCAGTGTAAAGCAGATTGCGTGCGCGCAGTGTGTGTGATGTACAGATAATGAAAAACAGAATTGAAAAGACAGAAAGGGGAACGTGTACCTCCCAGGCTCGCCAGTAGCCTCCAAGCAACTGCCCGCTGCGGTGGGAGGATGAGCTCATATACCCGTAAAGAGTGGCCAAGCCCGCGCCACCCCAGTCGTAGTCGCGGATCCGCGTCACGTCCACAAGCGCGCTCAGCAGGTAGAGGGCGACAGTGTTCGCCCGGTCGGCGAAGAGTGTGGTCCCCAGTAGGAACATGATGAAGCCACGGGCATACTGCTCCTCTTCCTCCTGGGTAGTAGGCGCCTGGATCCGGAAGTGATCCTCGAACCAAGAGTACCTCACAAATCCTGCCCAGGCAAGAGATGGCTGAGCGCCGAGCAAGCATAGCTGAGCGGCATCCCACTCATCCATATCTGTGTCAAAGGGGATCGGATCACCCCCGACTCCGATGCCTGTGAGCATGGAGAAGTCAAATGGAGTCATCGTCATCTCCCCGGTGGCAGAAAGGTGGAAGGAGTCGGTGGTGTCTGTAGACACCCCATTTTTGACCGTCCTCAAGACTTGGACGTCACCGTTTGAACACTCGGTGATCATCCATGTTCATGTTCGTCTTGAGTTCTCAGAGGTTTCGGCTGCGTGCCTTGCCTCAAGACCTCTCGACTTGTGTTTTTTGCTTCTGAGGGCAGGGAATGGCTTGATTGGACCTCCCCACACCTCACCGGCCATGGCTTGAGGCCACCGGCCCTGTTTTCTTGCCACCGGCCATTGGTGATGGCCGGTCGGCACTATTGGTGGTCGGTCGGCACCTTTGGTGGCCGATCGGCACGTTTTGTGGCCGGTCAGCACCTTTGGTGGCCGGTCGGCATTTTTGTGGTCGGTCGGCCATCTTTGTTGGCCGATTGACTCTTTTTCTGGTCGAGACCTCTTCTTGGAGAGGCTTGACCCTTTTGAACCCCCTGTTTTAGCTTCTTGAGGAAGCTTGAACCTTTTGAACCCTTGGTTTAGCTTCTCCAAGAAGCTTGAACCTTTTGCACCTTTGGTTTAGCTTCTCCAAGAAGCTTGAACCCTTTGGTTTAGCTTCTCCAAGAAGCTTGAACCCTTGTCTAGCTTCTCCAAGAAGCTTGACCCCTTTGCCTAGCTTCTCCAAGAAGCTTGGCCCTTTTGCTCCAAGCTTCTAAGAGAAGCTTGACCCCTTTGCTTAGCTTCCCTTAGAAGCTTGCCCCCTTTGACCCTTTTTATGTTAGCTTCTCTTAGAAGCTTTGAGCCATTGCCTTGTCTATATAAGGAGGGCTTCTCCTCCCATTTCAAGGGTTAGAAAAAATCTAATATATATCATATATATATCACTCTCTCTCTATATCTCCCTCTCTCTCTACATTTGGGTGTGTTAGAGGGTTCAAAAGGGTCTAGTTCTTGCACCTTTGCACACCAACTCTTGGCCTAACACCTCCATCATCAACCTAAGGATGTTGGAGGCCATTTTCAGAGGCTAAGGGACTGTTTTGTTGAACCAAGAAGCTGCTGTCCCCTCTTGGCTACAAGGGTAATCTCTTTTCCCTCTTTATTCCCCGTTTTTGCACACACTTTTAGCCTATCTTTCAAGCATATTTAGGCTTTGTCATAAACTGAAAAAGTCTTATTTTGAGCTCCTCTTGAAGTTTGTTTAAGACCACTTTTGTGTTTGGGGTCGTTTACCCCCTCTTAGGCCTTGTTTGGCCTCATTTTTGTGCATTTTTGGTGAGCTCTAGGACCACCTTGTTTGGGCCTCCTCACCACTGAAATCTTGAGGGATTTCAGTGGTGAGGATGGTGGTTTAAGGTCCTAAGAAGGAGAGGGCCATCCCCTCTCCTTGTTGTCTTCAATATGTGCCAATTTAGCCTCATGTGTGAGCACAATTTTTAAGTTCATGTTGGCCATGTTTTAAGTGTTATTTGTGCTTATTTTGCCATGATATAGCACTATTTTCAATTGGTTTAGACACACCATGCTTGCTTTGCATACTTGTCTTGTAATGCCATGAAATTGCCTTGACATGTATCTAGCATTTAGACCACTATGCTTACTTGTTTTGGCTTAGCTTTGTGAAGCTTTTATGCATGTTTTAGTGTGCTTGAGGACTGTTTTTGGTTGTTTGGATCATCCATGATTTGCTTTGTTATAGCTACCATGTAATCTCCCTTGTAGGCCTTGAGTGTTGACCCTCTAGCATGCTTTACTTGCACTATTTCAGTGATTTGGCATCACTTATAATGTCATTTCAGTCCTCATGGCATGCTTGTATGCTTGTATTTGATGCTCCTTTAATGCTTTATAAGGTTGTTGTCCTATACTCCATGATTGGACCTTTGTATGTGCTTCCATGTTTAGACCATTTAGATGTCATCTAGGTGTGTCTTTAGTCTTGTTTAGACTTGCATTGGACCTATTTTAAGTCCCCTTGGCCCTTTGAGGCTTGGCTTGTATAGCCATAATTTAAGCCCCTTGGCTTGCTTTGAGTTTTGGACCATGTTGCATATTGTCATATGTCTTGCATACTTGCATGTTTTAATTGCATCTTGTATGCTTGCCATTAGCATAGTTATTCCATGCCTAGCATGCTTGTTAACTTAGGTTGTGTGCCTAGTATACATTGCTTGTGTCCATGCTCATGTTGCATATCTAGCTCACATGCCTAGGTTGCATTACATTGGCATGTATGCTTTGCCTCTTGAATTGAGTATGATAGAGGTTAAGCTCATTGTTTGTTTACGTGCATTTCATTCTACATTGAAAATGCATACTTGGTCTCTTGAGCCATCACGCATTGAAATGCGCGATTGGTGGTCCGAGAATCGAGCACCATACCCCTTTGAGCCATAAATATGATAAGGGATGTGGTGGTGCATACATTGGCTTGAAATGCATTGCCATGCCTTGTTTTGCCCTCTGCTGCTGTCAAAACAGGTTTTGCAGGAAGCTTTGGCCGGCCGGCCATCTATACTGCCGACCGGCCATCCATCAGTGGCCGATAGCTTAATCAGTGGCCGGTGAGCATTCCCCATGGCCGGTGGTGTTCTTTCTTAGCTGGTGATGTTCCACAGTGTCCATAGAGTGCTCCCTGGGACTTGTGCAATTTTCAAAGGAGCAGAGCAGGGAAAACAGAGGCAAACTTGTGCATGGCGTTGGATCTCTGAGCAAACCTGAGCATGCGCGCATTGGACCCTCTTCCCGAGGCCTTTACTGCTTTCTTAGCTTAGTTAATTTGTTTAATTAATTAGGTGGCCTGTAATAATTAATTAGCTTGTAGGTTAATTAATTTGTACTATTCTTTTGGTCCCTCCGAGCGAGGGCGAATTGTAATAAGTGTGGGTGTGTGTGTGCATGTCTTCCAACCCCCGCTTCTTTCTCCCTTTTACTTACCTGCTTTTGATGGTTAGTATTAGGTCATGTTTAATTTAGCATACCTTATGCTATGCATGCGTGCATCCATTCATTTGTCTTACATGCACCGAGCTCGGCACATCATGCTAACTGCACTTGTATTTCAATTCCAAGTTGAGTACCTGTTAGTTGCAGCATTTCACATGCCATCTTTAGGATAGCCGAGCCTATTATAGTTGCATTTTGCATGTGTTGCATTAGCCACCTTAACATGAACTAGGATCATGCATATGACTACTAACTAGTTTCTGTTTTGGCTTGGAGTACTAAGTAAGCTTTTATGCTTTAGCATACCGCATGCGTGTGAGTGTTGCCATAATAGCATGATTACCATGAGGCTAGCTGCTTATGTGTTATAACTGCTTGAATGCCTGTGGGTGGAGGTTGAGTTGTTTAAATTGGAACAATGCATTGAACGCGAGTTTTAAGCCCACTAGATAGTGGCAAAACCATCTTTTCTAAAAAAGCCCCACCCGAGGGTGGCAAAACCTGCATTTTAGCCTACTTACGAGTAGCAAACCATTTTCAAAACAAACATGAAATGTTTTGTTCCAATTTAGGCGATTTGGTCTATACTTGTTTGTTGTGCGCATAACATAATAATTCTAGGCTAATAACCGGAATAAGAACGCATAATATTTTCAAAATAAGGTATCATGGTTAGTAGAGGCCGATCTTCGGATCGGGCGAGAGGGGGTGCTCATAGCTGACCTTCCCCAATCGTACCCAAGTTCCCGAGCCGAGGCAACTTTGGTGATGACGGACACGTGGCCTTTGGCACCGAGTCAGGGTTTCCTAAATTCCCCCATTAAAAAATATTTAGGTGGCGACTCTGTATCTGGCAAAGCAGTCCATGTTTGGCACTTCTTTACAAAAAATCTATTTTCAAAAACGATTTGCTGGATTTGGACTCTTTGGTTCAGATTAAGAACCGTGACAAATTGAGTCTTGAACTGTAGTGAGCCCACAAATGAACCGAACGGGGGTCCTCCCCCGGGACATTCGGGGCGCGTCTACAGTGTCCCACCACATCTCCACCAAAGCAGCAAGGAGGGGCCTACTCGCAATGAGGCGCGAGAGTCCCATGCAGAAAGTCCCAAAGCCGGCCCGGTCGACAATATGACGGACCGCATCAGGTAGCTCCATATACCAACCTAGGGCGGTAGTGTTCCCATATCCCCGGAAAGCATGGGAATCTCCCTGTGTTCAAAACAAACAGTTGCGAAGCAATGTTAGAAATACAGTGTTGAATGCACTCAGAATTGATGAAAATGCAGTGTGTGTGCATGCGTCCGAGTCTACACCGATATTGTGTGCGGGCATGCTCGCAATGAACTACAGCATATGATGTATCAGTGTGTTTGAATTGTTCAGTTGAGAATGCAGCGTGTGTGCATGTGTTCAAATTTAAACAGATATCGGGTGTGGGTGTGCTCACAGTGAACTACAGCATGTGATGTATCAGTGTGTCTGAGTTAAGCAGTTAAAGAACAGAATCGACTATCGCAGTTATATGTTCTACATTGCAGAAAATAAAACAGAGGAAGAATATACCTCAGCGGCGCTATAAGACAGATGTGACTCTGGCTCACGCAACAACAGCTCCAGTGGTGCGCCCCGTACATAGCTCCTGAAGTGGCGGATGCCGTCGGGAGGCAATACGTGTATCGCCGGCCTGTAAGTCGCAATATCGAACGACCGGATGCGAAGAGGTAGGAGTTCAACCTCGGAGTCCATGTCCATCTCCGGGGAGTCCCACCACATGGAATGTCGTCTGCCATCTCAAAAGGAGCGTGAAAATGGCCGAAAATGTGAAAAACGAGCAAGAATGCGAAAGGTCAACCCAAAAGTCAACCTCGAGAGGATGAAAAATGGGAGAAAAGATCAGAGTGTAGAAAAGGCACGAAAATCAAGTAAACTCGGGGGGAAACAAACCCCAAGTAGTGGAAACCAAGAAAGAAACACCGAAGACCGAGTTTTGTTCAGTTTAAAGTGTGCGAAATGGGAAGGGTTTCGCGAATCGAACGACGGAAAAGGGTCGAAAACAAGAGAAAAACACGGATTGAAGGTCGGAAAATTACCTAGAGAGAAAGAGGAATGTTTTTCAAGCTTGGAGAAATGAGGAAATGAGGTTTGGAACCCCATATTTAAAGACCAAAGGCCAAAAGACAAAACTGCCCCGAAACTGCCATTTTTGGCCAATCGGCCAAATTGTTAGCCGATCGGCTAAATATTTGGCCGATGAACTTATTTCGTGGCCGATTGATGGCCGGTGGCCTCCCCTTGTGGTCGATGTACCTCCCACACCCTTGTTTGGGTCAGTTATGTGGTTTGGGACCTTCATTACTCAAGACAGTGCAAGAAAGTGCACGTTTGAAGCTTAACCGGCCTTTGTGTTGACCTCGAGCCGTGTCTTCTGTGTGCGATGCTCAGTGCGCACAAGGAGTATCCTTTCTCGTATCCTTTTGTATCTTGCGAGTTCCGCAAATTGCTTTAAATATGTTGTATTACAATGCTTTGTTATGACTATAATAAGCGCGCTCGTCACGTGTCTTGCATTGAACAATGCCTCGTCTTGTTTTGAAGTTGCATTTCAACATCGCGAGTGACGTGCCTTCACCATACTTATGCTGAACATGGGTCTTTCTTGCTTTACACATTGCTATACGTTGTCGCGTATGCTTTACTTACATGTGTTTATGCACCTTCTCGCATTGTTACACACATTGTATGCGTTGTCGCGTAGGCTTTACTTACATGTGTTTATACACCTTTTCGCATTGTTACACACATTGTATGCGTTGTCGTGTATGCTTTACTTACATGTATTTATGCCCTCCTCGCATTGTTATGTTCGTTTCAAATTGCATTGTTAGGCATCCCACTCAGCTTGCATTGTCACACATGCCCTCCTCGCATTGTTATGCGTACACTTAGGTTGCATTGTTATGCATCCCACTCGGCTTGCGTTGTCGCGCATGCCCTCCTCGCATTGTTATGCATACACTTAGGTTGCATTGTTATGCATCCCTTGCTTGCGTTGTCGTGCATCCTCTCTCTCGCATTGTTATGCATACACTTAGGTTGCATTGTTATGCATCCCTTGCTTGCGTTGTCGCATATCCTCTCTCTTGCATTGTTATGCACGCACGCTTAGTTGCGTTGTCACACACCTCCCACTTGCATTGCTGTGCATGTTTCTATCCACATTCATACGTGCATGTGTTTATCTCATATTGAAATGATATCTTGATCTAACGTTGAACATGTGTTTCTACTATATTGTACCTGTTGAATTTCTTTCTTTTGCAGGCACGATATTGTATGTACGGTTCATTTGAAACTGGTGAAACCAAACGATATTATATGTATGGTTCATTCAAGAGACGTTCCGGTTCAGTTTGACTACAAGCCTTTCTCCACTTGCGTGCCGCGTTTGGACGTACCCGCATGTTCGCGTTTATCACACGTTCTACAACCTTTCTCCACTCGCGTGCCGCGTTTGGACGTAGCCGCATTGTTAAGTGCATCGCACCTTTTTGCGCAACCCTTTCTCCACTCGCGTGTCGCGTTTGGACGTACCCTTTCTCCACTCGCGTGCCGCGTTTGGACGTACCCGCATGTTCGCGTTTATCACGCGTTCTGCAACCTTTCTCCACCCGCGTGCCACGTTTGGACGTACCCGCACTATTAAGTGCATCGCGCTTTCTTGCGTAACCCTTTCTCCACTCGCGTGCCGCGTTTGGACGTACCCTTTCTCGACTCACGTACCGCGTTTGGACGTACCCCTCTCCTCTCGCGTTTGGCACGCATTTGGATGACTGCGCTTTCTTGCACAGTCCTTTCCTCTCATGCGTGTGCCACGCTGAGAGATGCTCTCTTCCCTCTCATGCGTGTGCCACGCTGAGAGATGCTCTCTTGCCTCTCTTGCGTGTGATACGCTGAGAGATGTTGTGTTTGAGACTCCGAGTGTCCTCAGTAGTCGCTTTTAATCTTCTCCGCGTGAGGCGTAGTGAGAATTGCATAATTTTCTTACATCCTTTCTGCATGTAATGTAGTTAGATTTGTATTTGCCTGCTTAAAACTGTTGCATGATTTGCTTCGTTACAGCTTTCTTTGCATGATCATAAGTTATATTTGGCACCCTGCATGTCGCTTGCATCTTGCCCCTGCCTTCGGGCACATATCTTGCTATCTTGCATGCTTGTCTAAGTCTTCGGCCTTGTCAAAAATGGATCGTCTCTAGGCTTTGACATTCACTCACGTCATTGTTATTACTTTCGAGTTCTGTCAAAGAGGGGCAACTATAGACACCCCATTTTTGACCATCCTCAAGACTTGGACATCATCGTTTGAACACTCGATGATCATCCATGCTCGTGTTCGTTTTGAGTTCTCGGAGGTCTCGGCTACACGCCTTGCCTCAAGATCTCTCAACTTGTCTGTTTTGTGCTTGGTTGTGGACCAAACACTTGTGTTTTTGCTTCTGAGGGAAGAGGGTGGCTTGTTTGCCATACCCTTAACCCACCGGCCAAGGCTTGAAGCCATCAGCCCTATTTTCTTTCCATCGGCCAAGGTATTGGCCAATCGGCACTATATTTGGTCGGCCGGCACTTATGTTGGTCGATCGGCCATTTTTGGTGGCCGAACCCTGTTCCTCTGCTTTATGCAGATATTTTATGCCAGCTGGCACAGCTGGCATCCACAATTCACCCCCTCCATACACGTGTATGGAAGGATTTGCCCTTTGCTTAGCTTCTCTTAGAAGCTTTAGAATTTGAACTTCTATAAAGAGGGAGCCCCTCCTCCCTCCTCTGGGGTTCAGAAAAATGCCTTAGAAAAGATAGATATAGCCTTGTATCTATCTTGCCTTGTTTCTTCATTTTTGTCCTTCAAAAGTGTAGTATTGTCTTAGTTTAGCACACAAACACCTAGCAATACACCTTCTCTTTGTTGCTGAGGTACTAAGGAGTTGGTTTTGGTGTTCTTGGGTGGGTTTGAACTCAGAAAACCTGCTGGAGCTTTGTTCTTGAAGAGGTTCTACAAGGGTGAGTTCCTTGCTTTAGATACCCCTTTCTTGCTTAGGCTTTTAGCCCTTCTTGCTTATTGTTTTAAGCTTAGCTAACAACTGATAAAAGTTCTGTTTGTACTTGCTTTTGAACTTTGTTTAAGGTCATTTTGAGGTTTGGGGTTGTTTACCCCCCTCTGAGGCCTTGTTAGGCCTTGTTTTAGGCCATCCCTTTTGGCCCTTGCTTTGAGCTTTGCATGGCCTCTCTACCACTAAAATCCGGAAGATTTTTAGTGGTGGAGAGGTGGTTTTGGTGTCCTAAATAGGAGAGGGTCTCCCTCTCCTTGTTGTCTTGAATACTAGCATAAATGGCTTATGTTGGTGGCTTGTATGCCTAGCTTGTTTTAGCTTCATTTCAGCAAGTATTTGTATTGTTTTGCCATGATTTACCTCTGTTTAAAGTTGGTTTAGTGATCTCTTGCATGCACCATATACTTGCCTTGCAATCCCCTCATTGCCTTAACATGTATCTAACATTTAGACCACCATGCTTGCATGTTTTGGCTCAACTTCATGAAGCTTTTAGCCTTGTTTTAACATGTTTGAGCTCTGTTTTTCATTGTCTTGGTCATGCTTACATTTTTTTGTATAGCTACCATGCAATCTAGCTTGTTAGCTTTGGGTGTTTGAGTCACTAGCATGCCCTATTCAGATCATTTCAGTGGTTTGGCATCACTTGTAATATTATTTCAGTCCATATAGTATGCTCATGTACTTGCATTTGTCACTCCTTTAATGCTTTAAAGGGTTTGTGTTTTATGCCTCATGAATGTGTCATTGTGTATGCCACCATGCTTAGGTCTTTGGGATGCCATCTAAGTGAGTTTTTGGGCTTACTTTGACATGCCATAACTCTATTTTTCATTGCTTAAGTCATGCCATATTTGGTTGTAATAGGTGTAGTGCAATTGCCCCTTTTGGCCTTGTATGCATCTTGTTTTGTGCTCACCTTTCTAGCATGTTTTGGCCTCATCCCATGCATGTTCTAGCCTTATTTTGGCCTGCCTTGGGACCGTTTTGGGTCACATTGGTCCTTTGGGGCTTGGTTGATATGGCCATGGTTCAAGTACCTTGGCTAGCTTTGAACTTGAAGTCCATTAGCATGCCTTGCTTGTGTTATGTGTTTAATTTGGCATCACTCTTAACATAATTTCAAAGCTTATGGTGTCACCATACTGCCATGATTGTCACCCCTCACTCATGTTTGGGTGTTGTGACCTTATGTCTTAACTCTTGGACCATTGCATGTGCATGCTCATTGTGCATTTCATTCTATCACTTCATCATTTTGGCCACTGTTTTTGGTGTGGCTGAGGCCTATCCATTTTTAGTGTAAGTCCATGGATCATGCGGTTTGTGTGTCGTTGCATGCTTATCACATTGCATGTTATCGCATCCTTGTCATTGGAATTGTTGTTGCATGCCTATTACATTGAATGTTTGTACGTTTAGGTTGCATTTTGCATGCTTGATTAGGTTGCATTGCATTTGGCATGCTTGTTACCTTAGGCTTGTGTGCACGCTCGAGTCCTATTGCATTTGGCATGTTTGGGTTGCATAGCATTGCATTTCCATGTTGCATTGTATTTGGCATACTTGCTTGCATTACATTGTGTTTAGTTTGGGGTGTCAAACCAAACACGAGGAGCGAGGAACGTTCGTACTTGAAGTGACGAAACATGCCTCAATCCTTAGTCGCCGACGCTATTGATCCAACATGATAGAGTGTGAGGCCTTCATGTGTTTTGTGCATTCATTCCATATTGATTTGCACACTTGGCTCCTTTGGCCATCATGCATTGAAATGCGTGATTGATGGCCTGAGGGTCAAGAACCATACTCCCTTGAGTTCATGACATGATAGAAAGGGTGGTTGTGTACACATTGCTTTGAAAATGCATTGCCATGCTCTGTTTGTCCTCTGCTGCAGCAAAATAGCATTTTGCAGGAAGAGATGGCCGATCGGCCATCTTCAGTGCCGGTCGGCTACAAATTTATGGCCGAGAGCCCCATTTTTGGTCGATGACCAGTTCCCCTTGGCCGATAGCCTTTCCACTTGGCCAATGGCCTCTCACAGCACCCAGAAGGTGATTCAGAAGCATCCTTGAGACTTGCGTAGTTTTCAGAGGTGCAGAGCAGTGTAAACAGAGGTAGCATGAGCATAGCAATAGATTTCCAAGCGGAGCCGAGCATGCATGCATTTGTCCCTCTTTCCGAGGCCTCTTTACCGCTTTAGTAGCTTAATTAATTTTTTTAATTAGTTAAGTGTTGTGTACTAATTAATTAGCTACTTAGTTAGTTAATTAGTCAATTTGTATTATTCTTTCAGACCCTCCGTCGAGAGGGCCAATTTTGTAATAAGTGTGCGTGAGTGTGTGAATGTCTTCCAACCCCACGTCTTTCTCCATTTTACTTAACCGCTTACGATGGTTAGTTTTAGGGCATGTTTAAATTAGCATCCTTATGTTTGCATGTTTGCATCCATTCATCTGTATTGCATGCACCGAGCTCAGCGCATCATACTAACTGCATTGTATTTCAATTCCTACTTGAATACATGTATCGAGTGTTGCATTTCACATGCCATTCTTAGATTGGCCGAGCCTATTCTAGTTGCATTTTGCATGTGTTGCATTAGGCATCTTAACATAGCTAGGATCATGCATTGGTTACTAATTAGCTATTGTTTTGGCTCGGAGTACTAGGTAAGCTTTTATGCTTTAGCATCCCTGTATGTGTGTTATTGGTTGCCATGATAGCATGCTTGCCATGAGAATATTTGCTTAAATGATATAACTGCCTGAATGCCTGTGGGTGAAGGTTAGATTACTTGAATTGGAACAATTCATCGAAATACGAGTTTATTAAGCCCACTTAAGGTGGCAAAATCATGTTTTCTAAAGCCCACTTGAGGGTGGCAAATCCGCGTCTTAGCCTACTTGCGAGTAGCACCTTCAAACCATTTTCAAACAAACAAACATGAGATGTTTTGTTCCAACTTAGGCGATCTAGTCTATACTTTTGTGTTGTGCGCATCACATAGTAAATTCTAGCTAATAACCGGAATAAGAACGCATATGTTTTCAAAAACAAGATATCATGTTAAGTAGTGGCCGATCTTTAATCGGGCGAGCGGGGGTGCTCATAGATGACCTTCCCCAATCGTACCCAAGTTCCCGAGCCGAGGCAACTTTGGTGATGACGGACACGTGGCCTTAGGCAACGAGTCAGGGTTTCCTAAATTTCCCAAAATAAAATATTTAGGTAGCGACTCTGTATCTGGCAATGCAGTCCATGTTTGGCACTTCTTTCTTAAAAATCAGTTTTCCAAAACGATTTGCCAGATTTGGACTCTTTGGTGATTTATCGGTCTCGCATTGCACTTTGTGGGATTAGATTCAGAACCGTGACATTTGAGTCCGAACTGTAGTAGCAAAGCCCGAGGGCACGTCTACACATTTCAATGTGTTTTTGGGGTTATCTTGCCATGATATAACTCTGATTTTTTGTTGGTTAAGTCATCACATGCATGGTCTTAATAGGTGTAGTGTAATCCGCCTTATCTGCCTTGTATGCATCATGCCTTATGCCCTTCATGCTAGCTTGTTTTGGCTTCCTTCCATGCATGTTTTAGTATCATTTTGCATGATCTAGGATTGTTTTAGGTTACCCTTGCCATATCCTTCATGCTTTGTATAGCTATAGTGCAATTGGCCTTGCTAGTTTTGTGTTTTGATTGACTCATGCATGCTATCTTTGAGCTATTTAGATGATTTGGCATCATTTAATACTTCATTTCAGAGCTTATAGCATTGACATGTTCCCACTTCTTTCATGCTTTGAATGCCTTTGAGTATTGTGCGTTGTTGCCTTATTATGGCCTAGCATGTATGCCATCTTGCCTAGGCCTTTGAACCTCCATCTTAGCATGCTTTGGTCCATGTTTTGACCTACTTGAGCTCTGTTTGTGGTTGGTTCATGCATATGTGCCATGTATTGCATGTCTCCTTTGTAGTCCTCTTTGCTAGCTTTCATGCTTTAGGATCATTGCATGCTATGCTTGCTTTGTTTGAATGATTTGGCATCATTTCATAGCTTAATTTCAGTGCATTTAGTGTTGTTACACTTCCGCATTTATCACTCCTTGAGCCTTCTTGAGGGTTGTGCTCTTAGGCCTATTTGGTTGGCCAATGCATTGTGCATGCATGCTTTGTATTTTGTGCCTTTATTTTGGTGTTTTGGCCACTGATTTGGGCATGGCTGAGGTCTATCCATTTTGGTTTAAGCCCATTGAGCATTGTGTATGCCATGTTACATCGCATCGTGTATGTTATGTTATTGTTTGCATTGCGCGTGCCTTGCTCTTGATTTGCATTGTGTATGCTATGTTCATTTGCATTGTGCATGCTAGTTTCATTGTATCATATTGTTACATGCTTATGTTGTCTTGCATTAAATATGCATGCATTAGCATTGTGCATTGTGTATGCCATTAGCTTTGTTAGGTTGTTCATGTTGCATTGCATGTTGCATGCTTAAGTCATATTGCATAATTGCATGCTTGTTTGTATTGCATTTTTGCATACTCCATGTTACATAGCATTGTACATGCCATGTTATGTGTTGCCTTTTGTTTGGAATAGGTGTTAGTCCAAACACGGGAAATGAGGAACGTTTCATACTTACAAGTGATGAAACGTGCCTCAATTTTCGGTCGCCGATGCTCTTGATCATACATGATAGAGTTCTAGGCCTTATGTGTTTACTTGTGCATTCATTTTCATATTGAATTGTGCAACTTCGCCTCTCGGCCATTATGCATCGAGATGCGTGATTGGTGGCTTGAGGGTCGAGAACCACACCTCCTTGAGCTTATGAAATGATAGGGAGGGTGGTTGTGCACACATATCTTGCAAATACATTGCCATGTCCTTCCTTGCTCTTTGTTGCAGAAAACTAGAGTTTGGCAGCAACAACTGGTCGGCCAGCCAGAAAAATGAGCTGGCAGACCACTTTTTCTGGTTTCTTACAAAGATAGGTGGTCGGCCATGGCTGGTGACACCCCTAGGTGGTCGGCCATCCTCCCACAGGTTCCCATGGTGGAGTTTAAGCTTTCTGGAGCTTGGTGCAAGGTTCTGAAATCAAATGCAAACAGAGGCAAGTTGGGGCATCGCGTTGGATTTTCGAACGAGACGACCGGACATGCATGCACTGTTCTCCCTTTGAAGCTCCTGTTTTACTGCTTTACTTAACTAATTTGCTTAGCTAGTTCGCTTAGCTAGTTCATGCTTTGGTTTTGTAATTAAGTAGTTAATGCGTTTAGTTGCTTATTTGTTGTGTAATAGCTTAATTAGCTAACTAGGATTAGTTAATTGGTTTTGTTTGTAATAATTAGTGTAATTAGCTTAGGTTAGCTAGTTAGCTTCTTATTCGGACCGTTCGTCGAGAGGGCCAATTGTTGTAATAAGCATGCATATGTGTGATGCATGTCTTCCAACCCCCATTTCTTTCTCCCTTTTACTTAACCGCTTACGATGGTTAGTTTTAGGGCATATTTCATTTAGCATACCTTATGCTTGCATGCGTGCATCCATTCATCTGTATTGCATGCATTGGGCTCGGCACATCATACTAATTGCATTGTATTTCAATTCCAAGTTGAATACATGTATCGAATTGTCGCATTTCACATGCCATCTTAGAATAGCCGAGCCTATTTTGAATTGCATTCTTGCATGTGTTGCATTAGCCATCTTAACATGAATTAGGATCATGCATGATTTTTAACTAGTTCTCTGTTTTGGCTCGGAGTACATTGTGAGTGTTTACGCTTTAACATACTGCATGTGTGTTAATGTTGCCATGAAAGCATGCTTGCCATAAGGCTAACTGCTTACTTGAATAACTGCCTGAATGCCTGTGGGTGAAGGTTGGGTTGTTTGAATTAGAACAATTCATTGAAATCCGCGATTTAGCCTACTTGCAAGTAGCAAACTTTGAATCATTTTCACAAACGAACATGCAATGTTTTCTTCCAAATTAGGTGATCTAGTCTATACTTGTATGCTGTGCGCATCACGTAGTAAGATTAGCTAATTAACCGGAATAAGAACACATATGTTTTCAAAAACAACATATCATGCTTAGTACAGGCCGATCTTTGATCGGGCGAACGGGGGTGCTCATTGCATGACCTTCCCCTCTCGTACCCAAGTTCCCGAGCCGAGGCAACTTTGGTGATGGCGGACACGTGACCTTAGGCACGAGTAAGGGTTTCCTAAATTCCTCCCAAAATAAAATATTTAGGTGGCGATTCTGTATCTGGCAAAGCAGTCTATGTTTGGCACTTCTTTATAAAAATTAGTTTTCCAAAACGATTTGTCGGATTTGGACTCTTTGGTGATTTATCGGTCTTACATCGCACATTGTAAGATTAGATTCAGAACCGTGACATGAGTCCGAACTGTAGTAGCTCAAAACAAAACGAGATTCGCGCCCCCTCGCAGGCGCGGATGTCAGAGAGTTCCCGGGAGCACGTCTACACTTCCATGGTTCCGTATTCACACAGATACGATGTGAGGTGTGAGCGGAGGCCCCGAGAGTCTTTCTCATTCTCCTGTCGATATTTTGACATAGTAGCCACAGCGAAGGTATTTCAAACCTTACAGTTTATCTGAGCTTTGCTTCATATTGCACTTTCAATAGCAGCTAACAACCTGTATATCTGCCATTTGCAAATCACCTGGCAGCCCTGGGCAGTACTGCCTAGCGCGGTTAGAGATTAGTTCGCAAGCGCTCGAGAGGCCTCATGCTTCCGAATCTTGTTCGAGGGCCTGGTCTGTCGGGCGTGGTTTTTGAAAGAATAGTTCTTGCGACAGAGCCTCGGCTTGCCTGAGCCGATGGTCCCAATGCCACCTCCTACCTATATGAGGATCACAGGTACACCGAGCAAAAGATGATTGACTTTACCCGGGGCTAGGATGCTGACTTCTTCAAGCTCGACGGCGACTACACTGTCTTCATCTAGACATATCTTATGCCACCTCTAACCGGCACTCACAGGGGTGAGAGAGACAGACCTGTAACCGCAGCAGAGGGAGCTGGAGGATCTAGGGCGACTCAAGCCTGTGGCAGGAGAGGCTCTAAGCCGAGACAGAAAGCAAGGTGGCTAGAGCTACCCACCACTATGACCTGCCAGGGACGCACCATCTGGTCACGAGCTTGTCGGAGTTCGAGGCCCGACTCCAGTATGCACCATACTTTACGTATTGCACATTCATTTCATTTCAATCATGTTTTGTAGACTGCTAATGATCTCAACACTTTTGCAGGCTTCCATCGATTACACCGGGTAGGCTCTTGAGCTATCGGCTTCTCTGATGGGGATGCTTCAGACCAGCATGGACCTGCTCAACATTTACGGCATTCCGGTAAGTTCTTTCAACTTACACTCCAAAACTCTCTGCAATCTGCTCCACACTGATTTGATGCATTTAACCATACTGCATTAATATACTGCACCTATATACCGCTCACAGCATTCATACGCTGCATTTAATACCATACTCAGCTTCGCGTATCATAACTGATGCATTTGCCAAACTGTTCTTTTCAGGTCCCATTCCAGATGCCAGCCGCAGCGGGACCTTCGATGCCTCCTCCGAGAGTAGGGAGAGAGAGGCGGGGCACTCCGACACACAGCCAAGGCAGGGAGAGATGCACTCACCCCGAGAGCAGGTCACCAGAGCCTATCCCGGAGGATGATGAGAGTGACGAGCGTAAGGAGTCAGCGAGTCCGCAGTCCGAGTCATCTCAAGATGGAGGCGACGATACCGGCTCGGGTTCTGGGGAGGGGAGCGGAGATGTTGAGGAGGGCTCTGACTCCAATTCGAGCAATGGTGCTAATGGCGATAGCTCCGAGTCCACTCAGTCGTGGAAGAGGACGAAGAGGGCCTCTCGACCCTGAGGTGGTTGGCACGAATCCAGACACTTTTTGCTTTAGTTTTCCTTTTTACTAGTTGTATAAACACATTGTACAGCCTTAGACAGTTTTGTTTTCTTTAAAACTTATACCTTTGTAAAAAAGAAACCATGACTGGAAAAGAAAACAACCTTTTTGATTAAAAAGTGTTGCATTTTATATTCTGAGCATCGCATCACACTATTTCGCACAAAAACGGGATTGATGAAAATGAACATTTGTATATTGCAAAGTCAAGTGGTGAACCGACACAACAAACATAACAAACAAAATAAGACAACTTAAAAGAACAACTCGATAAGCAACACAACAACAACAACAACTCAATGAACAAAGTAACAAACCGATAAATGACATAAATACAACTCAATAAGCAAAAATTGCAACAACTCGATAAACAAATTGAAACAACACAGGTACGACTTCGTAAAACCGCCACAAAATGCATCCAAAGTGGAACAAGACGTAAGTTCTCAGCACTTCCAACACATGGACAGCTCAGGGAGTAAAAGGAGAGGCCATCGGCCAAAGGAGGAGGCCACCGGCCACCATAGGGGGCCATCGGCCACTAGTACTAGCCGATTGGCTATAAAAATGGTCGGTCGGCCATTAAACTTGGCCGGTCAGCCACTAATGCAGAAAATCGCCAGATTGTTGCCACCTGTCTTCCACTCAACACCTTATCTTCTACAAAAGCTCCAGCTTCGTAGTTTCTTCATTTCAGTTCTGTTTTTGCTCCAAATGGAACCATTCTTTGCCGAAAAACTCTCCGATTGGATCGCAGCTCTAGATGGCTCAGAAAAGCTGAATTTCCGGGGTTTCAAGATAAATGCACTATTCACGCTTAGTCGCACCCCGCTGCGTTTTCCGTTTCACCATGTCGCGGCTAGGTGTTGGAACCCGATTACACACGTTTTTAGCTTTGGCGGACAAGAGATGTGTCCCACTTTTGAAGATTTCCAAGCTTTGATGGAATCTCGGCGTGATGAAGAGATCTTGCCCCAATTCTACTTTGGCCACATCCAAGCTTTAGGACGAATGTGTGGGTTTACTTTGCATGACTCTCGGTCTTTGATTCAGAACGGGGAGTTGGATATTTCCAGCTTGGTTCATCGGTTTTCTGATGCCGGTAACTACGGTGATCATCTTTGGCAAAGTTTTCGGGGACACGCCCTCTGCTTGTGCATGTTGTCTCATTTCTTGCTTGCCTCGGGCTTTGGAGGGTCCAGCATTCGTTTGATTGAGGTTGCCCAAGGTTTAAAGGAAGGCAAGAGCTACATTGTCATGACACTAGCTGAGACTCTGATAGGTTTGGATGCTTTCCATTGCCGGGAGACAAGCAAATTCGCAGGGAGTCCACTACTCTTACAGGTAATGTTTCCCGCATTTCTCACATGTGTATTTCTCACATCACTCGGCCCTCAGGCTCTGTTTTTCTCTCAAAACCCTTTCTCACTTTTCTCTCCACGTACACCTCTCTATTCTTTAATCTCTCTTATTTTTCATCTCTCCCCAGATATGGCTGATGGACAAGTTAAAAGTAGTGGACTCATGCCAGCATATTCAGCACGCGGCTATTTCTTCCGGCAACGACTAGTTGATGCTCCAGATGACGGATGGTGGTGCGAATGGATGTGCAGTCTATCCACTGTCAACATTTCTTGGCGCTGCCCCTGGCTTAATCTACCGGTGATGAGCTACAGCATGTCTCGCCAGCCCGGGATTCAACTGATTGGTCTGACACATTGTGTCTTCTACTTTCCATTTCGATTTCGGTGCCAATTCGGCTACAACCAGACTTGCCTGGAAAAGGGGATAGCGTACCCTGCTGCATTTCCAGTCTGAGGCTCACAGCTAGCTCGGTATGCCACAATATGGAGAACAAGAGAACTTCTGGCCCCCGCTTCCAATTTCAGTTTTGCCCTTTCTGGCGAGTGTATAGCCTGGCTTGAAGATGAGGCACAAACCGAGCCTACTTTGGCATCAGAAGCTTCCACCAGCTCTGGAAGGGGACGCAGGAACACCTGACTATGCCTGGAGTTTATTGCTTAATCAGTACTTTCAAGTTTTCTAATGAATGTAATAAAAAGCAACTTCAATTTGTATTTAAGAGTAGGAGAACTCTGTACTGAAATCAATGAAATTGAAGGTTATGGGTACTGAAAATTTTCCGTTTGGTCCAAGAATGATCTAAGTTGTAAAAAGATTAATTTGAACAAAATCAACTTTTATTAAAACTTTTCAAAACCATTTTCGATATGGATCACAACTGGACACACCCGAAATCTATCGCTAAGATGTACAACCCCGGATCCAATCAACTGGAAAGTTGTCCCTTGTCTGAATAGCACTGCACTGGAGATCACAACCGAGCTCTTGAATGCAGAATAGACAAAGATGACCAACAAAAATCACATGGACACAGTTGATTTGGAAGTGTTTATGGCTGGACTTCAGAATGAAGTTGCCTACGTATCCCGAAGATGGTAATCAAGCTTTACGTAGTTCGATTCTGGTTCACTCGTGTTTTAACACTCTCATTTTGTGCTCTAACTTTTGCCAAGGCTGCCCTTTCTGGGTTTTCAACCTTGTGAGCTCAGTTTTTATTATTTCAAATTTTTTGTGCTCTAATTTTTGCCTAGGTCGCCCTTTCGGGTTTTCGGCCTAGCGAGCCACTCAGGGATAGTATTTCTTCAACTTGTCGATGTTGATCGGCTGGGAGAACTCTAGGCCATCTAGGTCCATAAGCACAACAGCTCCACCCGACCAAATTGACTTGATGATATAGGGACCAGTCCAATTAGGTCTGAACTTGCCCCTAGGGTCGTAGATGGGAGCTCGGTTGTCTTTAAGCACCAAATCCCCTTCTTTCAAATTCATGGACTTAACTTTCTTGTTAAAGCCCTGGCAATTCTTCGTTGATAACCCTGGACGTGATACAGTGCTTTCAGCCTTCTCTCGTCGAGCAGCATGAGTTCTTCGAACCTGCTCTGCTGCCAATCTGACTCAACTATCTAGTACTCAGCCATTACCCGCAGTGATGGAACCTTAACTTCCATAGGCAGACCAGCCTCCATCCCATAGACCAAGGAGTACGGAGTTGCCCTAGTAGAAGTTCGAATTGAAGTCCGGTAGCCCTAGAGAGCAAATGACAGTTTATCTGGCCAGTCTCTGTAGATTTCCATCATTTTCTGCAGAATATGCTTGATGTTCTTGTTGGCGGCCTCAACAGCTCCGTTGGTTTGCGGCCGATATGTAGATGACTTATGAAAAGCCACGTTGTACTTCTCCAACAAGTTGATCACCTCCTTTTTGAAGTGGGAACCATTATCCAAAATAATCTCATTCGGGACCTCATAGCGACAGATAATGTTGTTCCTGATAAACTTAACAACATGCGATGCCTTCAGCACAGCATAAGATTGGGCCTCGACCCACTTTGTAAAGTAATCTATCGCCACCAGAATATACTCATGCCCGTTCGACCCCTTCGGAATAACTACCCCAATCACATCAATCCCCCAGACTGAAAACAGCCACGGTGAATTCATGTTGTATAGCTTCCACGGCGGAATGTTCATGCGGTTTGCATGGATTTGGCATTTGTGGCATCGCCGGACAAAGCCAATACAATCCTCCTCCATGGTTGACCAATAATAACCCTGTCTAAGGATCTTCCGGGCTAGCATTACCCTGCTCATGTGTGCTCCACACTCTCCCCTGTGGATGGCCTCCATCAGCGCTTAGATTCTTCAGCATCAACACAGTTTGTGCATCCCAAGATGACCCCGCTTGTACAGTTTACCTCCGCAGATGATGAACTGAGCAGCCATTCTTCGTATTACCCTCTTATCTTTGGCATTTGCCTCTGGTGGATAAGCCTCCTTTTCCAAGAAGTTCTGGATATTGTGATACCAGGAGTTCTGATCTTGTACCTTATCTATTGCGGCAATCAACTCGTAGGCCGGCACATACGCTATTCAATGATGATTGACGCATCCAGACTCCCAAAGGGATGTCTATCATAGAAGATAGAGTTGATAAGGCGTCGGCGAACCTGTTGCTCTCCCTCAACCAATGGGTGAAGGTTAAGTTCTCAAACTTGGGAATTAGCATGTCCAGAGTTTGGTGATAGATTTTCATCATTTCTTCCTTCACCTTCTAGTCTCCTTTTGCTTGAGACACAACAAGGTTCGAGTCCTCGATAACATCCAACCTTTTTGCCCCTAGTTCCAGGGCGACTTCTAAGCCAACGATACATGCCTCATACTCAGCCTCATTGTTCGATACCTTGAACTGGAGTTTGAAAGCTAGGGGTATGTGGGAATTGTCAAGTGCTATAACAACACCCCTATCCCATACCCGTATTGGTTTGACGCTCTGTCGAAGAACATAGTCCAGACCTCTTCTTCAAGCTACAGAATGGCCTCATCCAGGAATAGATACTCTACTGCTTCATCCCCTTCCACCGAGTGATCGGCTAGGAACTCCACTACCGCTTTTCCTTTCACAAACTTGTGCGTCATGTACTTCAGATCGAATTCAAAGAGAATAAGCAACCAACGAGCTAGCCTACTTGTAAGCACTGGTTTCTCGAAGAGATATTTGATGGGATCTAATCTTGAAACCAGTATTACAAAGTGAGCTAACAAGTAGTGCCTCAACTTCCTAGTAGCCCATACCAAGGCCAGACAAGCCTTCTCCAGCGGAGTGTAGCGGGTCTCGTAATCCAACATTTTCTTGCTCAGGTAGTAGATAGCCTTCTCCACCTTATCCTCAGATTCCTGCGCAAGCATGCAGCCCATTGTCGTGTCGGTCACTGATAGGTGAAGAATCAACGGTTTCCCCGGCTCTGGCGACGACAATACATGTGGGTTTTGTAGGTATTGCTTAATCTGTTCAAAAGCAACTTGGCATCGGTCATTGTAGACACCCCATTTTGACCGGCCCTAAGACTTGGGCGCTTTCTTTTGATTACTCGATGATGACAATTAGAATGTGTTTCTCATAGAATCCTCAGTAAGAGAGATAGAATTTGAACTTTAATCCCAACTTTCACCGTTATGGCCAAATCATTTTAAAATACTAAATATTTCATTAGTTTAGTATTTTTGTAATTTTGCATAATTTTATTCATATATTTGGTGTTTTTGTATAAATTGGTATAAATTATATATTTTATATGTATAAAATAAAATAATAAAAGTTATATTATTATATTACATGTTTAGTATTTTGGTATAAATTATATATTTTAGATATTTTATATATATATATTATATATATATATATATATTATAAAGGAAATAATAAAAACAACTCGTTTGATGTCGGTCTACCGACATCAAACATCAAACAATATGTATATATATTTATATTATTATTATTATACTATAATTTGCCTATATAAGGCAATCAAGAGAAAGAAAAGAATGAGAGGCCCAGCAGAGAAGAAAAAGGAAAAGTCTGAGAGAATCAAAAGGAGATGAGGGAGGCTAATCAGAAAGAGAAAAGAAAAAAGGGGGAAGGGTCTGAGAATTAGATTAGAGAATCAGAGAGGGAAAAAAGAAGTGGTGCGAGAGAGTTTGAGAAGAGAGAGAGAGAGAGAGAGCAAAAATAAAATATTTTCTTTGATATTTTTATTTCCATTTCATCAATACAGCATTCAAAAACCAACCACTAAAGCTGTAATTCCAAATTTTGGACTGAGAATTGAGAACACATTCCACAGACTTGAGAGTAATCAAAAGAAAGTTTGTAACTCAGAAAATTCATCATGTCCCCAAAAGGTCAGTTTTCGCAAATTTTCATTTAATTTAAAACTGTGATATAATTTGTTTAAATACTTCATTTACTTCTTTTCATAACTGTTTTTTTTATCGCTTTAATGAGATGGCTACACCACCCACATATCTACTGTAATTTAAATATTTATATATAAACTGTTGTAATTTATTACTTTAAATAATTTACCCCACGGATGAATAATAACCTCCGGCGGTGAATTGTAACTTCTGGCGGTGAATAGTAACCCCGACGATGAATAGTACCTCTGGCGGTGAATAGTAACCTCCGGCAGTAAGTAGTACCTCCGGCTATTTAATTCTACTTGCTTTCTATAGCTTAATTTCAACACTATTATATGCTATTTAGGGGGCTATTTAATTTATTTCAATGATTTATGTTTTAAATATCAAGTTTGTTTGTTCTAACCAATTAATCAACTTCGCATAATCATCTCTGCAACCTCCTTCCATTCTTTGCTTATTTCAATTAAAAAGTTGTGAAAAATTAAGATTGTGGTTCAAGTATAACAAAGGAACTCTTCCATGCTTAACGGTTTAATCTCTTCGGGGTTCATTACCAAAGGTATAAAACACTATATGCTTAATGATTTAATCTCTTTGGAGATTCACTACCAAAGGCATAAAACATTTTATGCTTAGGAGGTTCATTACCAAAGGTATAAAATATTCTATGCTTAATGGTTTAATCTCTTTAGAGATTCACTACCAAAGGCATAAAACATTTTATGCTTAAGAGGTTCATTACCAAAAGTATACAACGTTCTATGCTTACTGATTTAATCTCCTAGGGGATTTACTACCAAAAGCATAAAACGTTCTATACTTAACGGTTTAAATTCATTAGAGGTTCACTACCCTAAATGTATACATGTTCTTATACTAAAGCACAATCTTTTATTTTTCATTTCTCTTTATTCATCAGTGTGTTTATTTTTAAGGGACTAATTGACCCTTGGAAATCACCAAGAAAAGTGTCATTATCACTTATTATCAAGTTTGGATCTCAAGTCATTATCAGTTAAGTTTGGGTTTTTCTAAGTCTTTATCACTCTTTTGAGTTTGACTAGTCCTTGTTGCACATCTTGAGTTTGACTTGGAATCCCTTATCGCTAGTAAATAAGTTTGACTCTTCCTTTATAATTTCCCCCAAAGAAAATAAGATTTGTTTCTCGGGTTAAGTTGATGATTGTTTCTCTTTGTTGCGTTTTGGAC
Organism: Camellia japonica; assembly: GCA_030407325.1. Classification (NCBI taxonomy): domain Eukaryota; kingdom Viridiplantae; phylum Streptophyta; class Magnoliopsida; order Ericales; family Theaceae; genus Camellia; species Camellia japonica. Next base: position 121,668,539 of record JAPPVO010000019.1, read on the forward strand.
TTAGTGGACGTAAATATCACTTTTGCACAAACAGGAGAAAAGATAAAGAAATGGAAAGGTAATAAAAAAGGCTAATAAAATTGGTTAAAATTGGATTAGAACCGACATAAAGAACCAATATGATTAATTGAATTCAGCCGGACGTTATACCGAGTTTATTGTGTCAAGGTTTATTGTAATAAATTAAACAGCCCCTTTCATTTATTATTCATTCGGCTTTGTAATAATTATTTATTCGGACATTTGGACATTTGAACCCTCCTTCGCGAGGACAAATATGTAATAAGTTGTATGCCTTCCAACCCCCATTCTTTCTCCCTTTTAGTTCACTGCTTATGATGGTTAGATTAGGGACATCATGTTTAAATTAGCATTTCCATGACTTGCATCCATTCGTTTTGTATGCATAAAAGTTCGGCTCATCATATTATTCAAATGTCAAATTCAAACTCTTTACTTGAATACATGCTCTATCACATGCCTTGAATTGACTCGCATGCCATGCTAGTAGCCGAGCTTATTACTTGCACGTTGTATGTGTTGCATTAGCCATATCGCATTAATTAGGATCATGCATTTTTTTCTAACTATTTACTTTCTTTTGACTCGCCTTCGGACATAAGGTAAGTTTTTATGCTTTAGCATATTGCATAAGTGTGATTGTTGTCACATCAAACATACTACCATGAGGCTAAATGCTTACTTGATATACCTGTTTGAATGCCTGTGGATGAAGGCTAATCACTTGAATTGGGATACTTTGATTCATGTATATATGAGATCACCATTTTCAGTGATACATATTCAAAACATTTTTTTCAAAACAAACGTGGAATCAAATGTTCCAACTTTTCATGAAATTAGTCTATACTTGTATGTTACATATAGAACAAGAGCATATATTGTACATAAAAACCACATCATGATTAGTAGAGGCCGATCTTTGATCGGGTGGGTGGGGTGTTCAATTATTGACCTTCCCCTCTCATACCTAAGTTCCCGAACCAAGACACTTTGGTAACAACGAACTAATGGCCTTTGGCACGAGTCATGGGTTTCCTAAATTTTCCAAAAATAAATATTTAGGTGGCGACTCTGAAATCTGGCAAAGCAGTCCATTTTTGGCATTTGATTCAAACATCGATTTTCCAAAAGAAATTGCCAGATTTGGACTCTTTTTGTGTTTCCACTGTTTCACATTGCACTTATGAAATCAGAATCAGAACCAACACACAAGTAGGGTCCGAACTGTAAAGGCTATTCATTCTTCGGAAAGGGAGCGCGAAAAGCCGAGCTACAGTTTCTGGCAACTATGTTGGGGATTTAGAGAACTTGACTTGAAATTTATGATGTGAATTTTTATCTACATTTATATGTTCTTTGCATTGCATTTGCATTGGTGCACCTAAGTCCCTGTGTTTGCCATCTATTATTCCTGGATGGTTTGCCGGAGGCTTGCCTACAAAGCTTGCCAAAAGGCTGACCGGTCATGGGCTTTGTCAAGTTGGGAACACAACCCTTGGATCTGGATTACCGATGTATCGCTTGATCCTCCTTTCACTTCTCGGTGTTAGGCGTGAGAGGTATATTAGGTAATCTTGCTGAGGTACCCTTTTTCACCAATCGGCCTAACTGCATATAGTAAAGCCATAGTGACTGTTCCAATATAAGACAGGATGCTCTCCCATTCCTAGGATGTATGATACCATTTGTTTGAATAGTGAACCCTAAATCAGTTCAAAAAGCTAGGACAGGATAACCCTACCCTCCATAGGGGTGTTTGTTCTTTTCTTGCTATGTGCAATATATTGGATCTATACAAGGGTTCTCAAATTCTGAACAGTGGTTCAGGCATTTCAGTTTGTGGGGTTGAGTTCAGTGTGTCGGCATGAGTTAGCAGTAATCAGTGATTAGTTGAGTCGAAACACTGCTAAATTTCTGATTGGGGGTCCCATTGATTTTTTGCAAGGTAGTTTGCAAACATGGCTTCAAAACAAAAAAAAAAACTGATATCCCACAAAGTCCACCAATGTAAATAAATAGAACTTGTGAGATATCCGACCATTTCTGTAATTGGGGAGTGACCACCTGTTGATTACATGGGCTTTATTTTGAATGTTGTGGCTGGCCTACTGATGGGTCGTTGAACACACCAAAAATAATCACTAAACTATACCAAATTCTATCGGAATAATGGCAAGTCCAGGTATCGATCCACAGGGACAATTGTGAAATTAAACTAATTTAATTGTTAAATTCCTAAATTAATTTTGATAAAAAGATTGATTGTCCATAGCCTAAATTAATAACAAATAAATTAAACTAAGGAATTAAATTATCAATAATAAATGAAATTGGGTTTACTGAATTGGGGGAAAAACTAGGGCAAAGAATCCACTACTAGCCACGTAATTAGGGTTTCCAATTGAAATCAATTATGCTATGGTTTGAACGGATTAATGCTTCACAACTACAAACTCAAAGCATTTAACAAGAAGATCATCACATTCAATGTACGAGCACGAACCATCTCAAGTAATACAAATCGTTCACTCTAAACTAAGGTAGTGATACGACTCGTTCCTCGTAGCATGGTTCGTCTCATACCTTGAATGTGAAGGAATAGAAAACTCATGTATGGATAACATTCAACAATCACAGAAAGTCAAATATTCGAAGAAATAATGAAAAATATATAAAAGAAACTTCTAAATCACCATGCAAATGTTCAAACCTTTACATAATTAAAAGTCAAAAAGAAAACAAAATAATTACATGGCTAGGGTTTCATCAAAAGCCTAGAAAAGGAGATTAGCCACTCATGGAGGAGTGGAAGGAGGTAGATGGAGAAGAAACCACCATGGGAGACATCCTTGAAGCTTTTTGTTTTTCTTCCCTTCCAAACCCTAGCCTCTCCTTTTAGGTCAAAACAAGTTCAGAACCCTAGAAAAGCCTTTTCCTTGCCATTTGATACTTCCAATCTCGTCCAAACAAGTTTAAAATGTCGGGCTGACTTTCCCAGAAAAAGTCAACGCACGTGCGGGGAAGTCAACTCTGTCCAAATTCTGTCTTTTTGCCCATTTTATGCTTCAACGATGTACAACCTGATTGACATTCAACACACATAAAGTATACAGTTTGACCAGCAAGTGAAGTTAAGAGATTCTAATTAACGGCCTCAATGATGTACAATTCGGCCTTAATCACCTACACTTTGACTAGCAAATTGAAAGTGGTTTTATTCTGAGTTTTGAATTGAGTATTGAGTCGAAGTTTGATTCCACCAAGTTTGTAGAGTTGGGATCAGACTCGAGTCATTCTAGTGAGTTAGAGTCTGTTGATTTCGATAGTGCTGACCTAGACATTTCTATCCTGTCTAGGTCTTCTTTGTCATTTTCTTTTGAGTCTGTTGTCAAAAGTCTGTTGTCATTGCTGAGTCATAGTCTCTTTTCAATAAACAAAAAAAAAACAAAACAAAACAAAACAAAACAAAATGCCATAGAGTCTGCCTACTTCTCTGTGCCTTTAACTCATCGCATTGACCAAAGTTTTTCAAAACTTTTTCCAAAACTCTGATAAAAACAAAGAGGAAGAATTTCCTCGGGATTTGCAATTTTTGATCAACTGAGAAGAAGAGAGGTGTACTAAGCCCTTGATGAATAAAATCATTTTTGTTAATGTGGGTACTGAGAAGGATCTTGGCTTGGTCCAAATTGGTTCCATCTTGTCTTTGTAAGAGTACGAGTGATTAGTCACTTTGTGAAAAGATTTCAAAAACTGTTTTTACGTGGTCCTACGAAGACATGCCTCGAATTGATTATAAATAAAATCATTTTTGTTAATGTGGGTACTGAGAAGGATCTTGGCTTGGTCCAAATTGGTTCTATCTTGTCTTCGTAAGAGTACGAGTGATTAGTCACTTTGTGAAAAGATTTCAAAAACTGTTTTTACGTGGTCCTACGAAGACATGCCTCGAATTGATTATACAGCATCAAATCCCTCTTGACTCGAGGTGCAACCTCCTTAGCTCCTTAGCTTTCAAACCATGATTCAAAATAGTCAATGATCAATCAAAGTGTAAGGCTTGCATAGCCGAATTGGAAATAGCCCTTGAACTAGGGGCCATGATGTGATTCAAATGGATTCAGCCCTTCCACTAGGGGCAATAAGGTCAAATGTGATTCCAGATTTGAAATAGCCCTTGAACTAGGGGCGAAAGTGTGAGGCTTACATAGCCCAAAATGGAGGCAACCCTTGAACCCTTGAATTAGGGGCAAGAAGGTCGAATATGATTCAAATCAGAAATAGCCCTTGAACTAGGCGCAAAAAGGTCAGATGTGATTTAGATTTGAAGCAGCCCTTGAACTAGAGGCAAAAGCTTGGATGTAATCAAAGAATTAAAACTAGATCGTTTCCCAATGAAGACCACCCAAAAAGGCAAAACCCAGAATTTGAGAGAATGAATTTTATTATTGAAGGACAGTCGAGTTCTAGTCGAGTTCCTATCCACTACACTAGGGGCAACACTAGGGGCAAATTCAGACCTAATTAGTCTAATCCCTACATCATCATATCTACTAGTCAAGTGTAGCAGTCGTTCTTATAGATGGCCTAGAGATCTCACACCTAATCAACATGGACAAACGAAACTGAAAGTAACCCTTGAGAGGCTCGCTAGGATGAAAACTCGGAAGGGCGAGCCAGGCAAAAATTAAAGCAACAAAAAATATAGGAAAAAAATAATAAAATAAAAATAAAATAGGAAAAAAATAAAAAATAAAAAGCTCGCAAGATTGAAAACCCGAAAGGGCGGCTTTGGCAAAAGTTAAAGCACAAAAAGAGAGTGTCAATACTCGAGTGAACCTTAACCGGAACTACGATGGCTTGATTCCTATCTTGAGGATACGTAGGTAGCTTCATCTTGAAGTTCGGCCCCAATAATTTTTGTTAACTCATTCATTTCGGCCATGTTTGATTGGTGTATCTTTAGTCGACTTAGTTGTCTTATCCGTATTTAATTGGTGTATCTTCGATCTGAACAGTTCAGTTGGTTCAATTCAACTTGGTTCGGTTCGGTTCGGTTCAGTTCGGCGGTTCGGTTCGGTCCAGTTCCACTCAGCTTCATTTGGTTCGATTGGCTTGGTTCGGATATCATCATTGATTATTTGTCTTGGGGCTATGCACCCCAATGGTTGATTCCATGTTAGTTGAGTAGTGTCCATTTGCAAAAATAAGTTTTGATTAATTTGAATAAAGCTGACTAATTTTTCTCGAAAATTGTTCCAGTTTTGCAAAACCAGACCATTCTTTGGATTTTAAAAAGGAAAAATTTCAGTGCTCACAACTTAACTTACATGATTTCAAAACAGAAAATGGAATAAGTGTGCTAATCCAATTCTCATGTTGATCAAAACATTTTTACAAAAAAATCAAGAAAAAATAAAAATAAAAAAATCAAGGCAATGAACTAGGGGCATGGTCGAGTTAGAGATTATATCTTCTCCACCACTCAAGTCAACTATTCAGTGTATATAAGTGTGTATTCATACCAGTCAGTGTATATAAGTGTGTTTGGATTGATTTGCTTCGTTTTTCAATTCGTTAGGTCATTCGTTGATTCAGGTCAGTATAGAGTCAATGTCTAATTCAGAGTTCAAAAATTCAATCATTCTCAAATTCAATCAAACAAATTGTTTTCAAGCTCAAAGTGATATGCTAGTCACGCCATTGATGAGAAAAAAAGAAATTGATTTTTATTACAGTCAAGGGATGATATCCCCGATTACAGAGACTCCAAAAAAAAATGGTTAAACAAGCCCAGAAAAAAAAAACAAAAAAAAAACAAAAAAAAAACAAACAAAACAAAAACAAAAACAAAAACAAAAACAAAGAGAGAGAGAGAGAGCGAGAGAAAGAGGGATCTTTTTCTTCTTTCTTCTCCGGCAGCAGCCCGGCGGCGAAGATTACAACCGGCTTCATTTGCACACAACTTCGTTGCCCGATTTTACCATCAGTTGCCTCGCTTCATCTTTACTCCTTTGGAACTCTTGAAGACTCTGCCTCGGCCTTGGCAAAGCTTCTGAAGGAGATTATTCCTTGCTGGCCATCAAATTGGTTGTGTGAAGAAACTCCGAATCGAGCCACGGAGGTGACCTGTTGTTTCAGCTCTTTGCTCTGCTTTTTTAGTGCACTAATTTCTACTCAAGTGTCTTTGTACATACGTTGAAGGAGGGAAAGTTGTGCATGTAACTGATGTACTTCACACGTCCTGTTCTGCAGTCGACGGGACAAGTTGGAGACCACAGTCACGGTCTCCACACATGACCTCAGTGTATACGAGTTTGCTTCGATGTCAGACTGTGTTGCCATGATTTGTTCAACTGACATCGCTGGAAAGTTGAAAACAGGGGAAGGAGAAGGAGCTCGTGGTTGACGTTCAGGGAAGTCAAAATCGGTCATCTCTATTGTGGACTCGTTCAGGTCTGGAAAAAGAGTGAGAGAACCGTGTGAAGAAGCCATGGCAAAGGAGAGTAATACAAAAGAAAGAGGTTGCAAAGTGGTGGCAGAGAAAGTTTGCAGGCTTTTGCTCTACCTCTCTCTCACAGGCCTCAACTTAAGAAGAGAGCGAAGGAGAAGACAAAGAGGGAGAAAGGCCGAGACGATCATTGACAATCGGGGCAGGATTGGATAGCCTGTCGGTCAGGCGTCGCGATTGTTGAAATCGCGCGACAAACACGATGCTCGAAGAAGATGAAGGAAGAGAGAGTGAGACAAAAATAGGAAAGGCGGGAGAGTTGCATATATATGTATATATGTATTATATATATTTGTTTGCAAATTTGGTCACAAGCATGGCTTGGGTTCAGTGGCGCAGCTTAGTGGTTACAGACTGAAAAGCTGAGCCTGAGGTCAGGGGTTCGAACCCCACATTGAGCGTTTCTGTATTTTGTTTTGATTTTGGTTTTGTGTATATGTATCTCGTATACCTATGTATTATATATATATATATATATATATATATTTTTGAATATTTTGTCACAGCAGTGGCGTGGCTCAATGGTTGAAGGACCAAGAGACTAAGCTTGAGGTCAGGGGTTCGAAACCCCGTATCCTCACATCCATGCATTTTTGTTTTTCCTTTCTTGTTTGCGTGTTTGAAGTACGTGTGCCGACGTCAACAAACGGAATATGCCTTCTCAGTAACGGCATCTTCCCACTGACAGCTGCAAACAGAATGTTCCCCACCTGTGTATATGTCCGTATATGTCTGTATATAGGTCTGTATATGTCTGTGTCGTATATACCTGTATATATCCGTATATATCCGTGCATATATATACCGTATATATCTGTGTATATATCTGCCTCTGTCTGTGTATATATGCCATATATATATATTATATATATATCTGTGCATATATCCGTATATGTCTGTGTATATATACCGTATATATCTGTGTATATATATGCCTCTGTCCGTATATATGTCTGTATATGAATACCGTTGGAGAATAGAGAAAGTTGTGAGTATAATAAAAAGAAAAGCGGCATCAGTGGCTTTTACATGTGGAGGTTACCTTTTGTCATTCTACCATACCTTCTTCCATTCGCGTGAGACGCGTTTGAATTTTGAATCCACCTTTGCTCCTTTCACGTAAGATGCGTTTGGAACTCAAGTTCACTATTCCTCCTCTCGCGTAAGATGCGTTTGGATCTCAAGTCCCTTCCTCTTCTCACGATTTCAGCGTAGTTAGAGTGTGTCCTTCCTCACACGATTTCAGCGTGTTTGGAATTTGTTTTTCCTCTTCTCACGATTTCAACGTGGTTAGAGTCTTTTCTCTTCTCACGATTTCAACGTGGTTAGAGTGTGTCCTTCCTCACATGATTTTAGCATGTTTGGAATTTGTCTTCCCTCCTCTCACGACTCCAACGTGATTGGAGTCCCTTTCTCTTCTCACGATTTCAGCGTGGTTAGAGTGTGTCCTTCCTCACACGATTTCAGCGTGTTTGGAATTTGTCTTTCCTCCTCTCACGATTCCAGCGTGGTTGGAGTCCCTTCTTCTTCTCATGATTTCAGCGTGGTTAAAGTGTGTCCTTCCTCACACGATTTCAGCATGTTTGGAATTTTTTTTTTTCTCTTCTCACGATTTTAGCGTGGTTAAAGTGTGTTTTTCCTCTTCTCACAATTTTAGCGTAGTTAGAGTGTGTCCTTCCTCACACGATTTCAGCGTGTTTGGAATTTTTTTTTTCTCCTCTCACGATTCCGGCGTGGTTGGAGTCCCTTCCTCTTCTCACGATTTCAGCGTGGTTAGAGTGTGTCCTTCCTCACACGATTTCAGCGTGTTTGGAATTTGTTTTTCCTCTTCTCACGATTTCAGCGTGGTTAGTGTGTCTTTTCTCTTCTCACAATTTTAGCGTAGTTAGAGTGTGTCCTTCCTCACACGATTTCAGTGTGTTTGGAATTTGTCTTTCCTCCTCTCACGATTTCAGCGTGGTTAGAGTGTGTCATTCCTCACACGATTTCAGCGTGTTTGGAATTTTTTTTTCCTCTTCTCACGATTTCAGTGTGGTTAGAGTGTGTCCTTCCTCACACGATTTCAACGTGTTTGGAATTTGTCTTTCCTCCTCTCATGATTTCACTGTGGTTAGAGTGTGTCCTTCCTCTCACGATTTCAGCGTGGTTAGAGTGTGTCATTCCTCACACGATTTCAGCGTGTTTGGAATTTGTTTTTCCTCTTCTCAATTTCAGCATGATTAGAGTGTGTCCTTCCTCACACAATTTCAGCGTGTTTGGAATTTGTCTTTCCTCCTCTCACGATTCCAGCATGGTTGGAGTCCCTCCCTCTTTTCAAGATTTCAGCGTGGTTAGAGTATATCTTTCCTCCTTTCATGTGAAGCGTGTTTAGGATTTAAGCTTGAGGCTTGTTGCCTATATTGTCATCCTATCATTGCTCGTTGCATCGTTTTGCATGATCATGAATTTACTAGTTTCGCGACGCGTGTAAGTCCAATATTTTTGTGCATATCATTCTGCATCTTGCCCCTGAACTACGCAGGTTTGATTCCTTGCAAACGGGATACGTAGGCAACCTTCTGGTTCAACCACTTGCATTTGCACATTTGTTTGTTTGCCCAAGTCTTACGGCCTTGTCAAAAGGGTCGTCTTCGGGCTTTGACATTCACTCACGTCATGAAATGACTTCGAGCTCTGTCAAAGAGGGGCAACTGTAGACACCCTATTTTGAACCGCCCTAGCACTTGGGCTCTTTCTTTTGATTACTCGATGATGACAATTAGAATGTGTTTCTCACAGAATCCTCAGTAAGAGAGATGGAATTTAAACTTTAATCCCAACTTTCACCGTTATGGCCAAATCGTTTTAAAATACTAAATATTTCATTAGTTTAGTATTTTTGTAATTTTGCATAATTTTATTCATGTTTTTGGTGTTTTTATATAAATTGGTATAAATTATATATTTTATATGTATAAAATAAACTAATAAAAAAAGTTATATTATTATATTACATGTTTAGTATTTTGGTATAAATTATATATTTTAGATATTTTATATATTATATTATATATATATATATATATATATATGTTATAAAGGAAAATAATAAAAAAACTCGTTTGATGTCGGTCTACCGACATCAAACATCAAACAATATGTATATATATTTATATTATTATTATTATATTATAATTTGCCTATATAAGGCAATCAAGAGAAAGAAAAGAAGGAGAGGCCCAGCAGAGAAGAAAAAAGGAAAAGTCTGAGAGAATCAAAAGGAGAGGAGGGAGGCTAACCAGAAAGTGAAAAGAAAAAAGGGGGAAGGGTCTAAGAATTAGATTAGAGAATCAGAGAGGGAAAAAAGAAGTGGTGCGAGAGAGTTTGAGAAGAGAGAGAGAGAGAGAGAGAGAGAGAGAGAGCGAAAATAAAATATTTTCTTTGATATTTTTATTTCCATTTCATCAATACAGCATTCAAAAACCAACCACTAAAGCTGTAATTCCAAATTTTAGACTGAGAATTGAGAACACATTCCACAGACTTGAGAGTAATCAAAAGAAAGTTTGTGACTCAGAAAATTCATCATTTCCCCAAAAGGTGAGTTTTCGCAAATTTTCATTTAATTTTAAAATGTGATATAATTTGTTTAAATACTTCATTTACTTCTTTTCATAACTTTTTTTTTATTGCTTTAATGTCATGGCTACACCACCCACATATCTGCTGTAATTTAAATATTTGTAAATAAACTGTTGTAATTTATTACTTTAAATAATTTACCCCGCCGGATGAATAGTAACCTCCGGCGGTGAATAGTAACTTTCGGCGATGAATAGTACCTCCGACGATGAATAGTACCTCCGGCGGTGAATAGTACCTCCGGCTATTTAATATTGCTCGCTTTCTATAACTTAATTTCAGCACTATTATATGCTATTTAGGGGGCTGTTTAATTTATTTCAATGATTTATGTTTTAAATATCAAGTTTGTTTTTACTAACCAATTAATCAACTTCGCATAATCATCTCTGCAACCTCCCTCCATTCTTTGCTTATTTCGATTAAAAAGTTGTGAAAAATTAAGATTGTGGTTCAAGTATAAGAAAGGAACTCTTCCATGCTTAATGGTTTAATCTCTTCGAAGGTTCATTACCAAAGGTATAAAACACTCTATGCTTAATGGTTTAATCTCTTTGGAGATTCACTACAAAAGGCATAAAACGTTTTATGCTTAAGAGGTTCATTACCAAAGGTATAAAACGTTCTATACTTAATGGTTTAATCTCTTTAGAGATTCACTACCAAAGACATAAAACGTTTTATGCTTAAGAGGTTCATTACCAAAAGTATACAACGTTTTATGCTTACTGATTTAATCTCTTAGGGGATTTACTATCAAAAGCATAAAAAGTTCTATACTTAACGGTTTAAATTCTTTGGAGGTTCACTACCCCAAATGTATACATGTTCTTATACTAAAGCACAATCTTTTATTTTTCATTTCTCTTTATTCATCAGTGTGTTTACTTTTAAGGGACTAATTGACCCATGGAAATCACCAAGGAAAGTGTCATTATCACTTATTATCAAGTTTGGATCTCAAGTCATTATCACTCAAGTTTGGGTTTTTCTAAGTCATTATCACTTTTGAGTTTGACTAGCCCTTGTTGCACATCTTGAGTTTGACTTGGAATCTCTTATTGCTTGTAAATAAGTTTGACTCTTCCTTTGTAATTTCCCCCAAAGAAATAAGATTTGTTTCTCGGGTTAAGTTGATGCTTGTTTCTCTTTATTGCGTTTTGGACTTAGTGGACATAAATATCACTTTTGCACAAACAGGAGAAAAAAGATAAAGAAATGGAAAGGTAATAGAAAAGGCTAATAAAATTGGTTAAAATTAGATTAGAACCGACATAAAGAACCAACATGAGTAATTGAATTCGGTCGGACGTTATACTAAGTTTATTGTGTCAAGGCTTATTGTAATAAATTAAACAGCCCCTTTCATTTATTATTCATTCGGCTTTGTAATAATTATTTATTTGGACATTTGGACATTCGGACCCTCCTTCGCGAGGACAAATATGTAATAAGTTGTATGTCTTCCAACCCCCATTCTTTCTCCCTTTTAGGTCACTGCTTATGATGGTTAGATTAGGGACATCATGTTTAAATTAGCATTTCCATGACTTGCATCCATTCGTTTTGTATGCATAAAAGTTCGGCTCATCATATTATTCAAATGTCAAATTCAAACTCTTTACTTGAATACATGCTCTATCACATGCCTTGAATTGACTCGCATGCCATGCTAGTAGCCGAGCTTATTACTTGCACGTTGTATGTGTTGCATTAGCCATATCACATTAATTAGGATCATGCATTTTTTCTAACTATTTACTTTCTTTTGACTCGCCTTCGGACATAAGGTAAGTTTTTATGCTTTAGCATATTGCATAAGTGTGATTGCTGTCATATCAAAATACTACCATGATGCTAAATACTTACATGATATACCTGTTTGAATGCCTGTGGATGAAGGCTAATCACTTGAATTGGGATACTTTGATTCATGTATATATGAGATCACCATTTTCAGTGATACATATTCAAAACATTTTCTTCAAAACAAACATGGAATCAAACGTTCCAACTTTTCGTGAAATTAGTCTACACTTGTATGTTACATATAGAACAAGAGCATATATTGTACATAAAAACCACATCATGATTAATAGAGGCCAATCTTTGAATGGGTGAGTGGGGTGTTCAATTATTGACCTTCCCCTCTCATACCTAAGTTCCCGAACCAAGACACTTTGGTAACGACGAACTAATGGCCTTTGGCACCAGTCATGGGTTTCCTAAATTTCCCAAAATAAATATTTAGGTGGCGACTCTGAAATCTGGCAAAGCAGTCCATTTTTGGCATTTGATTCAAACATCGATTTTTCAAAACAAATTGCCGGATTTGGACTCTTTTTGTGTTTCCACTGTTTCACATTGCACTTGTGAAATCAGAATCAAAACCAACACACAAGTAGGGTCTGAACTGTAAAGGCTATTCATTCTTCCGAAAGGGAGCGCGAAAAGTCGAGCCACAATCATCCCATTAGAACTTCTTTCCTTTCTTCAAGAGACCAAACAGTGGTTCACAAGTCAAGGTTAATTTTACAATAACCCGTCTTATGAATTGCACTTTACCCAGAAAGGCTCGCACCTCTTTTTCAGTCCTCGGTGGTGGCATTTCTAAGATGGCCTTGATTTTGGAAGGATCGACCTTGATGCCCCTCTGCATGATTAAGAACCCCAGAATTTTCCTTGCTGTAACACCAAAAGTACATTTCTGAGGATTCAGCCGCAACCGATACTCTCTGATCCGTTGGAAAATTTTCTTCAATGAGGTGTAGTGGCCCTCTCTTTCCTTGGACTTGACAACCATGTCGTCTACGTACACCTCAACCTCTTTATGGATCATATCGTGCAAAATCGTGGTTGCAGCCCGTTGATATGTAGCCCCAGCATTCTTCAAACCAAACGGCATCACCCTATAACAATAGGTTCCCCACGGGGTAGTGAAAGCAGTTTTCTCCCTGTCTTCGGATGCCATCAAAATCTGATTGTAGTCTGAAAACCCATCCATAAGCGAGAGCAGCACATGCTCAGTAGTGAAGTCCACCAATTCATCGATATGTGGCAGAGGAAAGTCGTCCTTTGGACTGGCTTTGTTCAGATCTCTGAAGTCCACACATACCCGAATTCTGCCATCTTTCTTTGGCACCGGAAATATATTGGCCAGCCAAGTTGGATACTCAGATACTAGCAGGAAGCCTCCGTCAATCTGCTTGGTGACCTCTCATTTGATTTTTAGAGCCCAGTCCAAGCCAATCCTTCGGAGCTTCTGCTTAACAGGTCGGGCCTCTGGGTCAAGAGGGATCTGGTGCTGTGCAATCTCAGGATCGATTCCAGGCATGTCTTCGTAGGACCACGTGAAAACATCTTTGAAATCTTTTAATAGAGCGACTAAGCGCTCGCATTTCTCAGAAGACAACGGGGACCCGATCTTGACCAGCCGTGGGTCCTTCTCAGTACCAACATTAATTGAGATGATTTCATCAACCAAAGGTTTTACAAACCTCTCCTGCTCTTGATCAAGCAAATGTTTCAAAACCGAAGGAATTTCTTCCTCGTCATTTTCATCAAATTTTTGAAAGTCCTGATTAATGCAATAAACTAAAGGCACAGAAAAGTACTCAGAAGCCACAGCTGCACCATTCTCATTAATAACATCCAGTCCGTTTGATTCTTCGGTTACAATCGACTCAAAGGAAAAAGAAAAGGACGACCTGGACATGATAGTGGCATCTAGGTTATCAACCCCAGGAATACCTAACTCTGACTCAGAGGAACTAGAATCTAATTCCAACTCCACAAACTCTGTGGAATTAGATTCTGGTTCACTACCTGACCTGGAACTGCTCGATAAAAAGCCTTCCTTGTACTGCCAGACGAGGGAGGGTGCGATGGATGCATCGAGAATGCCAGAAGGTGGGCCCACAGCTGCTTGATCCCGATCATGGAAACTGAGAAGTTATCCCCAAGCACTCCGGTGTGATCTGAGGATCTAAGAGGAGACAAGCCAGCGCTGCTCCTATCTCAATTTCTGTGCTCTCGGACTCATCCTCCTTGCACTGCTCAGCCTCAGCTGGTGGGTCAGTCTGCTCTTCTGTAACTTCATCCCCTGACAACTGAAGGTCAAAAAAGATCTCGAAGCTGGGCAAACGCCGCTTCTCTAAGTTTAACCATGGCTCCGGAAAGCCGCAAAATGGGAAATCTTCCCCTTCCCAGATAAAGCGTCCATTCAGGGTTCCTTGGATAGGTCTGTGCACCAGCTCGTAGTGCTTCGCGGCTTGCTTAGCCCTGGCTCTTCTGGCCACTTCCCTTCATTTCCTTGCCCAATCCTCTTTGGTAGGCGAATAACCTAAACCAAAGGTATAAGGGTTGTGTAGCACTTCGGCCAATGTAGCGATGCCCTTCCGGCCACTTCATCCCAATCCCATTCTGAGCATGTGTTGAAGCTTGTTCATGAGGTAGACAAACTGCTCACTGATGTATAGTCCCTCATCAATAGCTAGCATATCCTGTACAACCCGAGCCTCAGCCAAGGTGAATCCGGACAAAAACACATCCTCCGCGCCGTGCTCAATCTCCAAAACTGGTGTAGAAACCTCTGGCGGCGGATGTATGGACGAGTTCCCAAAACAATTGCCACCCTCTTCCCATAGGGGTACTTCAGCATCTGGTGTAAGATGGAAGAGACAGCCCTCACTTGGTGCAGCCACGGCCACCCAAGGAGTAGATTGAAGGTGGCTGAAACATCCAAGACATGGAACTCGATGTCCTACTGCCCCGGGCCAACCTGAGTCTTGATCCGTATCGTCTCCATCACCTCCCGACTGGTGTTATCATAGGCCCGAATAACCTGGGCTGTAGGCGTGAAATCTGTGGGCTTCAACTCAATAGCATACGCCGTTTGCGACGGACATACATTGATTGCAGATCCCGTGTCGACCAGGACCATCGGTATGCATTTTTCTTTACACTCCACAGAGATATAAAGCGGCTTGTTATGATCAGAGCCCTCAGGCGGTAGTTCTTTGTCTGTGAAGGTTAAGGTCGGTGAAGCTCCACTCAGGAAAACCAACCCCACCAACTGCTCGAGTGTTGTATCAATTGAAAGCTGCGCCTTGTCCATGGCTGTAAGGACGGCTTGTCTGTGAACCCTCAAGGCCATAAGCAGTCCCCAGATGGAGATGTCAGCTTGAATTTTCTTTAGTTGTTTCAGCATAGCTTCCTCCTAGCAATTTTTCTTTCTGCCTCTTTGCTTCTTTGTCTTTCCCGGATGCCTCCGGCTGGTCCAAATGTGGGGGCTTGAAGTACCGCCCACTTCGGGCCATATGGTCGACCTCCTCGGTGTACCAGGTGTCATCTATTTGGCTTTGCCTCCAGTGTTCGTCAGTATGGGCAAGACGCAAGTCGTCGTCTTCCCACCACATCCCGTTGGCAACTGACAGACAGCTGTCCGGTTCCGCTGTAGCTATTCCTGTGTTCTCAACACATTCTACCCCCCAGGTGCCTTGGCTTTTCTAGCCCTTTCATCATTCTCGACCCTCTCTTGCTCAAACCTTTTCAATGCAGCCTCTTGTTCGGTGTCTGCTGTACACAAACTGCCCAAGTCCCCAGCAAAATTCTTCGCACCGGTGCTCTTCGGCGATTCCTCCTGATTCTAGACTGTTCCGGCTACTACAGATGTTCCTGTCTCTGACTGACCCTGTTCTGATTGAGGCACCTCAACAACATCTGGCTCGTCACTGAGCCACCCTGCATTATCTGTCGATGCATTCAGGTCGAACCAATTGATGCTCACATTTCCCGGATCCTGCTCGTTAAAGAACTGCAGATTCGTAATGTCCTCCTCCAGCTCTGCCAAATCATCGAGCCCCTGGCTTGGCCCATCTTCGTGGACCACATTGATCTCTGCCCCAGTTGGCAACTCTACCATCAGCTTGGCCTGATCTGTTGACACTATATAACCGCACGAGTTGTATGCTTACTCGATAAAGCTCCCAGATCCCTCAGGCTCTAAGCCAACATTCTCATTCATCTCCAAAGTCACCCCAGTCTTGTCTTCGACAGTCACCACCACTGGCTTGGGCTGGCTTAGGAAGGTGCTCATCATGCACAAGTCTGTGCTATCTGGGATGAACACCTCAGGCTTAGGCAGGTGAGAAGGAGTGATGTATATGCTAGGGTCGTATGGCACGGCCCTTGTTTGGATCAGGTTGATTTGCTTGGGTGGTGGAGCTTGGTTATGTGGTGGGAGTGGGTTGGTAGTGACATTTGGCTTGTCGGGGGGCACAATCACCTTGTTGTCAATGAGATCTTGAATCTCATGACGTAATCTGAAGCAGAGGTCGGTGTCGTGACCATGCTGTTGGTGAAAGGCGCAATATTTGGCCGGGTTATGTTTTGAGGGAGGGGATTTGGCAGTGGGCGTGGTTCCAGGGGCTTCAGATGCCCTTTTCTGGTTAGAACCCCCAGGGCTTTAGACAAAGGCATATAAAGTGGGGTGAAGGTCCTCTGGTCCCTAGGTGGGTACTTTGCCAGTTGAGGGGTGGCACCAGATGTGCCGGTGAAGGGTGTGGCTGTTTTGGCATGGTGGTGACCATGCCGACGTCAGAAGTTCTCGCAGCTGCAACACTGCTCGTACCTGCATTCGAACTGCGTGTAAACGCCCTCTTGGGCTGTTCCCTTTCCTGGTCAATCAGACCTTGCTTCATAGCATCTTCAATCTGTACCCCAATCTCATGTAAGTCAGCAAAGGTGGGAAGGGGTAAGACGATCATTTTCTGCATCAGCTTGGGTTGCAGGTTGCGCACAACCATCCTTATCTGATCATTCTCAAGTGGCCGAGTTGTCATCATGGAGGCTTTAGCCCTCCATCAAGAGACAAAGTCAGAAAAGCCCTTCTTCAACTCTTGCCTGGTTGCTTCAAGATCACGAGTTGTGACCTCGATTTGAGTGTTGTATGAATATTGGGCAATGAAGGCCTCGGCCATTTCCTCCAAACTCCTTTTCACTGAGTCCTCCAGCTTGGCGTACCAGTTGGCCGCAATACCAGACAGGGTCTGACCGAAGAGTGATAGTTTCTGGAGTCTAGTCAAGCCCATCGGGCGTAGAATATCAGAAAATAGCCTCAAATGAACCATAGGATCGCCCGAGCCGTCAAAGCGATCTATGTGAGGCGTCTTGAACCTGCCCAACAACGTCACTGCCGAATCAATGTATCCATCTTCTATGTCCGGGATTGAGTTAACTCCCTGGGCTTGCTTGAACAGCTTTTCAAGCTTACTTACTTTCAGAGCTGTTGGATCCACCTCCAATTCAAACGGTGTATCTGTTGGGAAGGCCGGTGTTTTTGAAGTCTGTGGTAGAACTGGTGATGGGACTGGTCCTGTTGGAACATCCGTATTCTCCTGGACGTGAGCTGTTTCCCCGGGTATTAGAACCCTAGGTGGGGATGGGGGTGGGGGTGGGGGTGGGGGTGGATCCGAAGCAGATGCTCCGGCTTGTTGTGGTTGCTGCTGTTGTTAAAGCCTGGCAATTAATTCTGCTTGCTGAGCTACAACCTCTGCCTAACGAGCGGTAACCTCTGCCTGACGAGCAGCATCCTGCTGCATGGCCTGCATGGTCTCTTGGAGTTGACGCATCATGTCCTATATACTAACTATAAAGTGCTGATCTGACTGATTAGGTGTGTATTCCCTCTTTGAGGTGGAAACAGATATCTCAGCCCAACTACGCACAGGTGAGGCGGATAATGACCGCTGATTTGGTGACCGCTGTACTGATGATCTGTGCCTAGATGACCTCCGTCTTGTAACCGGGGGCAATGAATTCTCCCAACTCTGGTCCAGAGTGCTGGGGGGGTATCTGCCTCTTTGGAAGCAATGATGAAATACCACTTTGCAAAAAGATAAATAAAGCAAAAAGGAAACAAAAATAAAAAAACAGACAGCATTTCGGCTTAGATCAGGACAACACACAGTTGATAAATCGTAAGCTGAACAAACTACACTCAAACACTGATTTCTGCCCCCAAATCACTACCTCAAATCTGATACCCTCAAGTATGACTGATACCCTCAAACACTGATGTCCTCAGACATGATACCCATATTTGCAACTGATACATACATCCTGTAGAGACACACCCTAACAGCACATATCAAGCAAGTGAGAGCCAAAACACCCCTATAGTGGGGTAGGGTTTCCCTATCCTATTTTGTCAGGAGCTAGGGTTTCACTACGCACGCATGCGGTTTCAAACAATCCTGCATTCGGGTGAGCAACCTGTCCTAGTTTGGAATGGTCTCTAAGGCTTTTGATATACAACTAGGTCAAATGGTCGAAAAGGATGCCTTGGCAAAGCCAAGGTTTGTGTTTCCATCATGGTAGAGCCCGTAACCGGTCAGCCTTATAGCACGCTTTTCCAAGCGAGCCTCCGGCAAACCGTTCAGGAATAGCAGATGGAAAACACTGTGACTTAGGCCCATCAATGCACATGCAATGCAAAGAAACATATAAGTGTAAACAAAACAACATATCATAAGTTTCGAGTCAAGTTCTCTAAGTCCCCAGCAGAGTCGCCAGAAACTGTAGACCGCCCGAACTCTCTCCGCGCGCCCCCCTTTCGGAGAGGGCACGAATTGGGTCCTGCTACTACAGTTCGGACTCCTGCCACGGTTCTGACTCTAATCTCACAAAGTACAATGTAAAACTGATAAATCACCAAAGAGTCCAAATCCAGCAAATCATTTGGAAAATCGATTTTTGATCAAAAAGCGCCAAACATGGACTGCTTTGTCAGATTACAGAATCGCCACCTTAAATATTTTGTTTTCTGGAAATTTAGGAAACCCTGACTCGTGCCAAAGGCTATGTGTCCGTCATCACCAAAGTTGCCTCGGCTCGGGAACTTGGGTACGGGAGGGGAAGGTCCTGAAATGAGCACCCTCGCTCGCCCGATCAAAGGATCGGCCTCTACTAAGCATGATATGTTGCTTTTATAAACACATGTGTTCTTGTCTGGTTATTAGCTAACTTACTATGTGATGCGCACAGCATACAAGGATAACTCAATCACAAAAATTGGAACAAAATAACTCATGTTTGTTTTTTAAAATGGTTTGAAAGTGTTACTCACAAGTAGGCTAAAGCGTGGATTTGCCACCCTCAACTGGGCTTAAAACATGATTTTGCCACTTCAAGTGGGCTTAAAACTCACATTCGATGAATTATTCCAATTTGAGTAACACAGCTTTCATCCACGGGCATTCATACAGTTAAGCACTTAAGCAAATAGCCTCATGGCAAGCATGCTATCATGGCAACACTCACACTCATGCAAGGATGCTAAAGCATAAACACTTATAGTGTACTCCGAGCCAAAACAGGAAACTAGTTAGAAAACAATGCATGCTCCTAACTATGTTAAAAATGCCTAATGCAACACATGCAAAAGTGCAACTAAATAGGCTCGGCTACCTAAGATGCCATATGAATGCAACACTTGATAACATGCTTTGAAACACGTATTCAGGTAAGTGTATTGAAATACAATGCAGTTTGAATGATGCGCCAAGCTCGGTGCATGCGAGACAAATGAATGATGCACGCATGCATAGCATAAGGTGTGCTAATCGAAATATGCCCTAATCTAACCATCGAAAGCTGACAAGTAAAAGGGAGAAAGAAGTGGGGGTTGGAAGACATGCACACACACACACACGCTTATTACAACATTGTGCCCTCTTAAAGGAGGGTCCGAATAAATAAACTAAGCTAGCTACGCTAAGCTAAGCTACTTATTATAAACCAACTAATTAACTATTCTAGCTAATTAATTACAAACCAAATTGAATAACTAGCTAATCTAAGCTAATTAAAATATTACAAAACAATTTAAACTAATTAATTACAACACATGTAATTAACTACATCTAGCTAACAAAGCGATAAATGGCCTCGTGGGCGAGGGAGATATGCATGCTCGGTTGCGTCCTCCCGGAAATCTACTGCCTTGCCTCTAGATGCCTCTGTTTGCACTCTTTTGGACCTCTAAAAATTGTGCCAACTTCCAGATTGATTCTGTCTGATCTCAAGAACACTTTGAAGGCTCATCGGCTAGAGATGGTGGCCATCGGCCAGTAATGATGGTCAGTTGGCTGGCTTTGGTGGCCGGTCGGCTGGGAGATGTGGCCGGTCGGCCACTACTTCCCTGAAATTCCTCCTTTTGCTGCAACAGAACACAAATAGAGGCATGGCAGTGTATTTGCAAGGAAATGTATGTACTGCCACCCTCCTTATCATGTCTCAAAGCTCAAAAAAGTGCGGTGCTTGGCTCTCAAGCCACCAACCAAGCATCTCAATGCATGATGGCCCGAAAACCAAGTTTGTACAAGCTTAGTGAATGCACAAGTAAGACTCAAAAGGCCTCCACCCTATCATGCACAATCAAGGGGGACGGCGACCAAGAAATGTGACACGTTTCATCACTTTGAGTATGAAACGTCTTGCATCTCTTGTGTTTAGATTAACGTCCGATCCAAACACATGCAGTGTAACACAACTATGCTTATCTTGCATGTTTTACTTGATTCAATTTTGTTTACACATTTTACATTACCGATTAATCCTTTAACCGATTAAGTCCAATGTGAAAGTCCTCTAACGGGAAAGATGGCCTCAGCCACACGCACCTTGAGCATGAAAGAAGTCTCATGCTTTTGGTTGGTAGAAACCCTCAAGAGAAGGCTAAGACCATTAGGCATGAGAGCCTCAATTCCATGTTCAAGCCAACAAGGGGCTTAAGGCTACTTTCAAAGTGAATGAAAGAGTGAAGCATGGAGTGCAATGGCATGTATTTCAGCATTGAAATAACATGCTAAATGACTTAAATTATGTGATCAACATGTTAATAGCCGAAAGCATCGAAGCTAGTGAAGTGAATTACACTAGAGGCATGCAATATCAAGCTCAAACAACCAAACCAGCTCAAAACAGAGCTTAATCATGCTAAAACAGTGGCCAAAACATGATGACACTTAAGCACAAAAAAAAAAAAAAAAAAAGAGCATGCTCATATGATGGCTTGTAAACAAGGCAAAACGCTCAACTCTTAAAAGCATTTAACAAGTGATATGTGTGAGAATGTGACAGAGGTATATGCTTTGAAATTACATGTGGAATGATGTCATGGCATGCAATCATTACATACACAACATGTTAAAGGCCTCAAAACTCAAAGCTAGTCAAGCCCCTTTACACTACAACCATGTAAAGCAAGCCTCAAAGGACCATGGCCACTCAAAACAGAGTTAGAGCATGCTAAAATAGGACCAAAAATGTGCTGGGGTAGAACCAACACATGCTAGATCAATAGGTTAATACACCAAATATGCTAGGCTAATGAACAAAATTGCACTACAAGTGCAAGATACAAGCAACCAATGACTAAACCAGCCTAAAATAGAGTTATAGCAGGTCCAAAAAGTCATAAAAAATGCTCGAACTAAGCCTCAAGGAGGGAGAAATACATGCTCATTTGGTAGGCCATCAACACATGCAAACAAGACAAGAGGAAAGGGGACCACCCCCTCCTTTTTAGGACGTCAAAACAAGATTTCTACCACTGAAATTCCTTTGGAATTCAGTGGTTTAAAGGCCAAAAAAAGATTTTTTTTAAAAGCTTTAAAAGATGGCACAAATCTTAGCAAATAAGCAACAAAGGAGGGTAGACCACCCCTAACTTCAAAGAGGACTCAAACCATCATCTTAAACACTTAAAAACAAAGGTTTTTGCGGTTGAAAAGTAAGCCTAAAACAACATGCAAAGGTGGCCAAACACTTGATCAAAATAAAGCTTAAAGGGATTAAGGCATTACCATTGAAGCACAGCAACAACAACACAACTTCTGAGCCAAAACCAACTTTAAAGGCTCCAAACAAGCCTCAAGAAACCTCAGCTCCAAGGTAGGGGAGCTTGGTTAAGGGGTTGTATGCAAATATGTGAAGAAAAGGCACTTTCAAGCACAATATAGCACAATACAGAGAGAGAGAGAGAGAGAGAGAGAGAGAGAGAGAGAATTCTCAGCTCTGAAAATTGATAACCCCAAAAATGGGGGAGAGGCCTCCCCTTATATAGAAAAACAAGCCAAAAGTTGGCTTCATCCATCCATCCATACACGTGTATGGAGGATACACTCAGTGACCAACAGCTGGAACAGCTGGCATGTAAAATATCTGAAAAAAATAGAAAAAAAGCCTTCGGCCAACACATGTGGCCGATCGGCCATTAATGAGGTCACCGGCCATTAGTGAGGCCGACCGGCCACCACTGATGGTCGATGGGAAAAAGGCCTGGCTGATGGTTTGTAGGCCTGGCCAGCAAGCTACCCTTTTCCCTTAGAAACAAAACCACAAGCTCTTGGTACACAACCAAGCACAAAACAGACAAGTTGAGAGGTCTGAAGGCGAGGCACTCCACCAAGAACTTCAGGTACTCAAAACGAACACGAATATAGATAATCATCGAGTGTTCAACGATGACATCTAAGTCTTGAGGACAGTCAAAAATGGGGTGTCTACACCGTTCCTCTTCCATTTGTATCACAGTCTCAAGATGAGTGGCCAACTCTACAAGTTGGCTATAATATCTAATCATTAAATCGACTACCTTGAAAAGAAGCCCAGTCCTTAACCCTTTCTCGAACTCCACACAACGGCACTCCTCTGTCGCTACTAACTTTGGTGCGAACCTAGAGAGGCTAGTAAAGGCTACCTCAAACTTGACTATAGGCGTGTTGAGCTGCTTAAGCTTTGAGAACTCCTTCCTCAACTTCTCCCTAACCGTGGGAGGCAAGAACTTCTCCTGGAAGGCATTGAAAAAGGCCTCCCAAGTCACCCTAATACACCCATGCGTGTACTTCCATCACTGACCCACATCTCCTTTCAGCTGGAAAGATGCCAAGGTCACTCTCAATTGGTCGTCCTTGATGTGGAGCATCTCGAATGTCTTCAACATTTGCTCGAGCCATTCATCCGCTTTTAGTGGCTCTTTAGTGTCGTCCACAAACTCATCTGAATTCGACTGAAAAAACTCTCGCTTCAGAAAAGACGGCCCCATCTCAGCAATATGGGCCTGGACTTGATTCTTAGCTCTGAGAATGTCCATGGATTCTTGCAATGCTCCAGCCATTTCGCAGGCTAAGGCCCCTATGGCCTACTGACCAACTGGTTCGGCCACATTGGCCTGACCAACCCCTTCCTCTTGCACCGAAATCTCATCCAGTAAAGATACCTCATGCCTTCTAGGTCTACCACGCCTACTACCACCACGTCCTGACATCCTAATGAAGGTAACAAAAAAGATTAACACATTTACAAATGTATCGAGGCTAACTCACTCACGTCCTAATGCAATGGACAACACTAATTCACTCCACATAAGCACATAATCACATAAACACATACGAATTTCCTTCCTAGATAATGACCGTCCCATGGCGTTGCCAGAGTTCCAATTAGAAACAACAATGATCATGTGCTCTTCTAATAGGACTTCTAGAAACCCGTAGACCTAATCAATATCCTAGAAATTAAATCCCATACCTATATAATCACATAAGCATGTTATCACAAAGCATACCATACATACAAATGCTATCAAGCGAGACAAACCCATTATGGTAATTACCACTTCCTACGTACCCAAAGTATTCAAACCCAGTACGCTCTGATACCAAGTTGCAATGCCTAAAATAAATACAATAAACCATCAATGACGATAAGTAAATAACAATATAAATTAGAGTTTAATATCGTTCCATTACATAAGACTTAGTTGTACAAAAGGGTGA
Source organism: Camellia japonica (assembly GCA_030407325.1). Classification (NCBI taxonomy): domain Eukaryota; kingdom Viridiplantae; phylum Streptophyta; class Magnoliopsida; order Ericales; family Theaceae; genus Camellia; species Camellia japonica. The sequence continues at coordinate 121,692,536 of JAPPVO010000019.1, forward strand.
CACATACTAATATACATTCATAAGTCCTAACCCTAAATCTATAGCATGTGTCAACAACAAAGATATGAAATAGAAGTTAAACAGATAATTGAAATGCCTTGAAGGAAACAACTTTCCAAGACTGTACTTGGTTGCATCAAAATGGATTTAAATCCAATACAAATAAAGCCATAGGCTTGTACAAAATAATTACAAGAAGTAAACAAAATGAAACTCTTGCTCCAATCCTTCCAAGCTACTGTCCTGGCGGAGATATCTCACCAACACCTGAAAATGGTTTTCCTATATAGGGTGAGTCAAAGCCCAGTAGAAATAATCCAATAGATGAATCTTAACAAAGATATAAGGGTAAAATGCATATGCAATGCTCATGACCAAGACGTCTCATTTCTCTTTCAAAAACCATGCAAAGTCCAGTTTATATCACAATTCATCATTCATTCCCTTTACATTAGAAAACATGGCCATAAATCATAACTCTGGGAATCACAAAGTACAACCTTTCACGAATATTTCGTCTGTGGGAAACCGTAACCGACACCCATGTAAACGTAGGTTATACAAGCGCTACGATTGTTATTTTATGGATATTTTGTCTGCGGGAATTGGCACCCATGTACAAGCGCAATTTTTGAGACTTTCATCCAGGACACATAGGCCAATTTAATTCAAAAAAATACATTTCCTTTCCAGATTCACCCATTTATCTCAAAAAATGTTATACATGTACAATATATTAAGATGTGATAATGCTCAATGTAAACAAATGAGAAATTAGTTTCAATTTACTTAATCCTCATACAATTTCCACAACAATCATAGCTATCCTCCACCGATAGCCCAAAATAGGTATTTCTAAACAGATATAAAATCTCTAATACAGATAAACTTTCTAAATTTCAAAATATGAGTGATAATACATATCCAACTCCACCATCGATATCAATATCCATCTAATTTCACATTCCCAACATCAATTCCATTTATTTATACAAAATAAAAATTTGAGACATTTGGGGCAAAATCTCTTTTTCTTCCAAAATCCAATCCAAGTATCAACATCAATAATTTTATCACAACTCAACCTCATTTCCACTCCCATAACCATTTTCAATACATCCATTTGAAAACCCCTCTTTTGATTTTAAACCAAAACCCTAGGTTTGTTCAAAATCCTTCAAAACCACAAGATTGTTTGATAAAAACAAATAATGAAGTTAAAAATCATAAAAGAGTGTAGATGATCCCTACCTCAAAGCTAGAAGATGAGATAAACACAGATGAAACTCGGATGAAGCTGAAACCCGACTCTATTCGGATGAAAACGAGGCTCTGGGTGAGCTCTACCTTTTTAACAAAGGGAGTAGGGTGGAGAAATCACTAGATCTTGGTGTTTTTGTAGAGAGAAGATAGGTTTGAGAGAGAGAGAGAGAGCAAGAGAGAGAGAGAGAGAGTCTAGAACTAGGGTTTTTGGAATGTTTAGAAAAAGAGTGAAATGAAAAAGTGACCTAAAATGTTGGTTTTGCGATTTGATATACGCACAGACTACTCCAGCGCAAGAAGTGACGCTTCAGCGTCCAGACACTAAAATGATTACTGCTCGAGCGCAGGAAGTGACGCTCGAGCACAGGAAGTGACGCTCGAGCGTTAAGACACAAAGAAAAAGGCGTAACCGCTCAAGTGCAAGAAGTGACGCTCGAGCGGAGAATGCACATTCCCAAAAGTTTTACAGACAGATGCCTACCGCTCGAGCTCAAGAAGTGTCGCTCGAGCGCACAACCGTTCAAGTGCAGGAAGCACCGCTTGAGCGTAGAATACATTCTCCCAGTAGTTTTGCAGACCTACCAAAATACTAAGAGTCCACAAAGATCGCTCTAGTGTAAAGGCCAAAATCTGGGCAACATTAGTTTTGAAAAACAAGTTACCGACCCGTTTCAAATGCAACCAAGACATCCCAATAACCAAACTCAAGGAGGGAAAAGAGGAATAAGACATGAACAACAATACGAAACAATGAAACCCAAATCCAGAATATCAAATGGGTCGGGTCTAAATAAGAATCGCTATACTTATGATTTTATTTTGAGGTTGTAAGATATACTCGTAGTTCAGATATCAATATTTTTTTTCCTTGTATGTAATATGGATGTAAGTCTCAGGACATTTCTTTTATTTGTATGTAAAGGACACTGTTGTGTAATGGGAGGGAACATGTATATTTATTTATTCATCAATTCATCAAAAGATGAATTATCATTTGCAAATGGACTTAATTAATGAATATTGGTAATGCTATCCGAGAAATAAAATAAGGGGCGTTACAGTTACAAAATATATATATATATATATATATATATATTGTGGACCTTTCTTACTATGCAAAGTTATAAAGGGATGTTAGACTAAATATCTTATGAAGTATTAAAATTTTTGAATGATGTGAACGAAGCTTTATATACACAAACTAAATAAAAATATTTTACCCATATTAGAGAATACAATCAAATAGTATTTTTTTTTTTTTTGTAAAATCCCGTGCATCGCATGGGTGATTACTAGTATCTATCTATATATTATATAAGCAAAAGGGGATTTTTAGTGAGAAGAGTTAAGAGAGATCTAAGTTCTCAATCTAAATTTCTTGATTTTTCAATTTAAGAAAATAATTAATAAATCACACACTAACACTTTCTTTTTTAAATAAAGAGTGCATTTTTTATTCCTAAAATCATTCCTTCCTTACCATCAAACAATGAAGGAGTTTTCTAATTAAGAAACAATAATTAATAAATCATATACTCAAAAAAAGGAGTCTTCCAATTAAAAAAAAAATTAATAAATCACACTCGAAAATATTTCGTTGTAAAATATTTTCTATTAAAATATTTTAAATTCTTCACCATAAAGCATAAAATAATTTATATAATTAAAATTTTGTAACATGTTTTTTTCTCTCACCATGGCCATTACTACTCAACGAATATATCTAACCTCATTAGTTTCATACACAACAAAAGTTAATAGGATTTTTTTTAAGGTTCAAACTCTCGACTTAATGTTTTTAAAATTTTGAATTTTTGTAATAATGAAAATTTTAAGTGTCTTTATGTGTTGCATTTTAATTAATTCATAATTAAATTCATGGAGTTTTATATTAAACCCTTACATTATTGCACCATAATTACCATTTCAAATTACTTCCTTAATTTATATTTACCATACCAAATTTATTTTCAAAATTGCTTTCTAAAGATTGCATTAATGCATGATTTTGATACATTCATAGATATACATATGGAAAATAATTAATTCTTCAATTTAAAATTTAAACGTTATTGATTCTTTAACATGGCTTGGTCTTCTCCCCACTCCTCCATTAGACTGGAGAGGTGTTGTTGGGCCTTGTGGGCCCTTTATTGGGCCACATTTTGATAATCTAAATCATTCATATTTTAGGATACGTCAAGTATATCATCCTTTTAAAAAATCAAGTCAATCAGTTGTTTTTAGCGGACAGCTCGAGCGGTCATTTTGTTGCTCAAGCGAAGATTTTTAGCTCTTAGTAGTGCCATTTTGCAGGCGAGATCGCTTGAGCGGTGAAGTTGTCACTCAAGCATAGATTTCATGCTCCTAGTATTTTTATTGTAGCTCTGCAAACTTCTGGGACCTCGCATTTACCCTTGAGCGGTGGAAGTATCGCTTGCGCGGTCTTTTTGAAATTTTGTTGGTCGCTCGAGCAAAGAAAAGTTCGCTCAGCCGTCTGTTCGGGCCAGCTCACTTAAAAATCGATCTAACTCATTCCTTTCTTATTTTTTTCCAATTGCTCTCTCTCTCTCTCTATATCACCCATTTCGAAAACCATAAACCCCAAACACTTGATTTCTCCAATTTTCGCCTTAAATCCACCTTAGATCCTCCAAGAAAATTGAAGAGCAAGACTAGTTCATCATATATACCGATTGTTTCGCATTTTCGTCGGAGTTTCACGTGGATTCTCATCTTTTGCTTCTATTTTTGAGGTAGGGGTGTCTTTAACTTGTTATACCTTTAATTTGAAACTCATATGTGGTAATTTCATTAGATACATATGTATATGTGTATATATATATAGGTGTGTGTATATGTATATATATAGAGAGATTGTTTTGTGTTAGTAAAGGGATTGGACAAAGTGAGCAATATTTCCAAATTTTGGAAGGATTTGTGTTTAATATTGATCATTATTGTTGTTTGTGATGTACACTGGCTTCAATTTCATGGAAGGGAGGAAAATCCCTAAATTATATATAAACCCTAGTTTTAGAAATTGTTCAATAAAAAGGGGTTTTTCTTAATTGATCTAAAAAACAAGAAATTGAAAGTATTTGCTAAATTTTGAGGTTGAAATGTATGATTTAAAAGTGTTTTTTACATGCACCTTGTGTTGGTGATAATTGTTAAATGAAAGATGGTTATTATTGAAGAGTGAAATAGTGAATTGTGTGCATTTAGAGTCATTTTAGGAAAAATGAGAATTTACAAATTCATGCATCATACGCATTATCAAATTTCTTTCATGATACGATACTAGTGTGAACAGTGGAAAGTTGAAAAAGGGGTAATTAGTCTATAAGTCCGAGTTGTGAGTCGGGTTGGTTTGAGTTGTGTATTGTATTTGGTACCCGTGCGGGGAGTCAAGGTACCCAATTGCCCTACCTGCGCATATAGCCAGACGAATGTGGGAAAATGTTTTTGGGTGTCCACGAGCTTGCTGTTTCAAGAGTCGTCAAATGTGGAAAAATGTTTTTAGGTGTCCACGAGCCTGCCGTTTCAGGAGTCGGCAAATATAGAAAAACATGGTTTTGGAAAATGGTTTTGGCTGTCCACGTCTTCGCCATTTCAGGAGTCGGCAAATGTAGAAGAGAAAAATGTTTTTGGGTGCCCATCGCCCCGCCGTTTCTGGAGTCGGCAAATGTGGGATTATTTTCAGTGTACAAAATCTATAACTATGTATGTATTTTGAAAATACGGCTTTTACTTGGGATGCCATAGTACATTTATCGCCCATGAAAAACCTTAACTTTGTCATTCCATATTCATGCATAAAGGCATTCATACACATACATAATAAAGTTTACCAAATGTTGCATTGCATGATCATGTGTTTTTCAATTAATATTATAATCTATTAAGTGCATTA